>MU158828.1:785226-909193 GCA_015888305.1 Antheraea pernyi | reverse complement strand
CCCAAATCTTCATACTGTGTGACATCAGCTTTATTCCTCGATAATTGTTACAGTCCTGCACATCACCCTTATTCTTAAAGATAGGCACTATTACGCTATCGCGCCATTCATTTGGGATCGCTTCCTCTAGCAATATCTTATTAAAAAATAAAGTCAGCCACATCCACCCATCTACTTTTAAAAACTTCCATACTTCAACCGGTATGCCATCTGGCCCAACTGCTTTTCTCTCTAACTCTCCGGTCCTGTCATTTTCTTCATTCATCAGTCTTTCAAAATATTTCTTCCAACGACTCTTTATGTCCTCATCATTCATCAAAACTTTTCCTCCATCGTCTTTTATACATTTAACGTGTGTAATATCTCCTGTATTATTTTCTCTTACTTTTGCTAATCGATACAAATATTTTTGTGTTTGTGAGCTCTCTAGTGATTGGTACAAATCATTTTGTACTTTAGCTCTAGCAATAGCAACTGCCCTTTTTGCATTTCTTCTACATTCTACGTACATTATTCTCTTATTTTCTTTAATCGTACTATCTTGGTCTTCAATACATTTCCATTAATTGAAAGCCGTTTTTTTTTTCTTTCAAAGCCTTTTGTACCTATTCGTTCCACCACTAAGTATCCTTATCTATCTTTCCTCTTCCTTTCGTTACACCAAAAACATCCTTTGCTACGTTCCTTACACATGTTGCCATTTCATTCCAACATTCATTAACAGTTTTCGCTTCCATATTTTCCATTTCTATCATTTTATTAACAACTTTTGTTCTAAATTCTTTCACATACTCATCTTTCTCTATTAGATACCATTTAATTTTGGGTGGAGCACTCGCCTGATTTCCAGCAAGTTTTAATTTATGATATTATGTTACTTAAAATTATAATTATAGTAAAATGTAAATAGTAATAATCAAGAAGTAAAAAACGTAGTTTTTGAAAGAAAAGCATGGCATCGATTATCTCGCAGTTATATGTGAAACTACAACAAAAAATAAGCCAAACCTATTTTTTTTCGCTTTCCTGAACCGATCTATATTTACACTGATATATTATGACTTTACTTGTAGCTGTACAAATATGGCAACTAAAGAAAGGAGGAGATAACCCGTAGTGGGCCAGCTCGGCAAGTTCATAAACTACGAGATATATCGTTGCTGGTAGTTAAAATGTTAAATATAACTTTCCATATTAAGTAATTAGTTAATTATTATTATAAATTTATTAATTGTAGAGCCACGTTGAAGCCAATATTGTTTTCAACATGAATGGGTCGGCTCGCCCGGGGTAGTACCACCCGACCCACAGAAACACCGACGTCAAGTAACAGTGCTTGCATTGTTGCGTTTTTTTCGCACAGTGAGAGCGCTGGAGCCCTCCTCCCCCCTCCAACACAGGCTGGCAACGCACTTGCGACTCCCCTGGTGCTGCTAGTGTCAAGGGACGGTGGTGATCAGTTAGCATCAGGTGACCCACCGGTTCGTTTGCCTCCTATGACATAAAAAAACAATTGATGATTTACAAACTATTTTATATATAATTATCTAAATGTACACTTATTAGTATTCCCCTTAATACTTGACGGTTACTTAATCCGCTTTTAAAAGCATAAAGATAGAACAATTTAACAGTAGATCGAAAGATTATAATTCCAAAACCTCGTAAACTTAATCCAATAACTTCAGATGGAAAACATTTATGGTTTATATTTCTTATGCATTAAAGCCTTCATCACAAAGTCACCGCCGTTCATAGACACTAGCATCACTAGGTGAGTCGCAAGTGGGTTGCCAGCTTGTGATTGTGGGAGAAGGGGGGCCTTCAGCGCTCTCACTGTCCGAACGAAACGCAACAATGCAAGCACTGTTACTTCACGTCGGTTTTCTGTGTGTCGGGTTGCACTACCCCGGACGAGCCGACCTATTCATGTTGAAACCAATAATAGCTTCAGTGTGGCTCTACCACCTACAAAATTCGCTGCTCCTTCACACCACCACCCCTGCTATTTATATGATATTATGCTACTTGTTATCTATAATAAATTAAATATCACAGCAGTTATTATTTCGAAATACATCTCTGAATAAAGTTTGCATTAATACCTGACAAGGGGATCAGCTAATTCATCTACTATAGGATGCATCCATAATGTGAGCAATGTAGACCTAAAGATACACATATATAGAACTATAGATGAAGTCTCGTATCTTATTGTAAGCATAACATTTGAATAAGTATTCTAAGTGTTAAAGAAGGCTAAATTCAAGGAACATTACTGTAATTTAGATTATGAACATTGCCTTCTGCTGCTTATTATTTTGTTACAAATAGTGCATAGATTTCTTAGGTGGTAGAGCCACGCTTAAGCTATCACTGATTTCAGGATGAATGGGTCGGCTCGTCCGGGGTAATACCACCCTCTCATAGAAAACCGACGTTAAGTAACAGTGCTTGCATTGGTGCGTTTCGTTCGGTCACTGAGAGCACCGGAGGCCCACCTCTCCGCCCCTCCCCTACCCTCTCCTCCCCTCCCCTCACCTCTCATCACCTCTTTCCTCCCTCCCTTCCTCCAAACACAGGCTGGCAACGCCCCTAGTGTTGTTAGTGTCTATGGACGGTGGTGATTACTTAACATCAGGTGAACCATCTATTCGTTTGGTTGCTATGACATAAGAAAAAGTAGAACGCAATAAGCAATTTCTCCATTGTTTCTTCATTGGTTCTCAAAAATGTTGGTTAAATATAAATAAAAGCAAATTTGCGATGGCACCGGATTTAATTCAAAATACTTGCTTGGTCACTAAATCACGTATGTCCAAAACCTTAGTAAAATAAAACCACTCAGTCTTTCCCTCTGACATTTCCTTTGTGAGCGTGACGAGATTCGTCTTTTGTAATGTTAAAAAAATAGAGTGGAAATCCTGCCGATCAGAGGTGCGGTATAAATAATTTATGTAAGAAACGATCACAAAGGTAAAGGTGGATAAACAAAGGTACAAACGAACTCGATACAGAATGGTCCCCTTAGAAAATGTAAAAACTATTTATATGCACATAAATCAGGATAGAATTTAGTTTATTATTTAGGTTTTATTTATTGTAGCACGGCAAAATGACTGCACTGTGTCTGATGTTATGCACAGTAGAATCCAAAAACAATGGCGACCATCGAGAGGGAAACTATTCATCATCGGTCGACGCTGTCATGACGGCCTGCGAAAAACTGGATATGCACAGACTGATCCCGAAACGCGACCCGCAGAAGCGAATCACTATGACGGGTTTTTTCACTATATACATGGTGGTTGCGACCCAGTCCCTACCGCCCCGCTTTCGACATTGCCTCGTTCGTTATTCAGCAGGGTGCACCATGTGCAGGTAAGGTTGGATTGGGTATCTCAAGTCTTATAATGTTGTAGGAGCTTCGGCTCACTACTAGAAGATTCTAGACTGACTCGGACAGCATAATAATAATACTCGGAGAGCGTAAAATAGACTGTCTATTAATATGACCATATAAGAGATCAATTCAATTGTTTGAACGACATTCTATTTACAACATTTACAAAAGTTTCAGCCAACCTGCCAATGAGGATGACATTCTACTTGTTTTAAGTAGGCATTGCTAGGGGTCAGGTAGGGACGTAGGATAGGTTAGGTAGGGTGAGGGGATTTGGGGAACGGGATGGTTAGGTGTAGGTCAGCCTAGGCTAGAGGGGCCTTTAGGGAGGCCGTGGTGGACGAGGAGTAAAGCTTGTTAAAAAAATCAATGGCGGAGCGGCGATGGAGCGGTTTTCCTATCTGTTGCTGACTGAACCCGGGGGGAAGGGACGGGGGCCCCGACCTCCCATTGCACGGGCTCGGTGAGCTGGGAGGCAGTCTCGCATCCGGGCTGCCTCAACCGGGTGTAGCGTGAAAGCGTCTGCCGCCGGGAGTGTTGCGGAGCTTGCTCACGCTTCCCCGTGACACTTCCATAGCGCGGCGGACGGGTTGCCGTGGAGTTTTAGTTGGTTAAAGTCGCCGAAAGGTACCGGCAGCTGCGTCTCAGTACGCAATTCGCGGTCGACTCAGCTCAGGCCCTCCCCCGGGGGCCTGACAGTCCATGATGGATTTTCTCTCCACGTAAAAAAAAGCTACATGATTCCCCCTCAAGCCAAGCGTACCGGCATCTTAATGCTTCGACCCCTCACACCCAAATTTTTACAATTTTTATTTTACTGTCTATCAGTGGCATTTTGCTGAATCTGTAGTCAAAATTAGCTATTGTATTTTATACAAATATTCACTGAAAACAAAGTAATTTTCACTAATGCTAGAGTCTTAATTAATTAATTAAAGTTGAATCAAGTTAATCCTCAAAAGAACAAACCTATTTGTGAGTTAGATCAAAGAGATATACTAAGTAAGATATAGTTTAAGGTATACAACATAACGTGCCCGTTGTAAAATTGTTTGATAAAAAATTAAAGGGAGCTCTAAGATATATAAAATAACTGAAACAGAATCTTTCCAATAAAAGTCAGAATGTTTATCATTTCGCTCTGTTATAACTTCAATTATTGTTCGCTCCAAACAAATGACACAGAACATGAATAAGACAAGTTTCAAAGTAACACAGAACAATAATTAAAACACAGTTTCTGAGTCGTGCCCCGGGGCTGTGTTATTAATAACATTCTTACATTGAAATCGTCAGTTTACATGCGAGAGATTTAACACAGTAATTAATGATATATATAATTTATGATGATAAATATTGTAACAGCAGTAATGGGAAAGTAAGAAATTGAGAATACTTGTTTACTGGCGGTTTCTAATGATTTTTTTCCATTTTATAAATATTCCAAAATTTGTCAACAATATTAGGAAGGAAGAACATTATGGACCCGTCCACTTGCCGCAATATAATAAAATGGGCGAACCAAATATCGTTATCTAAATGCGCTAATGTATTTTCAAGAAAGAAAGCAATAATATAGAAACTTAAAGGTTTTAAATCCACGTGTAATTCTTCTGGCCACTCGTTGATTACTTGTCTTATCGATAAGCCCTCCACACTCTAGCAAGGTATTTTCCGCTGTCGCTTTAAAATCAGTAAGAAAGTATTAATTGTGTTTTATCACATATTTTTCTTTTTTTATCATATTTTGTAGGTTTTTATGTTTGTCCATAATCTCATCTGGAAGTTTTTGGCGGGATCTTGGTCTGTCATGTAGTGGATTTTATTATTTATTCTTAATCTTGTGTTACTTGACTCTATATTGTGTAAAATTAGTGGTGTTTTATGTAATATAGTTTGTTTATTGTGCGTAAGTGAAGTGAATGGAAAATAATACCACGGACCATGAATTCTGAGATGCCACAAAAACTCAATAGAAAGTTCTAACAAGATGGCCACCATCTTGTTAATTCATTGAAATTATATCAGGAAACTTGTAGTATCGATGCTCACTTGACAATGGCAGTAATAGTCTATTAGAAGACTGGTTGCCAAAAATGGAATGGAAGAAGAACTTGTAATACTATTAACTACTCGACAATGGCAGTAATAATCTAAAAGATTGGTTGCCAAAAATAAAAATTAAGAAAAAAATCTCATTTGATCTGGTCTAAGCTGGTAAATACGCTAAGCCTAGAGGGACTAATGCCCAAGTTCAGCAACCGGAACACACCGACAGATTTTCAAATTTTAGTATAATAACTAGCCAGGCGGACTTTAGAAAAGGCCTTCCATGATGTTATGGGCTCTTCACTGTGTTCTCCTTCACCAAAACGTCCAACTCGATTAGGTTTCGAACTTACGTCGTCCTACGCGGTGCCTGAACATGTTCTATCAAAGCTTCAAAAATGTTCAGAACATTTACTTTATAAAATACTTTTAATAACTCTACAAGCAATCAAAGACAAACCGTTCGATTCCATTAATAAAATACACTCGTAATATTATATGAAGATATGTGTGAATTATTTTGTGTATATAAAATCCGTAGCTTTAATAAAGAAAATGACTAGATATTAACAGCTGGTTTGAACAATAATTTTCGTTTTAGGTTAAAGGTTAGTAGAAACCGTTTAGCGAAGCATTATTGAATATTACCTGAATGAGGTGTACGTATGAGGTAATGATAAATATACTTCACACACGGATGATTTCCGTCGGGTTATGGGTGAGGACTGAGTAATAATTCATTACAAATAATTTCCTCTTTAGGATTCAGATAGAACTCAAATAGGATTCTTTGATAAGGTTGCCACAAAAAAAAACTAGGTGTGTCGTAATGACACACGATAGAAGTGAATCTTTTGTATTACAGGGGAAACATTTTAATTATTCGTCAATCACTTTTAAATAGCAGAGACAGTGTTCAGTGATCTCTAAGTTTCTTGAACGTAGTACACACAAACACGGGCAACGAGAGAGAAAGAAACCAAGAAGACAATATGTCTCACTTTTTTTAGGTGGTAGAACCACGCTGAAGCTATTTACTGGTTTCAGTATGATTGGCATTGCTGCGTTTCGTACGATCATTGAGAGCTTCAGAGACCCAGCACCCCTCCCACTTTCCCCTTCCCCCTCCCCTCCCAACATAAGCTGTCAATGCACTTTCGACTCCCCTGGTGTTGCAAGTGTCTATGGACGGTGGTAATCACTTAACATCAGGTGGCTATGATATAAAACAAAAAAAAATGTTGTATACAATATTTGCAACTAAAAGGAGAGCGAGGGTTTAATCAAGTTTTAATTATAAGTAATTATCCTTACCAATGTCTTTCCTTACATTTACTTGGTTAACATAATGCACTGTATTCTTGCACCAAACTGCTTTTAATATGTTATCATACTGGCTTCTGGTCGTGGCTTTGCTAACGTTTATGTAGTATGACCCATCCCTCATGAACAGTATTTTTATCTAGGAAAACGTTTTTTCCCTATAGCCTGACAATCTGTATACTCAGTTTCATGATAATCGGTTAAGTAGTTAGGGCGCGAAAGCGTAACAAGCGAACAAACAAAGTTCGCATTTCTATTATCAGTGTAAGATTGAAACATTTCTTTAATACATTTATAAAAAGCGCGCGTGCAGCCGCGGGTAACAGCTAGTAATATATATGTTTCAATCTTACACTGATAATAGAAATGCGAACTTTGTTTGTTCGCTTGTTACGCTTTCGCGCCCTAACTACTTAACCGATTATCATGAAACTGAGTATACAGATTGTCAGGCTATAGGGAAAAAACGTTTTCCTAGATAAAAATACTGTTCATGAGGGATGGGTCATACTACATAAACCAGTGCTCACTGACACTATATAAGAAAGTAATTAAAATTATAAGCTATACATTATCGAATAATATATCTTAAATCTTTTATTATATAGATATAATATGCCCGTATTGTCGATATATGTACATTCATTCGAAATGACTCATTGGCAGACAGTTTATGTTATAGAGTTCATCGAAACATTTCTTTAAGTAACTGAGGGCTAATACTGAAATTATTAGTCTAACCTTTGACTATGGACGTAATTTTTTCTTAACACTACTGTGGACGTGGAGTCGCACAGGCTCCTATATGAACACACATTTTTTTGGGGGGAATTTGATATAAGATTAGAGTTTTACGTGTCTCATTCAAAATTGAATTAGATGTAATTTTGTAATACTTAACATTTCCATGTGTTGCTTACCTGAATGCTTTTTAAACCAAGAAAAAAATCCATAGTCGTCATACTTCAGATCTTTCGAAGATAAATATCAGACACTCAAATTTGTTTTATATATGTATATATGGTATTAAAGTTCTGTATGTACATATTTAAATACTTATGTACACGCATTACAAGTTATACTTCTTTGGCGTAACAGGATAAAAGTCTTTTCAAAAATTTTATCTTTCGCCTTATTTTACGTTTGTAGAAAAGATGACACTAACAATAGATAAAAGGTATTTAATACATTGAAAGTTTTAATACAAAGAAATACAAACAACAAATACAAAGAAACAAAATGTTGACTATAGCTAATTTCAGGGTGTCGGTTTTTCGTAACGTTGTGCGCATGCATCGTAAAAATTTACTCTCATCATTTTTCCCTAACGCGCCAAAAATACATATAATTAAACGCAATATGAAAATGTATTAATTAACTCAAATTTGTACAGTACAATTTGTAGTCGTCGAAGTATACCACTGATCCGGGGCAACTGTCTGCACTTCAACCCCATGTCAACGAAGCAACCTCAAAAACCAACGCCGCTGTGAAAACCGCACCGTATAGTAAAAGGTAGAATTTAAATAAAGGATTAAGAAAATAATTGATAATACGTTTAAAATCAAATACAATTAATGCAGTAAGTTGATAAGGCACGTAATAAATATTTCTACAAACTTTAGTAATGTATAACTGATTACTTTACGTGCACAAATTAATAACTAATTGTATGAACTGGTTTATTATTCTATGATAATTGTGCTAATGTTATAATACGCATGATTGTATAATCTATATACTAATATATAAAGCTGAAGAGTTTGTTTGTTTATTTGTTTGTTTGGTTGAACGCTATGATCTCAGGAACTACAGCTTTATATATTAGTATATAGATTATACAATCATGCGTATTATAACATTAGCACAATTATCATAGAATAATAAACCAGTTCATACAATTAGTTATTAATTTGTGCACGTAAAGTAATCAGTTATACATTACTAAAGTTTGTAGAAATATTTATTACGTGCCTTATCAACTTACTGCATTAATTGTATTTGATTTTAAACGTATTATCAATTATTTTCTTAATCCTTTATTTAAATTCTACCTTTTACTATACGGTGCGGTTTTCACAGCGGCGTTGGTTTTTGAGGTTGCTTCGTTGACATGGGGTTGAAGTGCAGACAGTTGCCCCGGATCAGTGGTATACTTCGACGACTACAAATTGTACTGTACAAATTTGAGTTAATTAATACATTTTCATATTGCGTTTAATTATATGTATTTTTGGCGCGTTAGGGAAAAATGATGAGAGTAAATTTTTACGATGCATGCGCACAACGTTACGAAAAACCGACACCCTGAAATTAGCTATAGTCAACATTTTGTTTCTTTGTATTTGTTGTTTGTATTTCTTTGTATTAAAACTTTCAATGTATTAAATACCTTTTATCTATTGTTAGTGTCATCTTTTCTACAAACGTAAAATAAGGCGAAAGATAAAATTTTTGAAAAGACTTTTATCCTGTTACGCCAAAGAAGTATAACTTGTAATGCGTGTACATAAGTATTTAAATATGTACATACAGAACTTTAATACCATATATACATATATAAAACAAATTTGAGTGTCTGATATTTATCTTCGAAAGATCTGAAGTATGACGACTATGGATTTTTTTCTTGGTTTAAAAAGCATTCAGGTAAGCAACACATGGAAATGTTAAGTATTACAAAATTACATCTAATTCAATTTTGAATGAGACACGTAAAACTCTAATCTTATATCAAATTCCCCCCAAAAAAATGTGTGTTCATATAGGAGCCTGTGCGACTCCACGTCCACAGTAGTGTTAAGAAAAAATTACGTCCATAGTCAAAGGTTAGACTAATAATTTCAGTATTAGCCCTCAGTTACTTAAAGAAATGTTTCGATGAACTCTATAACATAAACTGTCTGCCAATGAGTCATTTCGAATGAATGTACAAAACAAATAGTTTCACGAAATTTATTGGTTGTATGCGTTTACAAGTTAAATTGTTAACATAAACAATAAGTATACAATCACCTATTGTTTCTTTGAAATCCTTAATCCCTTCTTTGAAATAAGGGATTAGTATAAGCGATTTCTGAATATTCTCTACCCGCTATCGCTCCTTAATATGCGCATAGCCGTAAGCGATCGCTTACGGTTGAACACCTACGATGTATTAGCCGCCACTAATGCGTACCATTTAACTCGGCCATAATACTGTATTCTTAATTATCTTAAGGAATAATTAACCTTTTATATCTTCCCGTAGTATATTATTTACTTATAAATTATTATCATAATATTTTGTGCCTTGTTTGGTAATGTCTTATAAGACAATCAGATAAACTAGTATTTTCTTATCTGTTTAATAAATTACGATTTTTTTATATATTATTGGAGGCAGACGAACAGGAGGGTTACCTGATGATAAGTGATCTTCGCCGTCCATAGACACTAGCAACACCAGAGGAGGCGCAAGTGCGTTGCCAGCACGTTGGAGTGGGGATGGGGAGAGGAGGTGAGCTTACGGCGATCTCACTGACCGAACGAAACGCAACTTTACTGATTTAAAAATGACTTCACTTATATCGAGCCACATTGTCAGCGAGTAACATGGACTGTATTTAATTTTCAAAATCTATATTATCGCGAACGAAGCAACGAGCGTAATCTTTTTATCTTGTACCTTCTTCTTACCCTTATCCCACCTAAGTATGGTCGGTACAAGATGTTTTCCTTTTCCAATCTCCCCTGTCAGATGTCATCTTAGTATTTACACCTTCTATACACATTTTCTTCGCACAATCCATCCATGATTTTTTTCTGTCTTCCTTGACTCCTATATCAGTCTATCTGCATAGTCAAAATTTTTCTAGTTACATGACTTTCATCTCTTTTCATAACATGCCCGTACCATGCTAACCTATTGCTCCTCAACTCAACTGTCACTGGTGCTATTTTCAAACTTCCTCTGATATATTCATTCTTAATCTTACCCATTCTAGTTACACCACACATCCAACTAAACATTCGCATCTCTGCCACAATTTTATCTCATCCATCTCTTTCGTAGCCCAGCACTCGGCGGATCCATGTAAAACAACTGGTAATTATATAAAATAATCTTTCTACGCCACTTATGTCTGTCTGCTTATTTGTTTGTTTGCGATAATCGCGATACATTTAAACTGGTAGGTAGTAGAGCCACGCTGAAGCTATTACTTGTTTTAGCATGAATTGGTCGGCTCGACGTGAAGTAACAGCGCTTGCACTTTGCGTTTCGTTCGGTCACTGAGAGCCCCGGAGGACCACCTCCCTCGCTCCCTTGTTTGCCTCCTATGAAAAATATAAAAAAAACTCAGAAACTACTGAACGGATTTTCATGCGGTTTTCATCAGTAAAGGGATTTATGAGGAAGGTTTAGGTATACAAGTCAAGGTTTTTTTATTATCAGGGCGGGATAACGTCCATCGGGCCTTCTAATTAATGATATCATCGATATGAGGATAAAACAATAAAATAATTGTTAAAACTAATACCGGTTTCCTTCATAATACGGAAAGCGTATTACTGTTTTTAGTTGCATAAACTTTATTCTTTAGAAATATTCCACGTGCACGTTATGAAATTATTCTAATTTAGCCGGCGCTCATTGTTAGGCACAGAGGCCACGTTGAAATATGAATAGTTGACAATGAGTGAAGCCTTCTTCCACTCTTATATTCAACAGGTACACTGTACCTTGCGAAACGGCTGGGAGGAGGGGCGGTTGGAATTACGTGTTGCAATGAAAATTTTAAAAAGCTACGATGTTTTTAACATTTTTTTTATATCATAGGAGGCAAACGAACAGGTGGGTCACTTGGAACACCAGAGGAGTCGCAAGTGTGTTGCCAGCCTGTATTTGGGAGAGGGGGGGGTGGGGAAGAGGGTGGGGGGGAGTTGGGTATCCGGCGCTCTCACTGACCGAACGAAACGCAACAATGCAAGCACTGTTACTTCACGTCGGTTTTCTGTGAGAGGATGGTACTACCCCGGACGAGTCGATCCATTCACGCTGAAACTAGAAATACCTTCAGCGTGGTTCTACCAACTACTTTATACACAGTTCCATGATTGAAATAATATTCAAAGCAACATTATCATCTTAATAAACTAGGCTAGGCAGAAAGAAGACGCAAACAGTGACAGTGAGCCTAAATGAGCATTGTAAAGGCCCCTACACTAGAGTTATAAGTGCCGGGTTCTAGCTAGGTTCCGCTCTCAACAACATGAACCACGATCCCGCATGGAGTATTTATTCATCACATTCTAGGAGTTTTTGTCTCTTTATCTAAGTGTGACTATTATTACATCCTGTGTGTATATATCGTTATCCATCAGTAAAATGTGTTACTGCAGAAGGAATTATAAAATATTCTCGAACAAATAAAAAAAATCGAGTTTTTGGCGGGATACTGTAATGTCATGTAGTGCTTTTTATATTTTATTCATAACCTTGTATTATTTCGCAGTATATTTTGTAACGGTGCTGTTTTACGTAAAAACTCCCTGGGAAGTTTTAATAAGATGGCCACCCTCTTGTTTATTTAATTACCTACTAAACAATGGCAGTAATAATCTACAAGAAGATTAGTTGCCATAAAAATAATTAATAAAAATATAATAATAATTGATAATTTTTTAAGAGTAATAGTTTACTATCATATATATAATTTTTCAATTTTAGTGTACTTATTGTTGTTATCGTCATATCTCAATATAATTAACTATTTAATATATTTTACTGCTTTTAGACTAAGTTTGTAAATATTAGAGTTGTACGATTATTTTTTGGAAAAGCGGGCGAGGTGGTATTGAATCAGGCTGAAAGTGTGAGATTTCGAGAATTTGTTCCGAACAATTAAAAATAAACTTCTCAACAATTAATCTAAGATTATATCTAACTAGCGGGCACGGCGGACGGACGAAAAAAAAAAAAAAACGTTGTCCCGCCCTAATAATAAGAAAAACACAATTAAAAATAAACTTCTCAACAATTAATCTAAGATTATATCTAACTAGCGGGCACGGCGGACGGACGAAAAAAAAAAAAAAAACGTTGTCCCGCCCTAATAATAAGAAAAACCTTGAAGTTAGATATATGATATATGCTGTCGCTGACTATTTTGTAGGCATTACCAAGCTCTATAACTTTTCTCTAGAACTCTATCATATATCTCTCGTCGTTGAGACAGAGTTCGTAAGAAACATTTTCGTTCGACCGTTTTTTCTCAGACTTACTTTGCAAATTCGACTACCACAAAAAGTCTTTTCAGTTTTCGGGTTAATATATAGCCTATGACACTTATAAATAACGAGGCTTTCTATTGGTTAAATAATTTTCAAAATCGGTTTAGTAGTTCCAAAGATTACTCCCTGCAACGTCACAAACTCACTAATTCACCAACTCACAAAATTTACCTTTTTATAATATTAGTATATAGATAACTATTGAAAATCTATCGGGATGACTTCATACAAAACAAATCATCAAAATGGCCCGATTTTGAAACATTCTTCATTGGTTTTCTGCTTCTATTGGCCTTAGCGTGATGATATATAGCATAAAGCCTACCTCGATAAATGAGCTATCTAAAACCGAAAGATTTTCTCAAATCGGACTGGTAGTTCCTGAGATCATAGCGTTCAACCAAACAAACAAATAAACAAACAAACTCTTCAGCTTTATATATTAGTATATAGATTATACAATCATGCGTATTATAACATTAGCACAATTATCATAGAATAATAAACCAGTTCATACAATTAGTTATTAATTTGTGCACGTAAAGTAATCAGTTATACATTACTAAAGTTTGTAGAAATATTTATTACGTGCCTTATCAACTTACTGCATTAATTGTATTTGATTTTAAACGTATTATCAATTATTTTCTTAATCCTTTATTTAAATTCTACCTTTTACTATACGGTGCGGTTTTCACAGCGGCGTTGGTTTTTGAGGTTGCTTCGTTGACATGGGGTTGAAGTGCAGACAGTTGCCCCGGATCAGTGGTATACTTCGACGACTACAAATTGTACTGTACAAATTTGAGTTAATTAATACATTTTCATATTGCGTTTAATTATATGTATTTTTGGCGCGTTAGGGAAAAATGATGAGAGTAAATTTTTACGATGCATGCGCACAACGTTACGAAAAACCGACACCCTGAAATTAGCTATAGTCAACATTTTGTTTCTTTGTATTTGTTGTTTGTATTTCTTTGTATTAAAACTTTCAATGTATTAAATACCTTTTATCTATTGTTAGTGTCATCTTTTCTACAAACGTAAAATAAGGCGAAAGATAAAATTTTTGAAAAGACTTTTATCCTGTTACGCCAAAGAAGTATAACTTGTAATGCGTGTACATAAGTATTTAAATATGTACATACAGAACTTTAATACCATATATACATATATAAAACAAATTTGAGTGTCTGATATTTATCTTCGAAAGATCTGAAGTATGACGACTATGGATTTTTTTCTTGGTTTAAAAAGCATTCAGGTAAGCAACACATGGAAATGTTAAGTATTACAAAATTACATCTAATTCAATTTTGAATGAGACACGTAAAACTCTAATCTTATATCAAATTCCCCCCAAAAAAATGTGTGTTCATATAGGAGCCTGTGCGACTCCACGTCCACAGTAGTGTTAAGAAAAAATTACGTCCATAGTCAAAGGTTAGACTAATAATTTCAGTATTAGCCCTCAGTTACTTAAAGAAATGTTTCGATGAACTCTATAACATAAACTGTCTGCCAATGAGTCATTTCGAATGAATGTACAAAACAAATAGTTTCACGAAATTTATTGGTTGTATGCGTTTACAAGTTAAATTGTTAACATAAACAATAAGTATACAATCACCTATTGTTTCTTTGAAATCCTTAATCCCTTCTTTGAAATAAGGGATTAGTATAAGCGATTTCTGAATATTCTCTACCCGCTATCGCTCCTTAATATGCGCATAGCCGTAAGCGATCGCTTACGGTTGAACACCTACGATGTATTAGCCGCCACTAATGCGTACCATTTAACTCGGCCATAATACTGTATTCTTAATTATCTTAAGGAATAATTAACCTTTTATATCTTCCCGTAGTATATTATTTACTTATAAATTATTATCATAATATTTTGTGCCTTGTTTGGTAATGTCTTATAAGACAATCAGATAAACTAGTATTTTCTTATCTGTTTAATAAATTACGATTTTTTTATATATTATTGGAGGCAGACGAACAGGAGGGTTACCTGATGATAAGTGATCTTCGCCGTCCATAGACACTAGCAACACCAGAGGAGGCGCAAGTGCGTTGCCAGCACGTTGGAGTGGGGATGGGGAGAGGAGGTGAGCTTACGGCGATCTCACTGACCGAACGAAACGCAACTTTACTGATTTAAAAATGACTTCACTTATATCGAGCCACATTGTCAGCGAGTAACATGGACTGTATTTAATTTTCAAAATCTATATTATCGCGAACGAAGCAACGAGCGTAATCTTTTTATCTTGTACCTTCTTCTTACCCTTATCCCACCTAAGTATGGTCGGTACAAGATGTTTTCCTTTTCCAATCTCCCCTGTCAGATGTCATCTTAGTATTTACACCTTCTATACACATTTTCTTCGCACAATCCATCCATGATTTTTTTCTGTCTTCCTTGACTCCTATATCAGTCTATCTGCATAGTCAAAATTTTTCTAGTTACATGACTTTCATCTCTTTTCATAACATGCCCGTACCATGCTAACCTATTGCTCCTCAACTCAACTGTCACTGGTGCTATTTTCAAACTTCCTCTGATATATTCATTCTTAATCTTACCCATTCTAGTTACACCACACATCCAACTAAACATTCGCATCTCTGCCACAATTTTATCTCATCCATCTCTTTCGTAGCCCAGCACTCGGCGGATCCATGTAAAACAACTGGTAATTATATAAAATAATCTTTCTACGCCACTTATGTCTGTCTGCTTATTTGTTTGTTTGCGATAATCGCGATACATTTAAACTGGTAGGTAGTAGAGCCACGCTGAAGCTATTACTTGTTTTAGCATGAATTGGTCGGCTCGACGTGAAGTAACAGCGCTTGCACTTTGCGTTTCGTTCGGTCACTGAGAGCCCCGGAGGACCACCTCCCTCGCTCCCTTGTTTGCCTCCTATGAAAAATATAAAAAAAACTCAGAAACTACTGAACGGATTTTCATGCGGTTTTCATCAGTAAAGGGATTTATGAGGAAGGTTTAGGTATACAAGTCAAGGTTTTTTTATTATCAGGGCGGGATAACGTCCATCGGGCCTTCTAATTAATGATATCATCGATATGAGGATAAAACAATAAAATAATTGTTAAAACTAATACCGGTTTCCTTCATAATACGGAAAGCGTATTACTGTTTTTAGTTGCATAAACTTTATTCTTTAGAAATATTCCACGTGCACGTTATGAAATTATTCTAATTTAGCCGGCGCTCATTGTTAGGCACAGAGGCCACGTTGAAATATGAATAGTTGACAATGAGTGAAGCCTTCTTCCACTCTTATATTCAACAGGTACACTGTACCTTGCGAAACGGCTGGGAGGAGGGGCGGTTGGAATTACGTGTTGCAATGAAAATTTTAAAAAGCTACGATGTTTTTAACATTTTTTTTATATCATAGGAGGCAAACGAACAGGTGGGTCACTTGGAACACCAGAGGAGTCGCAAGTGTGTTGCCAGCCTGTATTTCGGAGAAGGGGGAGTGGGGAAGAGGGTTGGGGGGAGTTGGGTATCCGGCGCTCTCACTGACCGAACGAAACGCAACAATGCAAGCACTGTTACTTCACGTCGGTTTTCTGTGAGAGGATGGTACTACCCCGGACGAGTCGATCCATTCACGCTGAAACTAGAAATACCTTCAGCGTGGTTCTACCAACTACTTTATACACAGTTCCATGATTGAAATAATATTCAAAGCAACATTATCATCTTAATAAACTAGGCTAGGCAGAAAGAAGACGCAAACAGTGACAGTGAGCCTAAATGAGCATTGTAAAGGCCCCTACACTAGAGTTATAAGTGCCGGGTTCTAGCTAGGTTCCGCTCTCAACAACATGAACCACGATCCCGCATGGAGTATTTATTCATCACATTCTAGGAGTTTTTGTCTCTTTATCTAAGTGTGACTATTATTACATCCTGTGTGTATATATCGTTATCCATCAGTAAAATGTGTTACTGCAGAAGGAATTATAAAATATTCTCGAACAAATAAAAAAAATCGAGTTTTTGGCGGGATACTGTAATGTCATGTAGTGCTTTTTATATTTTATTCATAACCTTGTATTATTTCGCAGTATATTTTGTAACGGTGCTGTTTTACGTAAAAACTCCCTGGGAAGTTTTAATAAGATGGCCACCCTCTTGTTTATTTAATTACCTACTAAACAATGGCAGTAATAATCTACAAGAAGATTAGTTGCCATAAAAATAATTAATAAAAATATAATAATAATTGATAATTTTTTAAGAGTAATAGTTTACTATCATATATATAATTTTTCAATTTTAGTGTACTTATTGTTGTTATCGTCATATCTCAATATAATTAACTATTTAATATATTTTACTGCTTTTAGACTAAGTTTGTAAATATTAGAGTTGTACGATTATTTTTTGGAAAAGCGGGCGAGGTGGTATTGAATCAGGCTGAAAGTGTGAGATTTCGAGAATTTGTTCCGAACAATTAAAAATAAACTTCTCAACAATTAATCTAAGATTATATCTAACTAGCGGGCACGGGGGGCGGACGAAAAAAAAAAAAAAAACGTTGTCCCGCCCTAATAATAAGAAAAACCTTGAAGTTAGATATATGATATATGCTGTCGCTGACTATTTTGTAGGCATTACCAAGCTCTATAACTTTTCTCTAGAACTCTATCATATATCTCTCGTCGTTGAGACAGAGTTCGTAAGAAACATTTTCGTTCGACCGTTTTTTCTCAGACTTACTTTGCAAATTCGACTACCACAAAAAGTCTTTTCAGTTTTCGGGTTAATATATAGCCTATGACACTTATAAATAACGAGGCTTTCTATTGGTTAAATAATTTTCAAAATCGGTTTAGTAGTTCCAAAGATTACTCCCTGCAACGTCACAAACTCACTAATTCACCAACTCACAAAATTTACCTTTTTATAATATTAGTATATAGATAACTATTGAAAATCTATCGGGATGACTTCATACAAAACAAATCATCAAAATGGATCATATCACAACGCATTACTAACACAGGTACAAGGAAATTTTATATATAAAGGTAACTTAAGTGTATAATATAGCTAGGTGGCGGCACTAGTATTGTTTGTTTATAATAATTCTGACCTCTTGCATTATTAAAATCAATTGAATCGAAAAGCAATAGAAATATCAATGTCTATTACATATATATAATAAGAGATTCCAGAGAAACCTTCACGCCAGTTTTAATTTCGTCACGCGCTTGTTTTCACAGAGATGAGAAAAAAAAGTGTTCGTTAAATACATTTTGACCTTACCTTGACCTTACCTTATGAAGGGTTTCTTATAGTTATGTTTTTGTTTCGAAGAAATTTATTAAGACAGTCTTAATAACAACCTGTTTATTTTCATTAATCTGAATTAATTCTAATTCTGGTCACAGTTTTTTGTAATTCTAGTTTATTTATTCGTCTCGCCTAATATCTACGGCAGAGATTTATGGAGAATCTTTTTTACGTATGCATTTGACTTCTTTCACGGAAAGGTCATCAAAGAAGAACGGTATTATGTGATTTTCTTTGAATTTATTATCACTTGATCTAATAATTTTGGAGCTCTTTGGTATATGGAAATAAAATATCAGTATACAAATTCACGCGGGACCGTTTGAAATCCAAACAAAGCATAGTTTGTTTTATTGTAACTGATATTTATATACGAGTGTGAGCTTATTTTCACCCTTTCATGCTTTAACTACTGATTGGATGTCAGTAGTTACAGAAAAGACGTAGGGTAACTCATCCAGAAATCATCCAGAAAAAACGTGGGGAAATCCCTTATAGATACTCCACCCTCTCGGTGGAGAGTGTGGGTTATGTCCGACTCACACGGAATAAAACCCCACGGTATACCGTCCGATGCATGGTAGAGGCAGGCAAGAATTAAATCTCCCGTCTATGCTGAAAACTGACCCCTGCGGCAGGCTGGCAAGGTGAAATTGCCATGCTTCGTCCTACTATAGAGAGGCAATCTGTGTACACAACGAGGCCCTTCCCCTCGTCAGCCTCGACTGTGCAATGAGGAGATGAGCCCCCGACCAATCCCCTCAGTTTCTGCTACGGTAGTGAGAGGAGGCGAATTTATCGCCTTCCCCTTCTGCCTGCTCTCCTTTGGCGGAGACGGCTCTCCAAGGATCTTACTAGCGGGCTCTCTCCGCCGCCTTCTTCTGCGAGATGACCTCCTTGCAGAAGGCAGCCACAGCAGTCCACACGTCCTCACTGCCGAGCATGGCCGAAACCACGCTCGACAGTGAGAGATAACTCAAAGCTACGTTCACGCAAGCGAGGTAACTGCGGGTAACAGCAACTGAAAGCTTTGGTTCGCTCGCAAGGATCCGAAGCTACGTTGATCGACACTATGTCCAAATACGCTATCCATCGAGGAAAATATATCCATCCATTTATAAAACGACATAACAGCGTCAACTCATAGAATTTAGGCCCATCGTTTAATAATTTAATGTAAAGAAAGAAAACCCTCACATTTTACCATCAAAGAGTTCACATAGAAACTAACACAGTACACCCCACAGGTGGGGTGCGTGTACATTATGTCAGTATTCCGATCACGTCGCAAGCTTTCGGGGTCTCTGTACATCCACGTGTGAATAACAGTTGAATAACAATGATGTTTTTCCTTTTCCCCTTTCAGTTTCTATACAGTACCGAACACGTATTTTTGTGTATCTTTGTGTTCGCTTATTATGTTTCAACCGTATTTCCACCATAGAATCAGTATATGTTACTGCTAGAGTATAGAAATTAGTTATTCCACATATTATCTAGAAACTATACAGGTTAACTTGGAGTCTCGGATTATTTTTGAAGTGTCGAAAATTATGTCGTCCCTGTGCAATGTAAAAATGCCGCGTCATTATCGAAATTTGCACGATCGGGATAAAATTTCCATATACATTGTATGGCTAATTGATGACTCATTTATACTTGATTTTTTTTACAAACAGGTTAATTATATTAAAAACAAAATTTGTAGTAAGGACTTGCCCATAAATTAATAAAAATTGCGAATTAAACGTTGTAATATAATGTCCTGTATTCCCAGAGGCGTATTTGACTTTATGATTTATGAATTGCTCAATTGAATCTTCATAATTTAATTGGTTAGGTGCATTTATTCACACACTCAGTATTAACCCGCCCTTTTTTTCACTAGCTCCGAATTCTCCTTGTGTAAATCCAGCGTTGATGGTAGGTTAGGTTAAGTTGGAATGGTAATAAAAATAAATTGGCAGTGAGAAGCAAATATTAACAACTAGCTGTGTCCGCGGCGTGAAATTTCAATTTTAAACACAGTAATTAATAAAATCATAGGATTGTATTGTGTACTAAAACTTGACATCGGTGATTTATTTGGCTTTCCCGACGATTCTGTTCTCCAAGACGCAGCATGGCACTACAGTATCTAGTTGTACATCGTATATATTTGAAAAATATTATAGCTACGTTCATCTTCGACGGATGCACAGCGAGAGGTGTTGTCAGTTCCAGACATCAAAATCGTTCACATATTGAACCACCCTATAATATGACTTCTCCTTTATGCTTTCTTGAAGGTAAAATTTACATATATACGAATGCGACATATATTATTAAGTAAAACGTTGTTGTTGTATGTTATATCGAAGTATAAACTATTACCATACCAATTTCGTAAAAACCACTCCAGTACTTTTTGCGTAAATCACATACAAACGACACACAGACACAAATTTTAAAACCAAGGAAATGTGTTTTGTCATTGATTCTAGGCCACACTAAAGTGTTTTTTCTTTAAATTATTTAATGTACAGATTTCATTTAGCCTTTTATTATACGTATAGATTAGTTGCTCTGCAGATTAACTAGGCAATATGAACTTCAACGGTTTTCGATCTTTAACGGTAACATATACAGTTGTTTCAAATGTAGATGATGTTTGAAATATCGCTACACGTATAGAGTAACAGCGTGGTCGTGTACGTCGAAATTTAGAGAATTAGACCATGAATCCGACATTCTCTTGATATCAGTTTGATGTTATATACAAACAAGTTTGTAGAAATTCGTATACACTTACTATTGATATGACAATGATAGAATATCATGTATATAGGCAAATGATTTAAATCAGTATTGTTTTTTTTTTCATAACGAGATTTTTTATATGAATGGGTAGAGAAAAAACAATTGATACATCTTCCTTTCCTATTACTAAACCGATTTTCTTTATTTATTTTTTGTTAAGTGACTTTTGATCAACTTTAGTGTTATTAAAAAAAATCGGACAGAGTTTTTTTACCATCAATGAGTACCAGCTTTTATTTGTAAGTTCCTATTTAAAAAAAACTCAATAGTATTGAAACTTTTATTTATATAAGATTATAATAAAACGCTTATATTTTTAAAGTAAAAATTCTTATGATAGGGCTGTGAAATTCTGATCGGCGACAGTTTTATGGTACATAAAGTGGTGGGGATAAACACTGTGTCGTGTGGAATATTGAAAACACCGGTTCTCATCCAACACCGAAGTTAAGCGACGGCGGGCGCAGTCAATAGTTGGATGGGTGATCGCCTGGCAAAACCGCGTGACGTAGGAGTTTCATTGTACTTATTAAATTAAAATGTAATAGAAACATATCACTTCTGTCGTGTCTCTATACGACACATCCTGTTTTTTAACTCTCATGTCTTCAATTATCTTTATCAGTATAACTTTTTCTTCGAACTAACTACGCTATTGACCAAGCAAGGTCTTAACAGCTTCACCGGACTACGGTATATCAGTATAACCTTATCACATATAACTATGTCTAAGAGGTCTTTAAAAACATACACAAATATTCTACTATTTCTGCGCAATTAATATTTGCCTGTAGCTTTAGACATATCTCAGTGAAATACTTATCAGTTCCGAGTATTTGCCAACAATATTACATTAATATTATCCAAGACGCTAAACATACCAGCGACAAAAACAGAAATGTAATCTGTCAATCAAGGTTACCAACGCAAAGAAAAAAAGAATACAAGTAATGTATCCTCGTAAACCCGATCATGTGAGGCCTTTCGTTCTCCGCTGACTGTTATTTCATTTTTTACTCGACATCCAAGCCAAAGGTAGCCGATGTCTGACGGTTTATTTGTATGGAATTCGCTTTTATAAATAATTACCTTTGGAACGAAGTTCTCTAACGCGGCTTACGGCAGGAGTTGGCTGGTGGAAACCGTCGCGTAAGGAAAAAGCGTTATGCTCCGTCCATGATACTTTGTCTGTCTCTTTCTATTATGTTCGAGTGTTTATGCGAGTATCGAATGTCGAGCAGACTAGAATCGTGCACTATCGGTTGTATCAATATTGAACGTGAAGAAATTTCATAAAAAAAAAATTACCATTTTTTAATATAATTAAATTTTTTTTTGTACCATAGGAGGCAAACAAATAGGTGGGTCACGTGATGTTAAGTGATTACCACCGTTCATAGACACTTACAACAGCAGAGGAGTCGCAAGTGCGTTGCCAGCGTGTGTTTGGCGGAGCGGGGAATAGGGAAGGGGGAGTGGGGGAGAGGTGGTCTTCCGGCGCTCCAACCAGTAGTAGAAACCAGTAATAGCTTCAGCTTGGCTCTACCACCTACAAAAGTATGATCTATTACAGTATAACCTAACCTATTACAGTCGGGTAGAAATAATACGCCACTTATACAGAGGAGTAAAGAAATGTGTAGTCTACGCGTGCGCATACCCACAAGAGAGTTCAGAGTGATAGTGTACAGCACACATGATGGCATACGCGACCGTCAGGCCGTTTGCTGTGATGACATACGAGTCGATTTTACTACCAAGAAGCACCAATCGATTTTTCACATTAAAACTGACTTTACGAAAAAACAATTAAGAGTACCAGCATTCAAGGTGTTGTGTCAAACGATAAATTCACAGATATACCAACTAATTCTAACTAACATTATAAAGGTGAACGTAAGCTTGTTTGTTTGTTGTGCTTTAATGCCTTAAACCCTCGGTTGATTATTAAAAACTCAGATTTCAAATTGGCGGATAATGTTTTCAAAAATCAAGCCAATTTTTTAAATTATAACTTTAAGTTACATAATTTGTTATTGTTCAAGTTCTTCGAATTTTGTAATAAATGTGGTATTATTTTAAACTTATACAGTGCATAAGGTCTACATTCATCTGGAGCTAAACATGGCGCTTAAGCCCTTACCGTTTTGAATACGGTGTTTTGTACAACTTTGGGGTGTAAAGAGTGTCGAGGGGTATAAGGGGTGTCGAATAACATCATAAGACTTGAGACACCCAAGCCAACCTCACGTGGTGCACCCTGCTGAATAACGAACGAGGCAATGGCTATAGCGGGGTGGTAGGGTTTTACAGTCTGACTGGGTCGCAACCACCATGTACATGGCGAAAAAGCCCGTCATAGCGATTCGCTTCTGCGGGTCGCGTTTCGCGATCAGCCTGTGCATATCCAGCTTTTCGCAGGCCAGCATGACAGTGCAGTCATTTTGCCATGCTACAATTAAAAAAAAATTAAAAAGTCAGTCCAGGGGTTAATTAATCAACCCACCATGAGAAACATGCTGCTTACACGTTTCATCCAGAAAAATGTACCGAGTGACGTTACGGGCGTAAACCAGTATTCATGATAATGTTCTCCATAGTTAGTTACCTCGGCACAAAGCGGAAGCTCACCTAAAATTCGTGCTCTGTACCCAACAATCAACGAATGCTGCCTGACGACTTAATACACAACTATATCTGTCAATTTCTTTGTACAATTTTACTCTTTCTCATTCTACTTGCAATGCGATGCTTGCTACTGTAACTCTGTATAATAATGACAACAGAGCTCCTATAATCGATGATTTGCTTTTAATAGTCTCTGCAAATATAATCTTCATACTTGCGGGCCATGTTAACACTCGTCCTTTCGTCCTGCATTGACCTTGGTGAATCACGTATATCTTTAAAAATTATTAAATTAAAATAATATTAAAAGACGGTACGATATTTATAGGTGGTAGAGCCACGCTGAAGTTATTACTGGTTTCAGCATGAATGGGTCGGCTCGTCCGGGGTAGTACCATCCTCTCACAGAAGACCGACGTGAAGTAACAGTGCTTGCATTGTAACATTTCGTTCGGTCAGTGAGAGCGCCGGTTACCCATCTCAACTCTCCCTTGCGTACAAATGCTGTCTAGTACCCAGCCATTGATTTAGTAATGTCGCATAGAATAGTGCGACTTCGGACAAAGTCAGGTTTGATTAGATTTTGCAAAGCGCTCTCTCTATCGTACAGTGCAATGACTGCGATAGAAAGAGACAACGCTATATGAAACCAAACAGCCGATTATCACGTTCTTCAACCCGACGTGCCAAAACAAAAGCCAGGTAACATGTTATTAGGAATAAACAGTTATTAGATTTACTTACAAAATACGGCTAATTATAGTTAACTCTAACTTACCAACTCTGGATATAATAGGAGAAGTAGATTTCAATAAAGCTACAAACTCAGTTAATTTCATATTCAACACATGATTCGTGGAAAGACGTATTAGTAGTGTAATCAGGCTAATTGATATTACGAACTCGTGAATGTTAATGAGTATTACAATGTAATCACCACTTAACAGGCTGTTTGCTTTAATAATGATATTATTACTTAGATTATTGTCGTCGGGTGTGTGTTATTGGAAGTGATTCGAGTGGTACATGAAAGGAGTGTGAAAATGGATCTATGACGTCATTGATTTGGTAGAACGCCGGTATTGTAATACTAGACATCTATTATTTTTTCATTGATATACAAAAACCCAACATGCACACTTAAAGTCTCACAGCCGGCACACAAAAATGAGTGCATAATTTTCGACTATGTAGTCATTTCAAATAGTCTCACGTCGCTTGTGTCCTTGTAAAAACAACTTTAAGTCATTTGGGTAAGGTTGAATTTGCAATATCATAAATTTAATAAGTATAACCAGGTATGTATATTGGGAAGTTTTTACGACCGGTGTATATATAATAGGTCTTTACATATGAAATTACCGTTCTGGAGTACTGGCCATTTCCAATCAAAATAATTTTTGTTTGGCTAAGAATTCTAATTTTAAATTAATTTTATTTTAAAAACATGGAATTCTTTTTCCAAAAGTAGTCATTTGTTTATTGATTAGTGTTACATTTTCATCGCGTTTCAATCTTTTTTGTCATCATGGATACGTTAAAAATTCGAGTAATTATGGAATATGAGTACTGTAGTGGCAGCAACGCGGCACATGCGGCACGCAACATCAACGACGTTTACGGAGCCGACACTACAAACCAACGCATCACCTGATATTGGTTTGCTCGCTTCCGTTCTGGGAATTTCGACCCGAAAAATGAACCTCGCGGTCGTCCGAAGTCTTTGGTCGACAATGTCGAATTATAGGCGATTGTGGAAGCTGATTATACACAACCTACGGCTGATTTAGCAGCAGCTTTCGACGTTAGCGTCAAAACAATATTGGTCCATTTGCATCAAATTGGCAAGGTAAAAAAGCTTGACAAATGGGTGCCCCACGAACTCAGTGATCGCCAGCGCGTAGTACGCTGCGAGACGTGCCTTGCACTGCTCAACAGACACACAAATGAAGGAATTTTGAACCGCATTGTTACCTGCGATGAAAAATGGATTCTGTTTGATAACCGCAAGCGCTCAGCAAGTTGATTGGATCCTGGTTCAGCACCTAAACAATGCCCTAAACGAAAACTTACCCCTAGAAAAGTGATAATCACTGTTTGGTGGTCTAGCGCCGGTGTGATTAATCACAGCTTCTTACCAAACGGGGTGAGCATTACTGCAGATGTGTACTGTGAAGAACTAAACACAATAGTGGAGAAGCTGGCACATCTCCAACCAGCATTGGTCAATCGCTCGTCTCCGCTGCTCCTGCACGACAACACGCGACCTCATACTGCACAGCAGGCGGCCTCCAAGTTGCAAGAACTGGGGTTGGAAGTTATCCGTCATCCGCCCTACTCACCAGACCTGGCGCCTACAGATTACTACTTTTTCCAGAATTTGGATAACTCCTTGGCGGGAAAAAAATTCAATACCCGAGAGGCAGTACAAAATGCCTTTGAAGAATTTGTTGCCTCCCATCCAGCTGATTTCTTTAAGAAGGGCATCAATAAACTGCCACTGCCTTGGCAAAGATGCATTGATTGCATGGGTGATTACTTCGATTAATACAAATAAAAAATATATAAAAAAATTCGTTTAAATTTTTCATACAAAACGGCAGTTTCATAGGTTCAAAGACCTAATATTATCAATTTTCTTTACAATAGTTTTTAGGTTTCTGTGTTAAAAAAATCAAAACCAAAAATCCTTTATTCAATTTATGCCTTGAGAAAGAAAAATAAAACCTTCGGACGTTAAAACTATCATTGGTTTGGAAAACAACTCACTCATCGAGAGACCTCTTCTCTCCCCCTGCCCCTTCTCCCTCTATCCCTCCGAACACAGGCTGTCTATGCACTTGCGCCTCCCCTGGTGTTACTAGTGCCTATGGACGATGGTGATCACTTAACATCAGGTGACCCGCCAGTTCGTTTGCCTCCTATGATATAAAAAATCCAACCAAAAAAAGAGACATAGAAGTTGTTAAAACTGATGCAATATTGTTACATTTTCCAATTTTTGTTACAGGCGAAGGACACCTAAAACTATACAGAAAGAGTTAACTGATTTATTAATAATTTCTATATTTATATTAGTTTCAAACACTACAAAGTAAAGTATATAATCATTACAATTTAAAATCTTATCAAATTTATGAACGGAATACATTTGAGTGAATATATAATAGAAGTGTAGAAGAGATTTCAACAAATTTCGTATCGAGTATACAAATAAATTGGGAAATTCGTGATTTCCAATGATAAACCAGCGGATGTTGAGCTCTTAGCTCGATTAATAGGCGCCATTCAACGTGTAGTGAATATTAATGATGATTTCCACGAAACTGGAAGTAGTTAATATTAATGTCTAATTGAAAGTGACGATCGATCGGTGTCAAGGTAAAATGGTTATCGGCGATAAAATAGTGTGTGCTTTAGTTAAAATTAACAACGGTTTTTAAGCCACTGAGAAAATAAATTGACTAGTATAAAAGGAATACTAAAAAATATTAAATTAAATTGTACTAACTTCTGCCCTCGACTTCGTCCGCGTGTAATAATTGCTTTTGGCTAACGCTACCACTTAGCGGAATTTCTCGAAAGGAAAAAAAAACCCGATTTTGAAACTTTTTACATTGTTGCTCCGCTCCTGTTGGTCTTAGCGTGATGATATATAGCTTATAGCCTTCTTCGGAAAATGAGCTATTTACCATTACAAGATTTTTTTTTAATCAGACCAGTAGTTCCTGAGATTAGCGCGTTCAACCGAACAAACAAACCTTACAGCTTTATAAAACAAAGTACTGGGTGTACAATTTTTTCTAAATTATTGGTGATAATCGAACAGGCGGGTCACCTGATGGTAAGTGATCACCGCCATAGACACTAGCAATACTAGGGGAGTCGCAAGTGCGTTGCCAGCCTGTGTTTGGGGGCGGGGAGAGGAGGTGAGTATCCGGCGCTCTCACAGACCGAACGAAACGCAACAATGCAAGCACTGTTACTTCACGTCGGTTTTCTGTGAGAGGATGGTACTACCCCGGGCGAGCCGACCCATTCATGCTGAAACTACTAATAGATTCAGCGTGGCTCTACCACCTACAGCAATATAAGGAAAATACTTAACTTAGTTTCATTAAAATCCTTCCAACCTATCAAAAGTTATTGTAATTTTAATAACGACGCGACTTAAGTACGAGAGAAAAATAGATAAGTAACTGGACTTAAGCTGTGTTATTACAAAAAAGTTTAAAAAAGTTTCCTAATAAATGCACCGCGCTCGCCCGAGGCAAGTTCGCGTTACCCTTTATTCACAAGTCTAACCTAACGTAACCAAAGCGAGACAAAATAGCAAGATGGCGAACATTCAGCGACCGCGGTGCATTTAATATAAGACTTTTTTAAAGCCAGGATTCAATACGTATTTAACTTTTTTGTAATAACACCGAATACGTTCAGACGACTTTATTAAATTACTGTTTATTAAGATTCCACGTAGACGAAGTCGCGGTCACAGCTAGTTTGTTAATAAAATCGAACACTGTTAAATACTAAATTGAATCCACATCGGTTTTAATATTACACTCATATTTCAATAAACTAGTGAGCGCCCAGTGGTCGATATTCGACCATAGTTCATTGATTTTTTAAAGGGATAAATATTATAATAATAGTTTTATGTTATAATATCATTGTTGAATGTAGAATGAAAACGGGTAATTGGAACGTAAGAGTAAAATAATACATACAGTCGAGCATAGCAACCTCCTTCACAACCTTTTTTGAAATCCTTTATTGACAGATGTCAAAATGTCTTTTTTATTTGCATGTGTGTATATATTGTGCAAAATTGAAGCAGTAGTGTGAGTAATGCATATTTTTTGTAATTGAATGTGCTTCTAATGCATTTTATATAAAATAAATAGCTTTCTGCACTTCTCCTCCATATAAACTTTAACTATGCCAAATTTCACGTTCATCCGTTCGCCCAATTCCGTTAAAAAGGGACACAAAGTTTAGGCTTCACGTATTAATATATAGATAAGCCCTTTTATGGACTCTTTATTGGTAATTTAATCTTACAATAAATGGAAAATCGTTATGAAGTTTTTATTATAGAACTTTACACCGAACTCGAGTTAATAAATCTAAAAGGGGTCGACCGATACAATGGACTGTTACTAGGAAAATATAAATACACAATTATTCCATTAAACTAACGAGGTCAGCTTTCAGAAAATCTAATTTCGACAAAGTTACCTAAACAGGAAAATTCTGGGCACCATCTTAAAGCCTTACAAAAGTCCAATTTAAGTTTTCTTTTGGTGCCTCAAATTTCAGGTTGACGCAACGGGCACGAATCTAGACAGCTAATAGGGGAACATAAATATCAATAAACGTACTTTTTTTAAATTATATTATAGTAGACAAACGAACAGGCGGGTCACCTGATTGATGTAAAATGATCACCGTCGTCCATAGACACTAGCAACACCAGGGGAGTCGCAAGTGCGTTGCCAGCCTGTGTTTGGGGGAAAGGGGTATAGGTGGGGGGGAAGGGAGGGGAGATGAGAAAGAAGGGAAACCTACAAAATGTCAGTACCACCCGACCCACAGACTCACCCAAGTGAAAATACGGTGCTTGCATTGTTTCGTTTCGTTCGTTCAGTGTGAGAGCGTCGGAGGCCCACTTCCCCTCTCCTCTACAACTCCCCCTCCTCTTCCTCCCCACTCCCTCAAACACAGACTGGCAACGCACTTGCGACTGCCTTGGTGTTGCTAAAGTCTATTGACGGTGGTGATCACTTAAAGTCAAGTGACCCACCTTTTCGTTTGCCTCATATGACATTTTAAAAAATTAAGATTCTTTGGATTTTAATAATACACACATCAAAAAATTCTAAGCGGCGGATGGAACTGAGTGGTTATTGGAAACCAAAGATCAGGTTTAGCAGCTATTTTAGGGGCATGCATATATGGACATTAATTTCGTTAAATAAAAAAAGTTAATATAATTGAAACATCACCATAACTAGTTTTTCTTTTCGAACTGATGCTATTGGCCTAACGGGCTTTTACAGCTTCACTGGAATACACTGATATACAAAAACCCAAGATGCACACTTAACGTCTCACAGACGGCACACAAAAATGAGTGCATAATTTTGGATTATGCTTGCGTCCTTATGAAAACAACTTTAAATCATTCAGGTAAGGGTGAATTTGCAAAATCATAAGTTTATCGCATAACTATAGCCACGTATGTACACTCATCAAAAAAGTCTAAGCAACATGCGTGATATTAAAATTTTTACCATTTATATTAATTAATTTCTAAGTATTTATTCAAACAAAGTGCGTAGGTAAGTAAACTTTTTTGTTATTGATGACATACTGACTGGTTGTAAAAAAAAATTTGATTAAATTCAAATGACCGCGAATTTGTTTGAATTTAAGGGCGTTTTAATTGCTACGTTTAGTCTTGATTTTATAATTTTATCAACCATTTAAATAAAGTTAGCGACGAAATTGAATTGTTAGATATTCTTTACGTCATGAAGCGACGTCATTTGATGGCAGATGAAATGCAAAGAGCTGTAGGGATGTTGCAAGCGGGAAGTAATCAGTCTCAGGTATCTCGACATTTTGGCATTCATAAAAGTGTTATTTGTCGTCTTTGGCAGCGCTACAATAATACAGGAGAACCCGCGCAGGGTCTTCACAGCTTCACCGGACTACTAAGGTTGGCGCTGAAGGCACACAACCGATTTGGGTTTTAGGTAACATACAGAAGGGTGCACGCACACCTTGGCTTGGGCTGTTACCTGGAAAAAGACGCCTCTGTCCTAGCTAACTATTCTAAGCTATTCATACAAGTATACATTTATGAACCATACAATCGGAATTGCATGATTCACAAATGAATACGTGTATATCGGATTGAAACTTAATATTGGTGATGTTTGACGTAATATAGTTCGGTTACTGTGCAAAAGTGAAGTGAAGAAGAAAACTCCCTGGAAAGTTCTAATGAGACGGCCACCATTTTCGTTCACTGAAATGATCTCAAAAAACTTGTAATATCAACTACTCCATAATAGCAGTAATAATCTACTAGAAGGTTGGTTGCCAAAAAAAAGTGAATTACTTTTATATAAAGCATATATCGTCGTAATATAGGAGGATGATAGTTTTATTGTTGTTCGTCCGCAAACATATCATTATACGGCATTATACAACGTTAATCGAGAACGTTGATGTATCCAATCTAGTTCGGCCAACGCCTACAGACTAAGCAAAAAGTTGTATAATCTATGTTCCGTGTCTGCGACGCGGCGGCGGCGGTCAGTCGCCAGTTGCGTCACCCAGTGAAATCAATGATGGCCGCAGACCCAGTTGTAAAGTTGACCTTGGTTGCCCGACTACATCGCCTTCAAAGGTTCACCGATTTTGGTGCTGTTCCGTATTTAAACTATGGAGACGTTTAAACACTTATTATTGAAGTGAAACTTTTTACGGCACGGTAGAGCAATATTTAAAATAAAAAAAAAAACGATATTAGTATAGCGGTCTGTGTACGCATCTAATATTGATATTTTGTATTGAGATCGTTTTTTTTAACTGTTTCGGCAAAGTAAGGTACCTGATGGAAAGTACTGTACAGTCCATAAGTAACGGCGACCGTCGGTGTTAAATAACAACGGCAGTCGTCGCTATCTGTTGCTTAGACCTTTTTGATGAGTGTAGTTATAATCAGGCCTTTTTTTGATACTTATTCCTTGGGAGAACACTAATTTTTGAAAATTTTAAACCCGTAATTTTTTTACGCTCTCACCTACATAGACAAACGACTATGCGACGCGGTAAATGTTCAAGAAAGATAGATTAGATTTTGTATCTATATAACTCTGACCTATTTAAAAAATTCTAATTTTTTTGCAAGGGTTATCAAGGTTTATTTTCTTTCAGTTTTTAATGCAATTTTCCGATATTTTTAGGAATCCCCTTTAAGGGGTGGCCTAACAAGATAATCCATGGTAATAAATATAATTTGTTCTGTAATAGCAATTAATATATACTAGTGATCGACTAATGACCAAAACTCGACCATAACTCATAATTTTTTCAAGTTTCAATATTCAAGAAAAAAACAAACCATTTCTTTTAAGTGAAACTTCTTATTATAGAGCTTTGAAATTCTGATCAGCAACCTTCATGTGTGACTAAAAGAGGTAGGGGTAAACGAGTCGACCACACGACTAAGCCGCGCCACTTTAACATAGGCGTTCACAGATCGGCCGCTCACAGTAATAGTTTATTCTAGTCGTGCAGCCAATCTCCACTCAACCCCGAGACCTCACGCTGCGCCACAGAGTGGGTCACAGATTTATTTCATTCCCACTTAGCATACTTTACGAACCTATATTTTGTATGACAGTTGCTCAATTTACATAGGCCATATCGTGTTGATGATATAAATACCCTATAAACTATCAAAATAATTTTATAAATCTAATTGTTACTTTCAGAGATTAACACGTTTAAAGAAACAACAATCTCTTGAGAAAAAACAATTTTAATATAGTCTTGATTTGACCCCCATATACTTGGTTCTAAGTTTGTAACTTCAGACGTTGATCTCGCAAGATCACCGGAACACTAATGGCGTTTGCACAAGGCGGTTATTTGAAAACTTTTCACTTGAATTTGTGTTTTTTAAACGATCCGGGTTCAAGTTAAACTGGCGTGACTGTTACATTTTAAAGAGGGAAAATGCCGTATTTAATTTCTTTCTTTATATTCCTTTTTACTCTGGGACCGTTGTTCCTTGGTCTATTATAATAAATACTTGGTCTATTTTACTATCACGTGCCCATTAGTTCGTGGAATTCATTTTTGAAGTGACCGTGAACGTCTTTAGGCGCACTAAGCGGTATTTTTGGCAGGAGATAAACTTCTGATTTCACGTGATGACACGCTAGTAAGCGTGACCGACCGTATTGTGCTTTCACGGCTAGCGTAGTCACGGGACGCGTAGTATAGGGGCCTGTATACATCTCATATTTATATTTTGTACTGAGCTTGTGTAGGCCACCATATGTTTGATGAATTAATAAATGTATATAATTATAGCTCCGAGTGCCAATAGATGTGAAAACCAGACCAATAATTTCAATATACAGATTATGAAATCTCAATACTGTAATTCAGATTATAATTTAAAAATTCAAAAGAGAACACAGTTATTGTATTGTTTTTAGTTTTCACTTCTGACGATAGTTCTCATTACTTAATCAGGTTTATTTTTGTAGGTGGTAGAGCCACGCTGAAGCTATTACTGGTTTCAGCATGAATGGGTCGGTTCGCCCGGGGTACTACCACCCTCTCACAGAAAACCGACGTGAAGTAACAGTGCTTGCATTGTTGCGTTTCGTTCGGTCAGTGAGAGCGCCGGAGACCCACCTCTTGCGACTCCCCTGGTGTTGCAAGTGTCTATGGACGGTGGTGATCACTTAACATCAGGTGGCCCACCTGTTCGTAAGCCTCCTATGATATAAAAAAATCACTCTTAATATTATTTTTTGAGAAATTCATGTCTTATTTAGATTCATGGCAGTCTAGTTTTTTTAAATTAATCTGATACGTTAATTAGATACTTAACGCAATAATGTGTTGCTTGCGTAATACTATAAAAAGTCCTGTGTTTATTTGTCCGTAAGATTCTCACAAAATTCGGGTTAGCCACTTCTAAAATAACCGCAATAAAACAATTTATCCTTCTATATCATTTCATTTACATAGATTTACTTTTTGGATAGATTACATCGTTATGCGGTGACACAAAATACATTTTATTTATTGATATACAAAAACCCAAGAAGGAAACTTTACGTCTCACAGACGGCACACAAAAATAAGTGCATAATTTTAGATTATGCAGTCATTTCAAATACTCTTGCGTCGCTTACGTCCTTCTGAAAACAACTTTAAATCATTCAGGTAAGGTTTGTAGAGTAAGAGTAAGTACTGTTAAAAACCAGCGGCCATATTTGTATCATTTTCACGTAAAAATAGTCTTAAAAAAATAATCAACCTTTGTACTTTATTAATTTATGGCGGATTACGTCACATATCCATAAATTGTATTGTTATTCTGATCGTACAATTTTACTGAAATCGCATGTGAAACAAGATGACGTTTTGACAGTTACCTTCTTGTTTGAAACGCGTTGTAAATATATAATAATACAATATAAAACCATCGCATTTTTGTTATGTATTTACTTCTACATAGAACATCAACTTTTAAAGTAATCATTCCAGTATCCTTTGAATAAACTTCTAAAAAATACATATTTAAATATAAAATAATTATTTTCCCCTAAAATAGTACCCAAGAAAAGACATAACTCAACACAAATAAATTTTATATGAGACAAGAAATACTCGCTACCGATATATCCAAATATAAAGTCTCACAATTCCTGTGAGAAATCTATTGAACCCATCAATTATTTATTATTTGTATGCCGGTACCATCCGCGGCTTCAGGCAAAACTTATTGAACGCCTAGTTATTAAATAATTTCAATACGTTTCAATATATTTTCCACTATATTTTGACAATTAATTTCTACATAGATGCGTAATTTATGAACGAAATTAAAATTTTCAAAGCGGCAGCCGAATATTTATTGCGAAATTTTTTGTTCCTGTGGCCCATTGTTGCTCCAACATGAATTATAAGAGTGATTTATTAAGTGGTACAGTTTTATCTGTGGCATCTATTGTTTCCGTATTGATGGCTTACAAACGTATCATTTGCGTTCAATTAAATTTATCTTGTGCAATTTTGATCTCTAAAATTAAGCAAATAAGCTTCATTGATTATTTTAATGGACATGTAATTAAATTTGTGATTTATTGTTTTTAAGAACGGCACGTTAAGTTATCGAATGCCGTTTTTTTTGTGGTAAATGATTGGTGTTGCCTTATGTAGTGTTCTGAATATACACTAATTCATATAATTACTCCAATTATTTTTTCTATTACACACTACAAATAAATTCATAGTATATTCATAGTCATACGTCCCACTAAATAATTATACTTACGATATTGGATGTTATATATTTTGGAACGAAGTTCCTTACGGCGGGCTTGGAGGAGATAGGGATTGTGGTGCGCGACCGAACTGAAAAAAATGTGATAGTAAAACCGTAAGAAAAAGTGCGTGGAAAAAGTGCGTGGAATAAAACCGTTAAATGAGACGTGCGCAGGCGCGACAGTCGTATACACAAGCGAGTAGTGTATAATACCTTTCTCTTTCTCCTTCTTTCTTTCGAATTCTCGGTGAAATTAATCGTTGAATTTTTAATTTATTTATCCATACTAATATTATAAATGCGAAAGTAACTCTGTCTGTCTGTCTCTCGCGCTTTCATGTCAAAACTACTGAACCGATTTAAATGAAATTTGTTATACAGATAGTGTAGGACTCTGGAGCCTGAAAAAGGACATAGGACTTCTTAATGCGAAAAAAGGGTTGTCAGGGGTTAAAAGGGGGAAAATTTGTATAGAAGTATCGTCATTTTTAGAGCTAACTAGAGCTAAGTTAATTTTTAGACTGTTGATTCGATATAAATAAATATGACAATCAAAGTTTGTAAAAAGGGAAGCGGGCCTCCTGCTCTCTGACTGACCGAACGAAATGCAGCATTGCAAGCACTGTTACTTCACGTCGGTTTTCTGTGAGAGGGTGGTACTAACCCGGGCGAGCCGACCCATTCATGCTGAAACCAGTAATAGCTTCAGCGTGGCTCTACCACCTAGCTATACATAAATATTACATACAAATAAAATCACATATGATCGTTCAATTACAATATAAAATTACAGTGTAATAATTACAATCACAGGTATGCATGACATTAATAGATGACAAAAAAACTAATTCTAATTAGGAACTATATAGAGAGAATAATAGATTAATTTTTACAAGTACACCATCAAGTTATGTTAAGCAAGTGCCGCTTGAACGATCCAAATACATTAAAAAATATGTCGATGTTTTTATTACTTCATACACTCTTCTTCTTCTTACCCTTATCCCACATAAATAGGGTCGGTACAACATGTTTGTCATGTTGTGGTGCATGACTTGGCTTAATTTTTTCAATCGGACACCTGCCTGACATCAACCCTCCTTGGGATTATTTTGTTGTACCACTGTATTTATGATTATTAATATATATATTTTTTTATAGTAGCACGGCAAAATGCCTGCACTGTGCCCGATGGTAAACACAGTACAATCCAAAAACAATGGCGACGACCGAGTGACACACTATACATCGCCAGTCGGCGTTGTCATGCCGGCCTGCGAAAAGCTGGATATGCAGTATGCATAGGCTGATCCTAAAACGCGACCCGCAAAAGCGAATCACTATGTCGGGCTTTTTCGCCATATACATGGTGGTTGCGACCCAATCAAGCTGTAAAACCCTACCACCCCGCTTTCGCCATTGTCTCGTTTGTTATTCAGCAGGGTGCAGCACCAACAATTACGGTCTGTCGGTACACCGTGGGGTTTTAGTCTGTGCGAGTCGGACATAACCCACCCTTCCCCCCGGGAGAGTGGGGTATCCATAAGGGATTTCCCCACGTTAATAAAAAAAATAATTATGGTTCCTGCCTGAGTGGCACTACCGTTTCGGCCAAAAACGGAGTTCTTCAAGATATAAGGTTTGCTTGCTATATTGTCATTTCTATATAACAGAAAACTAGCCCACTATAGACTATTTCTGAGGACTGCATTTTTAGGTTTTTTTTTCAGCATTCGTGATTTTAGAGTTTTCTCACATATATTTATTTATTTTTTAACACTACACCTGGCAATACTTTTAACGATTGGTCTTATTATTTATTAGATTAATGATATTGAATACATTTCCAGTCAAACGAGTCTTCATTAAAGTGAACTGTTTTGTTTTAATGATTCGATCCTTGTCTATTATTTCGATGACTAGTTTAATTTGAAGCTTCTTCTTCAAATCATTAATTTAATAGAATCTTTTGTATAGTACACAATACTCTATGAATAATCGTTATTATTTCTTTAGAGGAACAATTATCAAAAACAGATGGAACAACGAATATTGTGTTTCGCAATATAACTTATGAAAACATAGTTTACTATTTTAATGAACAAATAACAACTATTATTACTAAGTATTAGAACGAAGAACTATTTTCTTTGAATGTTACTCAATGTTAGTAAAGTAATAATTCGAATGATTAATAAACAAACAAACAGATAGCTCTATCATGTTATATGGATCCGAGTGCTGGGCTATGAAAGAGACGGTGGAGAAAAGATTACATGTAGCAGAGATGCGAATGTTGAGATGGATGTGTGGTGTAACCAGAATGGATAAGATTAAGAAAGAGGATGTCAAAGGGAATTTGAAAATATCACCAGTGACAGAGAAGTCGAGGATTAATAGGTTAGCATGGTACGGGCATATTATCAGAAGAGATGAAAGTCATGTAAAGAAGTAGAGAAAGACCGAAAAGGATATGGTCGGGTTGTGTAAAAAATGATTTGTATAAAAGGTGTGAATACTGAGATGACATCTGATAGGAGAGATTGAAAAAGGAAAACATGTCGTGTCGACCCTACTTAGCAAAGTAGAGTCCTAAGTACAAGAACGAATTCTTAAGTACGTGCAGTTATCACTTATTCGATAATTGATTTTACAGAACTGAACTTATTATTTTTTTGTACCGTTAAATCCGCTGACTTTTTTAACCGACTTCAAAAAAAGGAGGAGGTTATCAATTCGTCTGTATTATTTTTTTTTATGTTTGTTACCTCATAACTTTGGACTGGGTGAACCGATTTTGATTATTCTTTTTTTTATTTGAAAGCTGGTGCTTCCAGTGTGGTCCCAAAAGCGGACTTCCAGTACATCTCTAGGTAGCACACATATTCATATGTTTTATTTAATTTGGTTAATTTGATAAACTATTTATTTTCCGCTTTTTAGTGCCTTATGGGTTTTTGACTGATATTGAAGTCAGTTAATACTTTTTTTTGAAAATTTACTTTATTTTCTAATAAAATTATTCGTTTGCGATAGACAATACTTTTTTTTTTCTATTGTTGATGTTTGCTATCATACATTATTGGTCATCTAATTACGCGCTGGTAACGTTTGTTCGTCGTGTGACGTCATCAGTGTACCTCTATCGGCTTTCATGCCGGCCTGCGAAAAGCTGGATATACATAGGCTGGTTCCGAAACGCGACTCGCAGAAGCGAATCAGTATTACGGGCTTTTTCGCCATATATGTGGTGGTTGCGGCCCAGTCAGACCTTACCACACTTTTTTTTTTACATGGGGAAATCCTACTGGATACGCCACCCTCCCGGGGGAGAGAGTGGGTTATGTCCGACTCGCACGGACTAAAACCCCATGGGTGCCCGCAACCGCCATAATGGGGGACAAGGGATGACGAAGCACTCCGCATGTCCCCCGACGGCCGGCCCAGAAAGAAGATCCTGGGCCTCCCGCTAAAGAGAGACAGCCTGGCACGCGTAGACTGCCTCCCAGACGGCCGAACCAGTGCAATGGAGAGACGGGCCCCCCGACCCATCTCCCTTGGTCCGGCTTAAGACCTTACCACCCTGCTTTCGCGATTGCCTCGTTCGTTATTCAGCAGGGTAAACCACGTGCAGGTGAGGTTGGCTTGAGTCTCGTCTTATGATGTTATTCGACACACCTTAGACCCCAATTTTTTTTATTCTATTTGGTATTCAATTAAGTTACAAATCTGTAACTTCCAAGATTTTATTATCTTACTAGCCGTGCCCGACTGCCCGCGACTCCGGCCACTTGGAACCTAATGTAAAAACACAGTGAAGAATTAAATCATTTGAATGTATTAAGTCCATTTATTTACTTATCTACATTTCTCTCGTTCGTAAGTCACGGCGTCATTTAAATTACAATAACTTTTGATAGAGTGGACCGATTTTAATGAAATAAAGACTCGAGAATTTGCTTTATGGTTGTCCTTTTATTGTGAGTACTTTAGCAGTGATCCGTATTCATACAAACAGACAGATAGATAGATAGACAGACAGACATTTCTAAAAATGATTGAAATGTATTTCATTACTTAAATTCCTAGACACCTGCAACTATTTTTTTTTACAAAAATCGAAAAGTACAGACTTTTTACATTTACATTCTTATAATATGTTTTTTTTATATCATTGGAGGCAAACGAACAGATGGGTCACCTGATGTAAATGATCACCACTGTCCATAGACACTTGCAGGGGAGTCGCAAGTGCGTTGCCAGCCTGTGTTGAGGGGGGAGGAGGGAAGGGGAAAGTGGAAGGGGAGAGGAGGTGGGTCTCCGGCGCTCTCACTGACCGAATGAAACGCAACAATGCAAGCACTGTTACTTCACGTCGGTTTTCTGTGAGAGGGTGGTACTACCCTGGGCGAGCCGACCCACTATAGAAGATGTATAGAAGATTATTGCCTACATATCCTTGTACCATTTAGATATCTCTTTGCGGTAGATTCAATTTGCTTATGTCCTTATGGCCTTTAATAATTTAAATAAACTGTTAAACATGAGTTTATATCGTAGCTATTTAGTATAATTTTTACTTTTGCTGTCACTAATAGGCTATGTGGATGGCGTCATTTAACTTTATGTATCAGGATTTATAAAAAGTTCTAGTAACAAAATGAATTAAAAAATAAGAATTTTCAGAATCAAACAATGTATTTTCGATCGGGATTTATGGAACGAGTTTTCCAAACGATCGGCCGATGCAATTATTGTAACTCCCAATTGCACATAATCACAAGAAAGTAACCATTGATCGGTTTCCGAAGCACCGAAACGAGAACGCATTCAGAACCAGACAGATGTTGGCCATGTAAGTGGGTGTAATTATTGATTGAATTATCCACTTCCTTTGGAAGTGGCGTGAGAGTATTCCCCGTAAACTTGTTTTATTGTTTTTTTTTTAAATTATGACGTCATTTTAGATACGTCAATGTTCTCGTCGTACCTCGATATTGTATAGTAGTTTTTTTTTTATTGTAGCACGGCATAGTTACTGCACTGTGCCTGATGGTAAGCACATTACAATCCTTTTTTTTTCTCGATCAGACTAAGCTAGCAAGGTCTTAACCGCTTCACCGGACTACTAAGGCGAGCGCTTAAGGCACTCAGCCGATTTTATTTTTACATACGAGTACAACGAGAAAAGAACTTCCATCGCCGTTCGCCGCTGTCATGCCGGCCTGCGTAAACGTCTATTCACTTTACGCTTGAAGGACCCCATGTGTAATCCGGTGAAGCTGCCTTGCCTGGTCGATAGCGTAGTCAGTACGAGGAATAAAAAGGACCCCATGTCATAGGAAGGAAGGAACACACTGGCCGGTAGGTTGTTCCACAGCTTCACAGTACGGCGAAGTTAATATATAAGCTAATATAGTTAAATTTATTTCACTTGAAGCGATAATAACTTCGTTTATAGCGTGTTCGGACATCGACTAGGAGCTTTTGATGAAGGAAACGATCGTTATGAAACTATAGTACGTTGGGCTTTTCCTAAGTCTACCTGTTTAGCTACCACCCTATAGTTAAAATCAGTAGCCAAGCGTTTATATTTATGTATAGCTTTAGTCTGCGGCTTCACTTGGTTTAATGTAGATTTGACCTATCTATGGAGAACATTACTATGCCCCTTTCTATACCTCTGAGGATGAAAAATTTCATCATGATCGGTCTAGTAGCTTAGGCGTCAAAGTATAACAAACAGACAAGCAATCTGAGTTTCACATTTATAATATGACCATGACCATGAGCTCAACATGTTCGTGACGTCTTGCAATTGTGCCAGACATTGTGTATACTCAACTGTATCATATGCGTGTTTGAATTTTTGGATGGATAAAATTTTGTTATTTTTCGCCTCCGACCGACACCGATGACGGTGACATGTTCGTGACGTATTGCGCTTGCGTCAGACTAGCGAAGCGTACTATAGCAGCCTGTATTAATATTTTATATTGAGCTAGTGCAGCCCATCATCGGTAATCTATACATATAATAAAAATGTAACTGAGCGCTGTCTGTACATGAAGTATATATGAGAAAAACTATTATTAGGGGTCTTTATAAATGCAATAGAACCCAAAACAATGATTTTTAGAATTTTTGTCTGTTTGTCTGTTTATCTGTTTGTCTGTGCGTTTGTGCACGCTAATCTCAGAAACGCCTGATCCGGTTTAGATGTGGTTTTCACTGATATATCGCGGTAAGCTTTACTTAACATTTAGTGTTTGTTTCATGTCAATCGGTTCATAAATAAAAAAGTTATGCCAATTTAAAGAACCACGTCGAACATTTGCTAAACTATCTATCTACTATTCTTTCTCTGTTCAGTAGCATTGACTGAAACTTTACTAAATTTCATAATAAAAATAATGGTCTATATAAAATTACGATTATCTATACATATAATAAAAATGAAGTGTCTGTATGTAATATCAAAATAAAATTTTTTCACTGATTGGGTATGAAAGTATACACGCTTCTGATAACAAAAATGCAATTTTTAAAATTTTTGTCGGTCTGTCTGTCTGTTTGATCCGGGTAATCTTCGAAACGGCTGAACCGATTTTGACGGGAATTTCACTGACACATAGTTGAAATTACAGCGGGTTTCTTAGGTTACTCTAAATTAGACTAAGTATTAACCGCAGCTTCGTCTGCAATGCTATCTACAAAATGATTGGACCGATTTTCACCAAACTTTCACCAGCAGATAGCAGATATCATTTCAAGTAATTTAGTCTATTTTAATTTAGACTAGCTGTTAACCGTGGCTTCGCCCGCAGTACTATCTTCAAAACAGTTCAACCGATCTTCACGAAACTTTCACTAAAAGATAGCTGACGTAATAAAAAGTAATTGAAGCCATTTTAGTTTATACTAGCTGTTAACCGTGGTTTCGCCCGCAACACTATCTCCAAAACGGTTAGACCAGTTTTCACGAAACTTTCACTGGCAGTTAGCTGACTTTACGAAAAGTAACTTAGGTAATTTTAGTTTATACTAGCTATTAACCGTGGATTCGCCCACAGTGCTTTCTCCAAAACGGTTAGACCGATTTTCATGGGACTTTCACTGGCAGATAGCGGACCTTATAAAAAGTAATTTAATTTATTTTAATTTAGACTAGCTGTTAACCGTGGCTTCGCCCACTGTGCTGTCACCAAAACGGTTATATCGATTTTCACGGTATTTTCACTGGTAGATAGCGAACCTAATAAAAAGTAATTGGTGTTATTCTATTTTAGACTAGCTGTTACCCGCGACTTTGTCTGCATGAAATTTAGCAAGATTTCAACTCATTCTTTATTTTTAATAAGAGAAATAATTATCAGCCTATTGTTTACAATTTGGCATTATAATTATTAATAACATTAATGATATAAAGGTTTTCCTAAAAAGATCTTAGATGTTACACAAATCACGTATAGAGTCAATGCAGTCAGGAATGGCAATAAACACTCTGAAGGCACTGTAACTATTTATCCGGGCAGAGCTTCGCCTTACAGTAACTTCCACATAGGAGTGCGTGCAGGAACAGACAAGCGTTTATTTTTTGTATAGTCACAAAATCTTAATTATAATAATGGCAATGTATATTAAATATAATGTAAATGTAAATCTTAATAATAATATTTTAAGTTTTTGTTTCGTTAGTTCCTTATACAGTGTAAGTGAGCACTGAGGTAGTTATATGGTGGGTTAAGGTTCCAAATGTGTTGTTGATGACAAACCTCATTTGGCACGCTTTTTGTATTTATATATCGAATGTACACGTTACATATTACTTTTTGTGGCGTGCGCGTCGTACTTACAATTGTCTTTAAAGAGCGCTTCTGTAATTGTACATAGTCTCACAATTCTATAATTCTTTAATACGATTTAAAAAAAAACGCGTGCGGAGCTGCGGGTACAGCTAGTTTTAATAATCTCTGGTAAATCGTTGTGCACTTTTAAGGAAAAAGCATTATTGTTGCTGAGAAACAATAAATTTTACTTCTTAACAATTTATAAGCAACTAGCCTCTGCCCGCGACTTCGTTCGCGTTGAATAGTTACTTTGGGCTAACGCTAACACGCAGCGATAGCATTCCAGAGGAAAAACACCCCGATTTTGAAATATTCTTCATTGGTGCTCCGCTCCTATTGGTCTTAGCATGATGATATATAGCCTATAACCTTCCTCGATAAATGAACTATATAACACTGAAAGAAATTTTCAAATCGGACCAGTAGTTCCTGAGATAACCCCCTACAACATCACAAACCCACAAACTTTACCTCTTTATAATATTAGTACAGATAACTGTACTATGTTTCCGTTTTTGATATTGTATTTCTTATTCTTGTTTCTGAACATTTTCATTCTATTGTATCATAATATTTCTACTGTATTAACTGCATAGGATTATTTGTTATTATTTAAGTTTATATTGTGTTTATTTTTGTAGTGTTTTGATTTAGTTTGATTACCATGTAACGCATGCTGTGGCAGCTTTTAAAAACCAATGTGCCTATAAATTATTCACATATATCGTCAATTCATGTGTGGTACATTGGCTTCTAGCTGTCCTTTAATAAATAAATAAATCATATTTTTGATGAATTAATAGACTGTATAAAAATGTATATAATTACTGCTCTGATTGCCAATAGATGTAAAAAAACTAATATAAAATACATTTGTACATTGTAGGTGGTAGAGCCACGCTGAAGCTATTACTGGTTTCAGCATGAATGGGCCGGCTCGCTCGGGGTAGTACCACCCAACCACGTGAACTAATAGTGCTTACATTGTTGCGTTTCGTTGGGTCAGTGAGAGCGCCGGATACCCGCCTTCCCTCCCCCTCCACCCTCTTCCTTCACTCTCCCGCAAACACAGGCCGCCAACGCATTTGCGACTCCCCTGGTGTTGCAAGAGTCTATGGACGGTGGTGATCACTACACCTATTCGTATGCCTCCTATGTAAAAAAAGAAACTTTCATTTAACAAATTATGAAATTTGAAAAATTCAGACTATAATTGATTTAAATATTTAAAAAAGGATACAGTTATTCCATTATTTTAATGTTTTACTTCTGTGGCAGTCATTATGATTGCTTCTCTTTTATTTTTAACGTTTTTTACATTGAACATAAAATATATTATAGAGAAAATATTAACCAACGTGGCTGGAGTCTATGTTATCAACTAGTGCCATTAAATAACGTATAAAAATATATATTAGGTTTGCAGTTGATAAGGTAATGTATTGCATACACACGTATATTGAGACGGTTATGTATGTATTTATTTTCTCGTTCATACTGAGTAGTGAGCGGATGGGCAAACTTTCTTAGATTGGTTGTAGTGATGTACTTCTTCATAAAATATTAAATACGATATCGATGGAAAGGTTAACATATGGCAATAGTATTAGGGAACATTTAACTACCTTTTCTTTGAGGGATGTTAGAAATTAGGAATATTAGATAAATCGATAAGCATCGGTTTTTGTCAATGTAGGTTTTATTGAAGTGAAACTACTTATGGAAGTGCTTTTAAATTGTGATCGGTAACCTTTTAGTGTGAGGAAAAGTGATGGAGGGTGTCGGGTAGAGTGTGGAAAATATCGGTTCTCGCCGATCACCGATGTTAAGCAAGACGGACGCGGTTGACTTCGTGGGAACACCGCGTGTATTTTTTTAAAATTAAAATGTTTCCTTGTAATACAAAAGTTTCACTTCTATCATGTGTCTTTACGACATATCTTGTTTTTATATTATTGCCATTATTACAATGTTCTATTTATGTGTGAAAAGCATAATTGTCAATTTTATATGTTTAATATCTTATATGTGTTTGTAAATTTACTGTTAAATTACCATAATAGAAACTAAAAGCTTTTGAATACGGTTTCGCTCATATTAATGTACATCTTGGGAACAGTACATATTTTTGAATCATCCCCTCTATCCATTTATGTTACCCCTGACAACGTGTATGTAAAAGATTATGATGATCAGTTGAATAATCAACGCGTGAAAGAGGGACAAACACATGTTTCACAACTATTTTAATAGGATGTTGCAACAATGAAGTATAAATTTTGAGATATAAAAAAGAAGACAAATGTAGTCATCATATCCTGGAAAATAACCTAATTATATGAACAAAACTATGGTGTTACTATAAATAAATCCTTACACTTTGAATATAAATAATAAACAATACAAGATATAATTAATAATAAAGCTCTTATCTTTGTAGCACTGTGAAGATGTGGAGTCACCTTCCAGCCAGTGTATTCCCTTCCTCATATGATATGGGGTCCTTCAAAGAAAAGAGGCGTGAAGAGGCACATTTGCAGGTCGGCCTGATAACGACTGCCGTTGCTTTTTAAGACCGCCAGTCGTCGATATTTTATTGACTGTACTGTGTTTCCATCAGGTAATGTGCAGTCATTTTGTCGAACCAGATTACAAAAAAAAAAGTGCGTGCGTACAAAGTACACATGTCAGAAGTGAAACTTCTTTGGCGAACTAATTTATAAGTCTTATGTATATTTATACAAATCTAAAACTTTAGATTTCCGAGACTTGAAAAATAGATGAAAAATCGGCGTTTACTGCAAATGACGTCACTTCCGTTGTATACCTGCGTGACGTTACATCTGTAAAAAGTTTATCCTCATACGCCTAAAGAAGTTTCACTTCAAAAAAAATATCGAAATGTACACATCACTAGCGTAGACCGCAGGTGTGGCGCTTACGTTACGTTCGATATCTAGGAATGTCGATATTTCCGACTCGTTACATATCGACCGGTGACGCTGCACTATCATATTACACTCCGTATTGAATAGACCGTAGGCATATTTGCGGTCGAGTGTACTTAACATTTCCTTTATATATCTAAACTGTATTGGAGATCAAAGGAATAAACTAATCTCAAGATTATGATAATTTTATTAGCAAAATAGCTATCCAGATCAGGTTCGGCTGGGTTCCAATGTTAATTTAGAAGCGAGGTGTTAATGTAGGCGGTAGAGCAACACTGAAGCTATTATTGGTTTCAGCATGAATGGGTATGCTCGCCCTGGGTAGTACCACCCTACGAACCGTACGGAGGTACAAGGAGGTACAAGGAGCAAGGAAGATATGCAGAAAATACCTTGTTTCCTGATTAGAGAAAAACCTCAATGTTACTTTGTGATCTTCTATATATATACTATAATAGAATTGTAACAAGGCCAAATCTCTACATTAAGTATTTGTTGAAAATTATAATGTGTAGACTTTGTTATCGATATAGAAGCCAAAAATAATCCTTTTTTACCCCCGTCCGATCATGATAATGATTCCGACTCGGGCTCCGATATGGAGCAAGACCCTCCTGCGGAGCAAGACCCTCATGCGGACGATGGCTTTACCAACGTCACGCACCGCGAACCGCGCAGTAAGCGCCTAAACTCCTCATCCGATCCGGAAGGCACGTTGCCTTTCAAAAAGATTGTTAACGTCGATGGCGCGAAAGTGCCGAAGACGACGCCAGCGTCCTCTAGACCCGCTTCGCCTCGAGCTGCGGGTTCCACAGTTTCGGGCAAAAAGACCCGCCCACCGCCCCCCGTTACGATCCATTACGATCTTGGGTCGAGATCTCTAGCTTGCTGGAAACGGCAAGCATCCCTTACACCTCCGCTGTGAATACCGCTGTAGGTATTCAGGTGAAGGTAGCTACTTCCACCGCCCATCGTAACCTCACTTGTTTCCTTCGGGACAACGAGTGGGGTTATTTCACGCACTCTCTCGAAGAGGAGCGTAAACTACGGATATTATATGGATGCTGTCTGGATATAAAATACAATCTGTGAGAGGAAAAGACACGCAAGAACTAGGCGAATGAGTAGATATGAAACCCACGTAGACATAATAAAAGAAAATGGGTTGAAGTATATACGGGAATTATGTACTATGTATTCTCTAATATATTTTTCAGCCATACATTGACGAGATTAATGCTGAAACGTATTTTTCTTCCAGGTTAGCATTAGTGGGGTGGAAAAAAAACAATATATAATACTAACAAGGAAAATTATAATCTATATAATATATGTCAAGGTGGGCCAAAAAACCGTTTTTTATTTTTTAAACTTTATACTCTGAAAAATAGGTTGATAATGATGTTGATATAAGAAAAAATAAATCTGCCTGAAAATAATCAAACTTCAACCTTTAATAACTTTTAAACGGTGAGGCTTACAAAAAAATTGTAAGAGACCTTTTTTGTAGAAAATTCAATTCCCTATAAACATATGAGACGAGATATTTTTTTTAAATAGCGAATACCAAGATATGAATGTTTCTTTCTAATAATAACGAAAAAATAAAGAAAAACTGAGAGGTGGAAGACTTTCCTATTAAAATTAAGAGCTCATACTTGGAGAGAATTATTTTGAGGTGTATACCGACCTATGTTTCAAAATAAAAAGTTAAAAAAAGTAGTCTATTTTTTCCATCGATTCCAGGCGGAAGTGCAAAGTAGCGTCTACTATAATATGAATACAGTATTTCGGGATTTTGGTTTTCAGATGAGCTTGTAATGAAAATTGTAATAAAAAAGTAAGTAAAAATTACAGAGTACACAATTACCACTTCTGTTAGCATATTGCCCGATGATATCTATACTAATATTATAAAGAGGTAAAGTGTGTGAGTTTGTGAAGTTGTAAGGGGTAATCTCAGGAACTACTGGTCCGATTAGAAAAATTATTTCAGTGTTATATAGCTCATGTATCGGGGAAGGTTATAGGTTATATATCATCACGCTAGGACCGAAAAGGATCGGAGCAGCAATGAAGAATGTTGCAAAATCAGGGTACTTTTTCCTTTTTAGAGCTTCCGCTTCGTCTTAGCCCAAAATAACTATTACATGCGTACGAAGTCGCGAGCAGAAGCTATTAACTAATTATATTATCTATACCAATATCATAAAGAGGTAAAGTTTGTGAGGTTGTAGGGGGTAATATCTGGGGAGTTAGAGAAAAAATGGTCGAACGAAAACGTTTCTTACGAAAGCTGCCTTAACGATGAGAGATATATCATTGAGTTCTAGAAAAAAAATGTAGCTTAATAATGCCTATTACCGCCCAACGAAGTGGGCAAGGGTCAGCTAGTTCTTTATAAATAATAAATAGTTCATTTCAAACCATTTTATTTTGTCCATTGCAAAGAACATATTTCATTTTATTAACCATTATGATATTAAGATTTCACTGTAAACAATGAAAAATAACGATAAACGTGAACGTATGACTTGGGACTGACGCCATCATGAATGCATGCATCTATAACAGGGACTGCCATAATTATCGCTATCTTTGTCATACCACCAGTGTTGCGCTAAACTATAGGTAAATTATTCTATACATATTATTTTTAATTCACCCTTTTTTATGTCTAAATAAAGTAATATTAAAATTACATGATCTTAACATCTCATCTTAACATGATTTGAACATACTTTTTTTACAAAAAATAGTATCAGGCACATTATTGTCAATAACAAATATCTGTGGCAATAATAATGCCATGTTTTAATAGCGTTTCAAAATTAGTAAAAAAAATCTTAAAATGATTTAAAAATAATTATTTTTGTCTGTAAAAGTGCGATATGCACAAATAAACGCAACGTTTACCGGCAGACAGGTAGCACGTTGTTCGAAAGAACATAAAGATATATAAAAAACCTGCTTATTAAAATTCGCTCTCGAAACCGTTGCTAGCTCTTAGAGGAATAGTTACAGGTAAGTGACAGTTGAAGTGTCGACACGATGCTCATATCTTTTTCATATTTAAATTTTTCTTCAATACAATGGTAAAAGTTTTAATACAAGTTGAAGATAGTTATGATAAAGTAAGCGGTAGACATGATTATTTAATTTTATTTTTACGTATTGTGCATGCGTATAGTCTATGTACAGTAGGTTAGGTATCGTGACAAAGAAAAAGAGAGAGAGAGTGTATTATTAGATAGTATAAAACAAAGTCCCCTACCGCGTCTGTCTGTCTCTCTGTTCGCGATAAAGCCACTGAACGGATTTTCATGCGGGTTTCACCAGTGGATAGAGGTTTTCATGAGGAAGGTTTTGGTGTATCATTTGTCAAGGGTTTTTCATAATCAGGGCGGGACAACGTCTGCCGGGCCGGCTACTATAATATATACAAACATAAAATTTTCATTTCGATAGCAAACAAACATAAGGATTACCTATTGATGTACTAACTTTTCTTAACTTGATTATCTCAGATAATTCAGTGTTTGCTTTGTCATTATTTACTTTATAAACATATTTTATTATTTATAAAATTTAACTCTATCAACTTGATATTTTTTGTGTAAAATAGACTATACTGACTGTATAGTAAACGTCTACAAAAAAAGGGAAAGTAACTTCGTTCCGACTGGGGGTCCATAGAACCCTCAAGCTTTGTTTTTACATTACCGCCAATATATGTAGGTTAGTTTTTATCTTAATTGAACCCGGTAGATGATGGTTCTAGGCTTATTTTAAAATATTTCCCACATACTATACGGGTATATATTTGAGTGAGTCCGTTGATAGTTTTGATTCACAATTGGAAACTGTAGGTGTGGCTGCAACCGTGTTTTATGTATTTTTTGCTTTCAAAAATACAATTGAAACTGGTGATAACCGATTTGGTGTAGACGAAGTTGTACGGGTCAGCTAGTATACATAATTTGGTTTTGAAAAAATTGGTAACGATGCCTTTATATAGCTTAAATAACACGATCCATTAATCTTCATAATGCCAACAATAGGTATGAATTATTGTTTCCAAATCCATTTATGAGATTAAACGCAAACAAGTTGGAAGAAACAAGTATAATTGAGTTCATAGGCATTACATATAAATAGGCTTAGGTAGTTGCGGAGAAATGATACTCACGCTTTTGTGTTCCGATCTAAAAATGTTGTCACCTTTGTCTTCCTGTGTAGTATGGAATCAGTGTTTGATCTCGGTTATAACTAGAGACTTACAATTGTAAGTATATGGGATATGCAGAAAAAACTTCACATTAAATGGAAGCCTACTAATTCATTTGCAGAAAATTTGATCTCATTACTGAAGTTACTCAGATTTTCTTTTATACATGACTGGTTTTAGCGTTTAACTACAGTCTCACTCGATGTTAAATAATGATGTAGTCCAAGATGGTAAACATGCTAAACTTAGAGGAACTGACTCTTGAGTAATGCTGCTAGAAGACAACCATCAAATCTTGGCAACAGTGACTAGAAAAAGCCTTAGCACAGTACCTTTTTTTTTTTTTTTTATTTTTTTAATTGTTTATAGAGGCTTTTATTCCACTGAACATATCAGCCCCATTGTTCCCCAAACTTTTTAGCTCTATCATGAGAGTCGCTGATGAGGTATCATAACCAGGTCATACAGCATCTTAGCTTCATCCGACCAGTGTTCAGCCAAGATACTGTGAGAAATACCTATGTTCTGGCAACTACTTTTTATACTACTCATCAACGACTCTCTTTCGATGTTGTTCTTGGCACACTCCATCATCAAGTGATGCACATCCTCAATTTTTCTGCATACATCGCAGTTGGGAGATTCTGCTTTCCTCGTTAGGTATGCAAAACGTCTAGATGGATAGTGCCCCGAACGGAGTCTTAAAGCTACCTTAACATATTGTCGGTTTAGGTTACATTCATTAGCACAGTACCTCAGTAGCCTTAGGTTTCATCACGATAGCTTTCTTCACCGAAAGCTCCGAATCATTCCCAAGGATTTGAACCAACGTCGAACGATGCGATATCCGAATACGTTTACCAATCAGCCCTAATGATAATAAATATAGGAAAATAGAAGAAACACTTTAAAGATCATTTCAGCATACCGTGATTTGAAAGCAAACAAATAACAACTACTTGAGCAAAGAGTCTGCTATGGAGACTTGAAGAGTATATAATGTATAAGTACATAATATCAATAAGAGAACTCATTACAAACGCGAAGGCAGGGAAAAGATCACGCCGCCTGCCACATCCAATTACTCTGATTAAGGACAAAGCGCTTCGAAAGCAGTAATACAATTTAAATATACCTGAATTTCCGTTTTTACTTTATGTGACTTATTTTATAGAATTAGAATTTTATATTTCGCAAAGTTAATTGAGAGATGACGGCTCAATTGTTAACGTGTTTATCGTCGATCTTCGCGAATAAACTGGAGTTTTTGGTAGAATTAAACACCGTGATGAAATCGTAGCGTGTTAGTAGGGTTTCGCTTAAGCCTACCTGTCTGATAACCGTCCTCAAATTGAAAATGTATCGGCTGCACCTGTTTTTGTACTTGGACAGCTGTACCTACTTGAGGGTCAATATCCTTCTAGATCTAGCGCATTTACCATCTTGGACCATATACCATTTAATATAAGGTGAAGTTGTGATCAAACGCTAAACTCATAAAGTATTTAAAAAACATTACCCTCGTTTCTTTGTAAAGTCGTATCTCCTGCACTGTTTTATATATCACTAGCAGGCCTGGTAGCCGTTCTCCTGCGCTGACAATAAAAACATTGCTAGAATCGATAACAGCCATACCTGCCGTCTAGTTGTGAATGTAAACTATCCAGGAACCCACTTAAACACAAACAAAAAATGCCATCAAAGCCGTTTAGAAACAGTTCAGTGACAGGCACGTTGAGAGGAAATATATATAGAATATTGGCATAGCTATCATCTCAAGTAACATCAAATGACAATGCGTATTATGGCCGGTTTCTGAGATACTCGGTTAAACAATCAATGGTTATTGACTCAACAAAGTTATCCATAAGATAGCTGTCAAATAATCCGTTGAATTTTACTGACATGTATTGTATGATCGTGTGTTCAGAAACGCAATATGACAAGCTATCGAACCGATAACGCTATTGAACAGATAAACTACAATTAAGGTACCTCAGAAACCGGGCGTAAAGGTAAACAAAATTAAAGAACATTGCTACAAATCTAAAAGCGGTGTTGTATTTTTCACTTGCAAGAAAAATAATTTCTAAACTAAGGACTTGTCTATAAGTTTGTCTTTCATTGCTTTGATTTTAATAATGACTTCCGTTGGTGTATGATCAAAAATCTGCGATCATCAAACACGACATATTAGAAGTGGTTCCTTTGTTGCAACGATACTGTGCATATTATAAGTGCGCCAACCCTCGTAACCTAAGACCGATTGTCTTAAATTCCATCTAATGAACCCATTTATTCGATAAACACTGCGTGCGCACGATACACACAGCTCGAAGTACTGGCAACGGACAAAATCTAATCAAAATCAAATAATTATTTGGAATTTTCATACCGTTATGTTGGTTTTTAAACACAACTACTTGTGGCAGAGATGCGAATGTTAAGGTGGATGTGTGGTGTAACTAGAATGGATAAGATTAGGAATGAATATATCACAGGAAGTTTGAAAATAGCACCAGTAACAGAGAAGTTAAGGAGTAATAGGTTAGCATGGTATGGGCATGTCATGAGGAGAGATGAAGACCATGTAACTAGAAAAGCTTTGAGTATGACGTTCGATGGATATAAGAGTAGAGGAAGACCGAAAAAAGGATGGATGGATTGTGTGAAAAATGATATGTGTGTAAAAGGTGTGATGACTGAGATGACATCTGATAGGCGAGCGTGGAAAAGGAAAACATGTTGTGCCACAAAGCATTGTCGTACTTTTCATAATTTTTCGTTTTCTTTCTTAGTACTTGGGAGCCAATCATTATCGGCTTAGAAAGTTACTTTTTACAGCTATATTTCCACGCAACCTTAGGAAAGATGAACTTTTTGATATGGTGGTCTCATCGCCATTCCAAAATCGCATCTCCAGCAGCTGGCTGGTTGCTCATCGACACATCATAAAATCTAGCATAATAGCATAAAAGATATAATAGTATAGCGGGCTTTAGTGTCGAAACGTTATTCTAGAGTGGATCAATATGTGAACGATAGTGATGTCTGGAATTGACTCCTCTCTGTGCATCCACTAAAAATGGTATTGTAACGTATAATGTATTCGAAATATGTAATATGTTAAAAAGATGTACCCCATAGAGTTTCTTGCCGGTTCCACTCGATGACTGGGTTATTTTCCGAAACGGTGGTAGTTTTGACGTTGATAAACGCCTTATTAGGGCCTAAACTGAATAAAGTCTTTTTATTTGATTTGATTTGAAAAAGGGTACAAAATAATTGTGGATTGAGTTATTGTACATCACAGCTTTCTTCTAAGGAAATACGCCTTTTGAGGTAGGCATCACAACAGTGGTGCCGTTGGTTTTGCAGTTGGCCGTAGGTGACGATACCTATTTAACTTCAAATGGGCCGGCTCCCAGTTTGCTGCGTTTTGACATAAAACCATTTACCTAAAAAAAAATTATTCAGCTTTAGTTATTAAATTATTTAAAATTAACACATTTTAATTAATAATATAGCAACTATTTTACATTAATAAAACATTATAATTTGGGATGTAAGGGGTATCGAATAACACCACAAGACTTGAGATACCCAAGCCAACCTCACCTCACGTGGTGCGCCCTGCTGAATAACGAACGAGGCAATGGCGTAAGCGGGGTGGTAGGGTTTTACAGCCTGACTGGGTCGCAACCACCATGTATATGGCGAAAAAGCCCGTAATAGTGATTCGCTTCTGCGGGTCGCGTTTCGGGATCAGCCTGTGCATATCCAGCTTTTTGCAAGTCGGCATGACAGCGGCGACCGGCGATGGATAGCGTGTCACTCGGTGGTCGCTATTGTTTTTGGACTGTACTGCGCTTACCATCAGGCATAGTTCAGTCATTTTGCAGTACTAAAATAAAATAATAAAATAGAAATAGTAATAGCCGTATGTTAACAGTTCTAAAAAGCAGTGTGTCCTTCTTTGTATGCCAATAGAAATCACTGTTTCGAGTGACGCGCGGCTTTATTTTTATTTCAAAGCCCATACCTCCGCTTCATGAGTAAGCTGCGAATAAAAGGAGAATGAACCGACACAGTGATACGAGTATTTGGAATAAAATATGCGATTTGTTTTTTCTTTTTCATGTAGCAATAATAAATAACTTGTCGATAGCAGTAGCATGATCACGAGGTGTTTAAATAGTGTCTTTATGTGTATCAATTTATTATAACGAGTGCTCGTCCGTTGGCCAAACTTCGACCACAGAGAAAAACTTTCTTCAAATTTTGTAACACGAAACCTCACTAATAGTACCAAATAGAAAAAGTGTGAAGAAGATAAACTGACAAACAGAGGAGGGAGATATTTTTAAGCGTGTCCCCACTACCTATTTATATACATGCAGAAAGTTTAGACAGTAGCTATATTTATGTAGGATCGTCCGCACTCGATTCTTATCCCAAATTAATTAAAAACGTAGGTGCTTAATATTTGATATAATATACTTATCTAGAAAAATACAGAAATTGCACGCAATTGTCTATGCTTCTATGTTAAAGTACAGTATCAAAGACCGTCGCGTGATTTCGCTTTCATTTGAAACGGAACGTGGGAATGGTATGAAAAAAACAAAATGGTTTATTGTCCGTTTTATTATCGAAGGCTATTAACTCCAGGTAGGCCCTTACATCTTTGGGACATCAGTTATTGCATCTAGGTTAATTACGATTTAGTTTATATCTTTGAAAGTCTTAGAACAAACTTTAACTTAGGTTATCTTTGTTACTTATTAATATTTGTTTTGATAGTATTATTTAATATGTTAAATGTGACCATGACATTACATCCTAGAATATATATAGTATAGATTGGTCTTAGTTCTACGATTATTTTAAGGTTAGGTATACATAATTATAGGATGGAGTAAAAATTTAAAAAATACACGCCGGTTTTTATTTCACACCAGAAAACATTATATCACATACGTAGGGTATTTCTCAGTACTCACCCCAGGTGTAAACACCATTACGAAGTCTAATATTCGTCGCCAAATTGTTATATGTTTGTTTCAGTAGCTAGACACAAATTCAGTTCTCGTTCTAAATTGAAAGTGTTACTTTATCGTCCTATGAGTTTATACCGAAATATTACTTGTTAACAGTCGCCAGCGACTTCGTCAGGATTTGCATCTTCATACGATATTTATGTAATTTTGAACAAACAAAACTATTAACCGCATCTTTTTTACTCTGTAACCGATATGTTACATGCCAATTTAGATATATCTAAGTTTACTAACAACGGGTTTTTATCCCCTTTACACTAGTTTAGGGCTCCTCAAGCGCTCGCCTTAGTATTCCAGCATTGACATATAAAAACGCAAGACGCACAGTCTCGAATAATAGTAGCGCTCAAAATCGGACGCAAAAACTCACCAATATACATACGTGGCTATAGTTATGCGATGAACTTATGTTATTGGAAATTCAACCTTACCTGAATGATTTAAAGTTGTTTTCACAAGGACGCAAGCTACGCGAGACAATTTGGAATGACTGCATAATCCAAAATTATGCACTCGTTTTTGTGTGCCGTCTGTGAGACGTTAGTGTGCATCTTGAGTTTTTGTATATCAGTGTATTTCAGTGAAGCTGTAAAAGCCCGTTAGGCCAATAGCATCAGTTTGAAAAGAAAAACAAGTTTAGAGGCTGATTTTATAAATAATTCTTCCATAATGTAGTTTTTTTGTAGTTTTGAGATATTTGAGGGTAGAGGAGGTGGTCATCCGGAGGACTCACTGAGCGAAAGAAACGCAACAATGCAAGCAATCTTACTTCACGTCAGTATTCTGTGAGAGGGTGGTACTACCCCGGACGAGCCGACCCATTCATGCTGAAACCACTAATAGTTTCAGCGTGGCTCTATCATCTTTTTTTTTTAACGTGTGAAAATTCCTTATGGATACGCCACCCTCCCGGGGGAGAGAGTGGCTTATGTCCAAGTCGCACGGACTAAAACCCCACGGTGTATGGACAGACCGTTTTGTGGGAGCGGCAAGGGATCGTGCAAGCTTGTAGAGTTAGAGTAGAGTACACAACGGCTGCCCCCCGTCGTCCGCTGGACCTGTGCAATGAAAAGATGGGCCCCCCGGCACATCCCCTCAGGTCCGGCTACAACCTTTTTTGTTTGGTTAAACGCGATAATCTCAGGAACTACTGGTCCCAAAATTCTTTCAGTGTTAGATAGCTCATTTATAGAGGAAGGCTATAGGAGCGGAACACCAATGAAGAATGTTTCGAAATCGTTTTTTTTCCTTTTTGAGAGCTATCGCTGCATGTTAGCATTGGCCCAAAGTAACTATACCACGTGGACAAAGTCGCGGAAGCAGCCAGTTCAATGTATAAACGGTTTAGTTATGGTGATGTTTCAATTATATTAACTTTTAGATTTACTTTTTTATTTAACGAAATTAATGTCCATATATGCATGCCCCAAATATAGTTGCTAAACCTGACCTTTGTTTTCCAATAACCGCTCAGTTCCATCCGCCATGCGTAGGCCGGCGCTCCAACTTGCAAAGTGATGTTTTACATTAGGCTAAATGTTGACCTTTGGTTTTCCACATACGTTTAGTTCCATCCGCCCTGCGTAGGCCGGCACTAACAACTTGCAAAGTGACGTCATATGTTCTTCGAAACGTAGTCTCCACTCCAAAATTCATTAACCTATTCTGATATCAATTTTTTATCATATCTAATCCGTCTATAGCTACTTCGGAGTGTACTTTACAACTAATTTTATCGGATTTTTTTTTTATGTCAAAGGAGGCAAGCGAACATGTGGGTCACCTGTTGTTAAGTGATCACCACCGTCCATAGACACTAGCAACACCAGGGGAGTTGCAAGTGCATTGCCAGCCAAGATAGGGAAAGGAGAAAGGGGAAGGGAAAGGGGGAAAGGAGGTGGGGCCTCCGGCGCTCTCACTGACCGAACGAAACGCAACAATGCAAGCACTTATTTCACGTCGCGTCGGTGTTCTGTGAGAGGGTGGTACTACCCCGGACAAGCCGACCCATTCATGCTGAAACTAGTAATAGCTACAGCGTGGCTCTACCACCTTTACATTATATTTTTGATCCTATCTTTCATAGTAATTTCCAATTTCCATGCATAAACTGAGATTAATTTGAAAGAAAACATAACGATATTTTTTAAATATGACAGGATTCAAGGAATAGCCTCAAGTCTAAGACAAGCTATGGAGTCATTAAGGACAATTTGGACTCGTTTATGATCTGCTACAAACTGCTGGGATAAGAAACAAGCGAAGAAACGATAAAAGGAGAATTAAGAGGAATAAATACTCTAATGCCATCAGAAAGAAAACTTGTAAAAAAAAGTGTCGCAACTAGTTCTTCTACCGTAAACAGTTATGAGTTCCATATAATACCAAGGAGGTTACTTTATTAAGTCCCTACTTAAGGGGTCCTTTGTTTTAAGCTATTACGTGTAAGCTATTTGAACCAGTAACTTAAGTTTTTGTTTTTTTACTTTATTTTGGCAACCAATCTTTTAGATTATTACTGCCATTGTCGAGTAGTTAATAGTATTACAAGTTCTTCTTCCATTCCATTTTTGGCAACCAGTCTTCTAGTAGACTATTACTGCCATTGTCAAGTGAGTATCGATATTACAAGTTTCTTGATAAAATTTCAATGAACTAAAAAGATGGTGGTCATCTTTTTAGAACTTTCCATTGAGTTTTTGTGGCATCTCAGACTTCATGGTCCGTGGTATTATTTTCCATTCACTTCACTTATGCACAATAAACAAACTATTTTACATAAAACACCACCGATTTTACACAATATAGAGTCCAGTAGCATAAGATTATGAATAAAAATAAAATCCGCGACATGACAGACCAAGATCCCGCCAAAAACTCCAATTTAAGAATTATAACTAGTCAAAATTTTCTTAACTTTGTCACTCAGTCACTGACCGAGGTCATCAAGACTCTATGGCACTTCTAGCAGGCATAGAAGCTTTAAATTTTGAATAAAATTAGTGTTTAGTGTGCAAATCAAGGGAAAACCTAACATATTTTGTCATTTCCGTCCAGTTTTCCAGATACTACGTAATTAGCTAACCTAATAACATCTTACAGGTACCATATCTTTATTAAAATTCTTTTATGTTTTAAATAAAATAGATTGACTTGGCAATCGCACTGAACAATCTCATTTAACAAGGCTTCTAGTTTTATCCGCAACGAAGTTATAGGGGGTCGAAAATGGCCTGAACTGCTTCGAGAAAAGGATGGTACGGCCGTGCCCCCGGATACATAAATAACTTTAGGATGAATGATCAGATGACCTTTACGTGTTATATTAAAATAATCTAAGGTGCATTTTATTGTTACCGTGCATTGGAATACGACATGAAAGAGATGACGTTATGAGCGAGCTAAGAGTGTGAGTGAAAGATATGATAGGATGTTAACGGTATGGGACATGAGAAAGGAGGACGTAGAGTGTGTGTGTTGATAGTTTTTAAAACGTGTTATAAGAGTTTCTATACAAAGTATTTACTTACTGTTTTGGTATAGTAAACCAGTATGTCAATGTGTGAATTGTTTCGCTACAAAATCCCACATAAATATATACAGTGAATTAAGTTAAAAGAAATCATATACCGGACACAAATAAATAAAGTGAAATGATGATATATTGTTAAATTATACAATACTAGTTATTGCTCGCGGCTTCGCTTGACTTTAGATTTGACTTATGCCTCTCGAGCGATACTTTTTTCTATAAAAGTTGCATTACGTCCATTTTTGTGCCCTTAACAAGCTGTGTACATTTATGACGATCGATTAAGTAATTGAGATGTAAAAGATTTAGAAATAAATGAAATTACTGTCGTATTTTTAATATTAGTAAGGATTTTTTTTATAACATAGGAGGCAAATGAACATGCGGGTCGCCTGATGTTAAGTGATCACCACCGTCCGTAGACACTAGCAACACCAGGCGAGTCGCAAGTGCGTTGCCAGCCTCTGTATGGGGAGAGGGGGGTGGGTCACCGGCGCTCTCACTGACCGAACGAAACGAAACAATACAAGCACTGTTACTTCACGTCGGTCTTCTGTGAGGCGGGTGGCAGTATCCGAGCCGACCCACTCATCCTGAAACCAGTAATAGCTTCAGCGTGGCTCTACCACCTACAGAAATAGAAATAGAAATACAGAAATAGAAACTATACAAATATTGTATAAGACTGTAATGGATATAAGAGATGTAAAAATGATAATAAAATAAAAATACAGAAGACGAATAATAAGTAAATAAAAGGAATATTAAGGTAATAAAAATATAAGAGAAATACCAAGGTCGCGGTTTACGGCCAAGGATATAGCGGACATAAACAAATATGAAAAGAAAAATATTAACTTTACACTAATACGTACATAAATATTCATATTGGGCATAGTAATTATACTTAACGACATTATAAATAATAAATAAAACAGTACTTAATTCAATTACGAAACGAATTCAATGATTTTATTAATTTTACATCCATTAGTGTTAAGTGTCATGACGCGTGTCTCTATATGTTATCTATTAAATCCGTCACCGTGTTTATGGACATCTTTTCACTACAAATGACGTGACTTACAAAGCCTAGACTATAATCAATTATAAGGTATTAGCTGTTTATTTGAATAGAAACGATAACAAGCAGTAATCAGGTTATCTATGCATTTGGAAATATATTTAAAGATTCAAGAGAAACGTAATAAACATTATATCAAAAATACTACTAAATAAATAAAAATAAAAAAATGTAATAAAAATAATACGGGGGTGTACGGGGTGTTGAATAAAATCATAAGACTTGAGACAATATATATAATAAAATAAATAATAAAAGGGAAAATAAATAGGTTACTTAAGGATCGGTAACGTGCATGTAACACTTCTCATGTTACAGGCGTTCATAGGCTGCGGTGATAGCTTTACATCAGGCGGCCCGCATGCTTGTTTGCTACCGTCGTGGTATAAAAAAAAATAAAAGACTCCCAAGCCAACCTCACCTGCACGTGGTGCACGCTGCTTAATAACGAACAAGGCATTGGCGAAAGCGGGGTGGTAGGGTTTTACAGCCTGACTGGGTCGCAACCATCATGTACATGGCGAAAAAGCCCGTAATAGTGATTCGCTTCTGCGGTTCGCGTTTCGGGATCAGCCTGTGCATATCCAGCTTTTTGCAGGCCGGCATGATAGTGGCGACGGGCGATGGATAGTGTGTCACTCGGTGGTCGCCATTGTTTTTGGATTGTACTGTGCTTACCATCAGGCATAGTGCAGTCATTATGCCGTGCTACAATAAAAAAAAGGTTTAATCAAATGTCCACACATTCGGCATAGAGATTATGCAACGATTTAAGCCATAATAGATAGAACTAGATGATAGCCATAATAGATAGATAGGTGGCGCTGTCAAATTTTTGTAACTTGTAGCATATATTATGTCAGTCTATTTCCTTGTTTTCCAGTGCGGTAAAAGATGGCGTTGTTCACTTTATAAACTCGATATGTAAGGGTCACCATGTTTTGTTGATATAATATAAAATCGGCTGAGTACCTTAAGCGCTCGCTTTAGTAGCCCGTTGAAGCTGTTAAGCCTTGTAAGGCCGATAGCGTAGTCAGTTCGAGAAAAAAAAATGTCTTGCAAGGCCAATAGCGTAGTCAATACGTGAAAAAACTATCTATCTATCATTCCCATCTTTAACCTTATCATAGTCGGGCTGAACATTTCGCTCCAACGCATCCGCCGCGGCCCCCTTCGGTAGCGTCTCAAGCCTAGGTTCGATCCGCCGAATTTGAGCCCTCGAGTACGCTGTTAGCACGATATGGTGACAGTGCATTCACTAGCTGTCAACACACATCACACTGAATCCCACATACGTGTACATAATACATATACAGTAGGTACATAAATTTTGTATGGGACCTTTTTTCTTTTTGGTTAGTTAGTTTTAGTCAAAATTGTATGAACAAGCGAAATTCCTAAGGCTAGTGTTCTTCGCTACGCGTCGTTGCATTCAAGGCAACAGTCAAAACTGAGGTTCGGTCACATTTTTGAGCTGGTTACCATTGAGCTGATTGCTGTAAGTGCTCGCCTAAATAGCTCGGTGAAGTTGTAAAGGTCCTTCAAACCAACAACTGTTAGTTAGTTCGAAAAAAAAGAAAATAACCATTAGCGTACGATGTTTGTTGCTAGAATTTCCTCAAAGAGAACTCACACACATACACATATCCATATACAGTAGACAGAGAGACAGACAGAAGAGCAAGGGACTTCGTTCCAAAAAACATTTGGTCTATACAAATAAATAAAATTAAAGAGAATATGTGTAATTTCAAAATAACAGTTTATACTAAATGGATGTAAAAGTATATGCGGTAATCATAATAAAAAAGAAATTTTGTGTGTTTGTTGGTTCGGGCTAATCTGCGTAGCGGTTGGACCGACTTTGACGGAAATTTTATTGGCAGATTTAATAATATTGGCTACTTTTTACAAATAATAAATGTTCTGTACAAATATAGCAATTTAAAAAAAAAGCAGCGTCAGTTACCGCACGTGCTCCACGCATATTTTTATAACAAAGAAAAATGTTTTGCTAAATAGCACGCGGACAGATTCGCGGGTAACAGCTAGTAAATAATATATAAACTTAAGGTGGAATAGTTGTCTAAAATAGTCAGTCGAATCTCAAAGAACTCAAATTTACAGGCCGATATCATAATATATGAGACCACTTTCAGTATAATCTTGGTTTCGTTTCTAGTAGCCATCTCTTTTTGAAGTATGTGAAAAGCATGTGAATCACTAGTATACTTCGAAAATCAATCTAAAAATAATAATAAATAAAATTTTACCACCGTACTAAAACCGTCAACACTTCTAACATTAATACGAAAGGTAATTGTTAACTGCACCAAAATATCGAAAGAGAAACCGTAATTTCTAATTACTCGTTCCAAACACGTAGCCCCACAAAAACGGTTCTCCATAATTTTTACAAGTGGCCATTCCGATTTGACATTTATTATGGGCATTAACGCTGGCAATACCGTGTATCACAAATACGTACGGCCATTTTGTGCACGATGTGAATTCACAAAATGGCGGATTGTTATTAGGACACGTTGACATAACGTTTTGTTTCTTATTTCTCATATAAATTAATTCAAGTATATAATAACAATGATTGTAAAATATATAACAACATATAACATTGTTTGCATCTCGAAATATCGCAAATATTAATACTCGTTGTTTTTATTCGATAATAAACAGTAACTAATGCGTACAAACCAAAAGTTTCGTCGTAAATTCGAAGGACTTACCTTTAATGCGGGTCGCAATAGAGATTGACCACACAAGTTATAGTGGCATAATTCTGCCTAAGAGTAAGTGAAATAGAAGCAACACATTTTTATAGAGACTTCACATTTTAACGCCATCCGCGTGGGATCTAATTAAAAAAAACTTTGACTTGACTAATTTGTTTGTAAATTGACTAATAAAATCATCTACATGTATTAAGTCCATTTAATTATCTACTTTTCTCTCGTACTTAAGTCGCATCGTCATTAAAATTACAGTAACTTTTCATAGAGTGAACCGATTTTTATGAAACCAGGACAATGTTACCCGATGATATGTTTTATATTGCTTGATTTTATCGTGAACGCATTACTTTAGCAGCGATGCGTGTTCAAACAAACAGTCAGACGGACATTTCTAACTAAAAATAATTGAAGATCTTATTACTTATTGCAAGACGCCTGTAATAATCAGCAAATATCTAAAAACTAAAGACACTTTAGATTAACATTCTTATCTATATACGTATAGACAGATATATTTAGAAGTTAACCCAAAAAATGGAAGAAGCTAAAATAGTGTCTTTAATTAGGGCGTAAACGTGATTATTATTCAAGAATCTTTTACCACATAAATGTTTATTGATGTTCAGACCTTATACGTGTAATTATATCTGAATGAAATTTGCGTTGCAACAAAAGTAATTAAGGCGATTGTAACTCTTTATTTGACTGCGGAAGCACCAATAACGTGGCCGCTCCTATTCTGCTATCGTTACAGCCCAATCAATATCTAGTCCATGTTATAAAGATGCATTAGATTACCACATAGTAGTCCTTTCTAAGTGAAGGGGCAAATTCTAAAAGACCTCGCCTCCGGCCGGTTTGCTGCGTTAATATACCATAGGTAGGTTTTGAATATATCAGTTTTTTTAATATGCACTGCATATAAACATAATAATATAAATGTAATGTAATGTAATAATAATAAATAATAAAATAAACATAATGAACAATATATAAACATGTGTTTTTCAATATATTTCTCCCTAAAATAATTTAGTGGATTGATTTTTTGAAAACAACGTTACAAATGGTTAAATTTCTACTAGCGGGCCCGGTAGATGTTACCCCGCCCTGATTATAATAAAAACCCTTTACAAATTATATACCAAAACCTTTCTCGTGAATCACTTTATCCATCTATGAAAACCGCATGGAAACCCTTTCAGTAGTTTTTGAGTTTATCGCGAACAGACATACGCGGTAGGGGACTTTGTTTTATACTATGTAATGATAAATTCCTTTATTGTATTATACTAGTACTATTTATATCTTTTAGGACAGCTAGTGACCAATACACCAAACGAAACAACACTATACATTATGCAAAATCTATAGTCACATTGGCATTTAAAACCGGCCACAACATACGCTATAATGTAGACAAACTCAATCGAAATAATAAAAAGAAAAATATACGCTGATAACATCATAAATAACTGCTACAAAAGAAATATACCATAATGAAAATACTCAGTATAGAGAATCGGAAAAACAAAAACAAAATAAAAATATAATAAAGTTATAATAGTCCGGTGAAGCTGTAAAGACCTTGCCAGGACAGTAGCGTAGTCAGTTCGAGAAAAAAGAAAGTTATGATTTATAAATTGCAAGAAGCTAGGATTTTTCTCTCAGCGACTATAATGCTTTTTCCTTGAAGGTCCACAACGAATCACCAAAAGATGTCCAACTCAGTTCCTAAATATGGAGCCATACAATTATTACGTAAGCACTGATGGGGGGCGAGGAGGGTGGGGCTCCTTGATTTGCTTATTTTTGATGACATATGGGGTGGCAGTTCGAAAAAAACAATAGCACTAGTACATTATTAAATATCTTGGCATCTTTCTACAAACTTCTGGAAAATTGTTCTGACAAATATTTTGATTTTTCGCATCATTCATCACTGACTCTTATTCTGGCCTGCTCTTAACACACTCCAGCCGTAAGCGATACACACCATTAATCTTTCCATATAGATTGCAATTCGGTAACCACAATTTCAATTTGTTTTCTTTCCCAATTTTTAAATTAAATATCACTAACTTTTACTTCTGGTTTCGCTCACATTAGTGTAGATTTGTCCTATTACTCGAAAATACATTTTTTTCTGGCTGAAAGGTATCCTATCCTTTTCTGTAGCCCTACGTTTTTTTTATGTCATAGGTGTCAAACGAACAAGTGGGTCACTTGATGTTAAGCGATCACCACCGTCCATGGACACTTACAACACCAGAGGAGTCGCAAGTGCATTGCGACAACGAAACGCAACAATGCAAGCACTGTTACTTCACGTCGGTTTTCTATTAGAGGGTGGTACTGCCCCGGGCGAGCCGACCCATTCATGCTAAAACCAGTAATAGTTTCAGCGTGGCTCTACCACCATAAAAAATGTGTATTCGTGTATGTAAAAAGTCATGAAGTGTAGTAGTTAATGCATGAGAGAGTAACAAACAAACAAACTCATATTAGTAAGAATTCTAAAGTATTTCATAAAATGTAGGCTAATCTGCTTTACTGTAGAATAACCCATTCTTTTTTTTTTATTTCATGATATAGTGAAAATGATAACAAAATTTGCTCGCAGCTTACTGCTGCAAAAACTTCTTTAACACTAAAAGGAAAATTATCACCCAAAACATTTCATTCGTGAGTATTTATGAAATAAAAAGAAAATTTCAAACAATATTAAATGGAATTCAATAAACACAAAAGAATGTAATAACAATTTTTCAGTATACACAAAATAACTATGAAAATGAAATTACTCTGTGGTCAGTGTAAAGGGAAAAATTTCTTATTCGGAACGCACACGTTTACAAGGCCTACCTCGTTTTTGAGGCTCTGCAGTGGTGAGGGAAAGGGACGGGATAACATAGCTTTTGTAAGTGCGAACGACATGGAAGCATTATTGCACCGGTAGCGAGGAGTGAAAGAGATCAATAATGAGAGGCACGAGGAGTTGAAAAGGGATTTCAGATTAAGGTCGTTGTCGGACAAAGATTATGGCAAGGTGGAAATTAATAGATGTGCAATTTGGTAAAATCATATCTATAGTAATACGTTTACGATTTCAAAGTAATATCACACTAACAGTCTTATTTACCAATATAACATAATGTAGAATTTTTTAGTTATAATACTGGCAGCAAATAACTTTTTGTCTTATTCGTGTCTCGAAATAATCACGCAGAGTTATCCGACTCCTTCGCAAGAGATTTAATACAAACGGAACGGTTAATAAGTTGTAAAAAAATACTAAAATTTATACATATAAATACAATACAACTGTCTATTATTGATACGGGCCAATCTTCCAATTGACACTTGAATTTTAAAGACTGATCGGCAGATAAAAGTCTTTTTAGATATTATGTAGGCTACATATGATTACGTTTTTCCATAGAGGTTGCGCAGTAATTTAAAATCAGTGAAGCGATTGAAGGTTTTAAGTTGTTTTGACAAAATTAAAATATGAATAATAAAGAATAGAACTCAATTATTCCAGATAGAATATATAATTCACATTAAATAATAGAAATATTTCAAAGTCATGGACCTAGTAATTATAGAAGCTGGCAAATGATTTGGCACGTTGGCGAAAAGAGTAAGACGTCCGACTAAGATAGGCTTCAGTTTTATAAAGCGGTCTCTCTCTCTCTCTTGTATAACGTAATAATTATTTTATTCTAAATATTCTTCTTATATTACAAATAGATGAAGATAAAACAGTTCAATACCTTTTATCTCCTGTGTCTGTCAATCAATTTTCTTCATTTATTTTTAAAGTGAATACTTATGTAGCCGCGTTGAGCGATTTTTGGAAGAGCAAAAGTGATGGGTTCGCGTTACCGGTGACCTCGACATGCTCGTGACGTATTGCGCTTGCGCCAGACTAGCAGCACATAGTATAACGGTCTGTGTACATGTAAAATTGATATTTTATATTAAACTTTTGGATTACGTTTGATTTATAAATAAACTGTACAAATATGTACATAATTATTGCTAGGAGTGCCAATAGATGTGAAAACCAAACTATTATAAATTTTCCAATTTATGAATGATGAAATTGAAGTAATTCAGACTATAATCGATTTAAAAATTAAAAGTAGTCCTTGTAACTGTTTAATGATATCAATAAAAATACTTGCAGACCACGAGTCGCCTTTATTTATAAGTATCTGCTCATCATATTTCACGATCCTTACGTCTACTAATAAATAAAATTCGTACACTTTTAGTAAAAACAACCTTATTAATGTTGGCAATTAAATAAAAAGAAATCATGGTAGAATTTCTGCCATTGAACGACTAGTTACAGTTAATATTCACCTCTACGACCATAGTTTAATCTTTGACGGGCAGCCTGGCCGGGGCAAGCGTAGCTTACACACACCCTCAGTTCACCGGCAGGCCGCGGACGATATTGATGTGTCGTCTTGTCGCGTCGTTGCCTCATTGCGCGGCATTTTGAATTCACAAATATCGTGTGTCAATTATTATCGTGTTTGTGTTATAGAAAATAAAACAATTTTACATATAAACATTGTGATGTTATAACGAATTTAGTGGACAACTCAGAAACGATATTACTGAATAACGTTATATTTAAAAATATCGAATTTTTTCATACAATTCTATCGAAGTGGATATTTGGTTAGTGTTTTACGTTGGATTATGAATTTTTTATGGATTGAGGTGTGAACGTTTTAGTGGCTTGGTGGAAAGTGCGAAGGTATTTATATCTTTAATATATATATTTTTTACAGAAGCCCCTTTATTTATATAGTATTTATTTATTTGCTATATATTACTTTACAGCGCATTTAATACATAATTAATTTTGATATCTGCAAACATATTGTGCCAATTACAAAGTAGGTAATAATTGTTATATTTTATGTAGTAACTATATTAAATTAATAATTTTGTATATGCAAGTTATTGCGTTCTACGTATGACTGTGACTGGGATGCTAAGTCGTCTTGAGTATCTGTGAATTGATGTGTAAGCGTGTCTGCTATGTTCCTGTTCGATGCTTTATTCTACCGATATTATTTTCTTTCGGAATTCAGTTTCTGGATAAAAATGTTCCGGTTATGCTGGAATAAATCAATATAATGGAACTTCCTCTCAGACACAAACATCTTTGTTTAGCTGGCTGTTGTACAAACAACTGCTGGTTTCGAGTCATTTTCGTGGATATATTAAAAAGGATCCTATTGAAAAGTTCGTGACAATCCGTATAGTAGTTTATAATATCATATAAAAAATATATGTAATTACACAGAAGCTATTTTATCGAATTATATTTTACTTGTATTCTGGGGACATATATTTTTTACTAACATAATTATCCGAGAAGCAGAGATAAATATATAAGCGTATGTTTAGCAAGCACTATATCATACGTAAAACAATTAAGGAAGTATACTATTGTCAAAAATATTTTCACGATGCTCCCCGGCTTCGGATGCGGCGTCATAGGTATTTCAACATTTAGATATATTTTTAACACTATGATGATATTTATAGGCCATCAAAATCAAAAGCTACGTATTAATTAATACTCATATAGACCTTTTCGTGTTACTCATAATTTTAAATCTATGATATCTTCTTATTGAAATGGTGAGCTGTAAATGACTGTTTTATTTTTAAATACCAAATGCAACTAAAGTATTTAATTGCGTAAGGTTTAATACTATAATTATCAAATTCCTTCCTCTCCTTTTCATAACCGAACTACGCGCGCTGGGCTTAGGAGCCACAGTTTTACGGTAAATCCTATCTGGGCACGAACTAAAAAGTTCGCAACTTCTTACACGTGAAGCTGTGGAACAATCTCCCGGGCAGTGTGTTCCCTCCTTCCTATAACATGGGGTCCTTCAAACGTAACCTGAAGAGACATTTACGCAGGCCGGCATGACAGCGGCGACCGGCGAGGGATAACGCATCTCTCGGTAGTCGTCATTGTTTTTCGATTGTACTGTGTTCACCATCAAGCACAGTGCAGTCACTTTGCTGTGCTACAATTTAAAAAAAAAGCCTGACAAATAACTTACAGTTTGATAATAAGTAAAAGAAGAAACTTCGTTTTCTTAAAAAAATATTTCTTGCTATCAACTTTGTCGTTTTCTGAGTTAATTGTGTGCCTTCTCTTGTAGTTTCTTATATTGACATTACCACTTAAACCATTAAACTTTTTTGCTGATTTTAATATTATTTCTTAACCCTTGTGGAAAACTAGATACATATGTAGTATTATGAAAAAAAAAAACTAGTAAATAAGGTATTGTCAAAATCAGTTCACTTTATTTAGAGATTAGCCTCTGCTCGCGATTTCGTTCGCGTGGAATAGTTAATTTGGGCTAACGCTAACACGCATTTAGAAACATTGTTCATTGGAGCTCCGCTCTTATTAGTCTTAGCGTGATGGTATGTAGCCTATAGCCTTCCTCGATAAATGAGCTATTTAACACTGAAAGAATTCATCAAAGAATCAAATCGGACCAGTAGTTCCTGAGATTAGCGCGTACAACCAAACAAACAAACTCTCCAACTTTATAATCTTTATATATAAATTTCTTCTGTACGTGTGTATGTCACTGAACTCCTCCTAAACGGCTGGACCGATTTTGATGAAATTTTGTGTGCGTGTTCGAGTGGATCCGAGAATGGTTTAGATTAATAGGACCCGGTAGGTGGCGCGGCGGGTGAATTTTAGATTTTTTTTGTTTACAAGATAGGACAGCGTTCGCCGGGACCGCTAGTATAGATTAATTAGGCTGGATAAATAAAAGTCATCGTTTGTTTTTATTGCTAATAGTATATATAAATTATATAAACACAAATTGATGTATCAGTTCATTAACATAATCACAACATTTGAAGCCGAAACATTTTCCCTATATACCTAATGATTAAGGAAATTATATAGAATAAGCGATTGCGGTAGGCAGATCTTGTCATGCCACATACCCAACCTGTATTTCTTTATATAAGAAATTAACAAAATATTGCAAAGAATTTGGCCGAATAATTTAAACATATCTAAGGATTCGTCAACGCTACCTACCGAGTCCAAATACATAACAAACAAGGTGACGACAAAAGTACAAATAAAAAAATCAATCATTTAAAAGAAAAATTAAGAAAACACGTACACTGGAATCCTTAATAATAATACCTATATTACTAGCAGTGCCCGCGACTACGTCCGTGTGAAATTTCAATTATAAACACACTGATTAATAAAACAATAGGATTGTATTGTGTATTAAAATTCGACATCCGCGATTTAAGCCTCACCCTTTGTGAACGATTTAGTTTTACTCACGAAAATCGATAAATTACATATTTAAATTATAGTCCACAATATCCCGCGCCGGAGAGTCCACGGCCCAATGGATGAACCTGCTAATGGCGTCGTTAGTCAAGTCGGTTTAGTAAATACTAGCGGACACGGCAGACGTTGTCCCGCCCTGGTTATAAAAATATCTTTGACAAATTATATATCAAAACGTTCCCCATGAATCACTTTATCCAGTTGTGAAAACCGCATAAAAATTCTTTCAGTAGTTTTTGAGTATATCGCGAACAGACAGACAGACGCGGTAGGGGACTTTGTTTTATACTATGCAATGATATAGTATACAGTATTGTTACTATTGACTACTATGATTACTATCTTATGTTTGTAATATTAGTTACTAGCCTCTGCCTGCGACTTCGTCTGCGTGGAATAGTTACTTTGGGCGAACGCTAACACGCAGCGGAAGCTCTTAAGGGAAAAAAAACCCCGATTTTGAAACATTTTTCATTGGTGCTCCGCTCTTATTGGTCTTAGCGTGATGATATATAGCTGATATGCTTCGTAGATAAATGAGCTATATAACACTGAAAGAATTTTCTATATCGTTCCAGTAGTTCTTGAGATTACCCTCTACAACGTCACAAACTCATAAAGTTTACCTCTTCATAATATTATTAGTATAGATATTTTTCTGTTTTTCCGTACCCCGATAAACCGTGGGCATAAACTAATATAGATAAAAATCTCTAATAAGTTTTCATCCAATAGCGTACAGTCAGTTAGAAAAAAAACATTTAACTATAGAAATAACTACACTTCAGTGTGGTGATAACTTTATATCATAGGAGGCAAACGAATAAGCAGGTCACCTGATGTTAAGTGATAACCGCCTTCCGTAGACACTAGCAATACCAGGGGAGTCGCAAGTGCGTTGCCAGCCTCTGGGGAGGGGGTGGGTCACCGGCGCTCTCACTGACGGAACGAAACGCAACAATGCAAGAACTGTTACTTCACGTCGGTTTTCTGTGGGTCGGGTGGTAGTACCCCGGGCGAGCCGACTCATTCATGCTGAAACCAGTAATAGCTTCACCGTGGCTCTACCACCTGTAACCTCTTTATGTAGTCAATGATTATATGCCAAACATTTTTGCTACCTCTAAACCGTTGACTATTTTACTTTTAGATAAGTTTTTACTAGCAATATCTATAGTCATATTGATTAACGTAAGTTAATATCATCATCTGCCGTGTTGACGGCAACAAAAAGTTACAAAAACGAGCTATCAACGTTTCTTTTTTTTTATAGTAGCACGGCAAAATGACTGCACTATGCCTGATGGTAAGCACAGTACAATCCAAAAACAATGGCGACCACCGAGTGACACACTATCCATCGCTGGTCGCTACTGTCATGCCGGCCTGCGAAGAGCTGAATATGCACAGGCTGATCTCGAAATGCGACCCGTAGAAGCGAATCACTATGACGGACTTTTTCGCCATATTCATGGTGGTTGCGGCCCAGTCAGGCTGTAAAACTCTACAACCCCGCTTTTGCCATTGCCTCGTTCGTTATTCAGCAGGGCGCACCACGTGCAGGTAAGGTTGGCTTGAGTGTCTTAAGTCATATGATGTTATTCGACACCCCTTACACCCTAATTAATATTCTAATTCCTAGAAGCTGTTAAGAATGACGTCAGTTACCTACGTGTAGAAGCACGTAGTTTAGGTTAAATTGACGGTTTTACACAATATGTTTTCGTTAGTAGAGTTTTGGATATTGTTAAATCGTTCCCTCCCCACTTTAATTGCTTATATCATAAGGACGAAACGATAACAAACATGGTTGAATATTGGCTTCAAAATCACGTAATTCGGGTTATGTGTCACGAATAAATCAATAGAGAATCCTTATTAATATTATAAATGGGAATATAAGTTAGTTTGTTACGCTTTCAAGCGTTAGCTACTCGAGAGATCATAATTAATTTGATAGTATCGTAATATAATTAAGACAAGAGTATAATAACCGAGCCTTAGTTGAGATAAAAAAACATATTGGTTTAGGAGTTACTAGTAATAAAATATACTGATATATATACGATGGGAATTTTCATTATCAGCCTTTAAAAGTTCCAATGCACGGCCATAGGCCTCGTCCCGAAGTAAGCTATGAGCATAAATGGCTATGTATAGGTATTTTATGATAAAGCCACGCTTGTAGGTGGTGGAACCACGCTGAAGCTACTACTGGTGTCAGCATGAATGCGCTCGTCCGGGGTAGTACCACCCTCTCACAGAAAACTAACTTGAAGTAACAGTCCTTGCATTGTTGCGTTTCGTTCGGTCATTGAGAGCGCCGGTGGGTCGGTCCCCCTGCACCCTCCTCCTCCATACACAGGCTGGCAACGCATTTGCGACTCCCCTGGAGTTGCAAGTGTCTATGGACGGTGGTTATCACTTAAAATCAGGTGACCCACCGGTTCGTTTGCCTCCTATGATATATTTTTTTTTCCATAACACAATAGCAGTAGGGCGATGAAAACCGTGACCTTGTTACTGCAACTACGTTACGAGACCTATCAAAATGCAGAAGTCAAATTTTTATCAGGAAACGACGCTAACCTATCCAAAAAATTGAGTTGAGATAGAAGTTGTTTTCTTTTCTAATAGAAACATTGTTAGTTTTAGTCTGAGAAGTCGTAGTGGTTGTGAAGTTTATCGGAATAGTTTTCCTATAATGCCTGCAATATTACTAGACTTAGACGGCACTGAATGTTGACTATGCTACTGAAATTGACGAACAGGCTTCAAGCTCGAACGAATTCCACTTCGGCCATTCGTTGCCATAGGGATTGAATTTGAATTAATTAATATTCCTCTACTTCAACCATTACAATTTGTTGTGAAGCTCTAGCTTGAAGACAAATAATGCTATGAATAATGCTCATAATCGACATAAGCGATGCTAGTTCTCAGGGAAGTATTTAGAAAGTGAAGGTATTAAAAATGATCACAAAACAAACAAGTTCTCTGAGGCGAACTCGGGTTAAAAGATACATGGTTTAAAAGGCAATCTGTCCATCTTGTCTTTTGGATAATAACTATGTGCTGCAACAGGCACTGGAAGTGCAATAAAATATTTTATATTAGCAAGTTATTTTTCTCTTTTTTTTAATGTAGCGAGCAAACTAACTGGCGTGTCACCTGATGGTAACTGATTACTGCCGTCCATAGACACTAGCAACACCAGTGCGTTGGCAGCCAGTGTTTGGAGAGGAGGTGGTCTCCCTGTACTCTCACTGACCGAACGAAACGCAACATTGTAAGCACTGTTACTTCACGTCGGTGTTCTGTGGGTCGGGTGGTACTACCCCAGACGAGTCGACACATTCATGCTGAAACCAGTAATAGCGTCAGCGTGGCTCTACCACTTACAAAAAGTTGATAAACAAAAAGATGAATTAAGACAGAATTAGTTTTTGAAGTGAAAACTTCTGTAGGCGCGTCGAGTGGTATTTTTGGATGGAGAATCTTATAACTTCGCTTAATGACGTCCTAGTAAGCGTGACTGACCGTATTGCGCTTGCGCGGCTTGTGTAAGTTTTTTTTTTTCGACCTGACTACGCTATTGACCTAGCAAGGTGTTAACAGCTTCACCGGACTACTAAGGCGAGCGCTTAAGGCACTCAGCCGATGTTATTTTGACAACTAGTTCAAGGGTGCGCGGCACACCTCGGCTTTGGCTGTTGCCTGATACATGCAATTCGCGATCTATGTGAGCTAACCTAAGTTAAGCTAACTATTCATACATATATGAGTTGTTGAAATCAATGGGTGGGTACAATGAATATGTGTACCAAGCATACATAACTCAACAACTCTTATATATATTTCGTATCGGATAATATTCTAAACTATTTCAGTTTGATAAGGGAAAAGCGCAAGTAGCGTACTCAAGGGCTCCATGCCGAGGGAACGGACCTAGGCTTGAGCAGCTGCCAAGGGAGGCCTAGTCTGGTAAAAGCTAGCTTGCGTCAGACTAGCGACGTGTAGTATCACTTTGTATTGAGATTGTGCAGCCCATCATATGTTTGACGAATTAATAAACTTTTTTTTTACTGTAGCACGGCAAAATGACTGCATCGTGCCTGATGGTAAGCACAGTATAATCCGGCCTGCGAAAAGCTGGATATGCATAGACTGATCCCGAAACACGACCCACAGATCCGAATCACTATTACGGGCTTTTTCGCAATATACATGATGGTTGCGACCCAGTCAGGCTGTACCCTACCACACCGCTTTAGCCATTGCCTCGTTCGTTATTCAGCAGGGTGCACCACGTGCAGGTGAGGTTGGCTTGGGTGTCTCAAGTCTTTTGATGTTATTCTACACCCCTTACACCCAAAATATTGGCTTGCATAATATATAGTTCCCTTGAGGCTCGATGACGTCAAACTAATTAACGTATCGGCTATGACTATTTTTCGTAGATGATTTTAGGCTATTTATTTTAGATTCTATTTACCTGCTGCCGTTTTCTTTTTAATTTGCTTTTGTATATATTTTTACCACCAATGAAAATAAAAGCCGCGAATAGCGAAGTGGGTGGGCTACAGGTATTATAATATATACATATTAGTGTATTTAATTGCAATCTGTACAATACACGTTAAAAATATTATTCATGAAAAAAAAAATCGCAAATTTTAAAGTCTTTTGCATTTAAAAAACCGATATAAGGGACCGGCAAAATTATTCTACACCTCGGGCATTACGCTACTGAATAAACATTAAATTCAGGTTAACTTTCGTAACTGTGTTTTTATACATATATCCCCGTGGTGATATGTGTAATGTGACTGTAATGTGACATGAACAGATGTCAGATCGCATATACTTTAACATTTAAAATTATGTTAGGAATCACCTGACTGAACGTCCGTTTCTAATCGCAGAGGCTTCCATCGAAAATCAGCGCTGCAGTACTGCGCATATTAGTTTGTCTATTGTTGGATTTTTTTCTTCATTTTTCACATGTATTTAATTAATTTATTTTTTTATGTCAACATGCTGCAAACGAACAGGTGGGTCACCGGATGTTAAGTGATCACCACTGTCCATAGACACTAGCAACACCAGAGGAGTCGCAAGTGCGTTGCCAACCTGTGTGTGGGGGAGTAGGGAAATGAGAAAAGGGAAGGGTAAAGGGGAAAGGAGGTGGGCCTCCGGCGCTCTCACTGACCGAACGAAACGCAACAATGCAAGCACTGTTACTTCACGTCGGTGTTCTGTGAGAGGGTGGTACTACCCCGGGCGAGCTGACCCATTCATCCTGAAACTAGTAATAGCTACAGCGTGGCTCTACCACCTTCAGAATTGTTTTTTTTTTACTAAGTAATTTGTATTTTTTTTAATTTAAGGTATGGTTTGTTCCAACAATAGACAATTTCTTTCTTTCTCTTTTTCTTTCTAGTCATTCCTTCAAAAAGCATTCTGCGTGATGATAAATATCCTACGTTTATTTTCATAAAATCATAAAAAACGGTACCTCGCCCTTGGGCGAATAAAAATAAACAACAGTCGCAACCGCACCTGTTGGTCAATTATGCCGGTAAGGGATCTCGACAAAAACTCGTTCCGAGTTCTATGGGCATGTAGTAGCGCGGTCTTACCATAAAATCATGTCGTTCGGTTGTCACTTTAAATTTATCATCTATTATTACCATAAAGGCAAGTAATCTATATATTATTTTACTAGTTTCTGTCCGCGACTTCGTCCGCGTGGTATAGTTACTTTAAGCTAACGCTAACACGCAGCGGAAACTCTCAAAAGGAAAAAACAACTCGGCAACTGCTCAAGCCTAGGTCCGTTCCCTCGGCGTGGAGCCCTTGAGTGCGCTGCTCGCGCGATACAGTGACATAAAATCTTACATCACTGCGACAACATTACTCATATCACCTCCACACACTTGCACGCATGCACGCTTACACATGCAAGTGGAAGAGTATTATCTTTTTTCCCTTATCAAACTGAAATAGTTTAGAATATTATCCGATACGAAATATATATAAGAGTTGTCGAGTTATGTATGCTTGATACACATATATGTTTCAACAACTCATATATGTATGAATAGTTAGCGTAGCTTACATAGGTCGCGAATTGCATGTATCAGGCAACAGCCAAAGCCGAGGTGTGCCGCGCACCCTTGAGCTAGTTATCAAAATAAAATCGGCTGAGTGCCGCGCACCCTTGACTAGTTATCAAAATAAAATCGGCTGAGTGCCTTAAGCGCTCGCCTTAGTAGTCCGGTGAAGCTGTTAAAACCTTGCTTGGTCAATAGCGTAGTCAGTTCGAAAGAAAAAAAAAAGGAAAAAACACCCCGATTTTGAAACATTCTTTGTTTATTGGGGCTCCGCTCTTATTAATACTATTAATATTAGTATTAATTATAATAGTATTCAACGCGGACGAAGTCGCGGGCGGAAGCTAGTGACTTTATATAACTGCTATTATTACATAGTGCCAATGAATTAAATCAATTAATGAAAATCGAAAGTGAAACTTCTTATGGGAGAGCCTTGAATTTCAGATCGGCGACCATTTCTTTTAATTAACCCTGGTGGGGTAAACACTGTGTTGGGTAGAGTGTTGAAAATACTAGGTTTCCTCTGATCACAGAAGTTAAGCAACGTTGGGCGCATTCAGTACTAGGATGTGTGACCGTTTGGAAACACGGCGTGACGTTGGCTTTTTGTTGTATTTTTAAAATTAGTATGTTTCGCTGTAATACAAAAGTTACACTTCTAATATGTGTCTTTACGACACACCCTGTTTTTTATTATCTTCTTACAGTACCTATGCTTGAAATAATTTCAAAAGAGATACTAATTCTATTTATTTTGTCTATAACACGATTTCCTTTATCACCAGTTAAATAACTGTGACAAAAAGTTATATATTTTATTTATATTAGAATAGCCTATAATTTCCACGAGAATTATATTATAACATGTAACGAAATAGTAAAATCATGGAACTCAATTTCAGAACTTGCTCCATATGACAATCATAAGATATTATTAACGATTACAATGGGTGTTCCCACCCCAAGTGCGACGTCGAAAATGGACCTGGATCGGCCACACTTTGCGAAGGGACAACAGCTATATCCCTAACCAGGCATTGAACTGGAATCCCCAAGGCAGACGGAAACGTGGTCAACCTAGACAATCCTGGCGAAGATCTGCGCTTGCAGAGTGTACGAAAATTTGGCTTACTTGGAGTGAGGTAAAGCGTCAGCCATCGATAGATCGAAATGAAGCAGCATCATGTCTGCCCTCTGCCCCGACAGTGTGGGGGCATGGGATCCCAGGAGAGGCAATGGGTCTTATTTTTTATATAAATGCAGCAGTTATAAACGTGATAACAAAGTGAGTTTATATAGTAGTGTCAAAATACGTCCTCAGTGTCCTTGGAAAGGTTGACTTTAATGTAATCGAGATCTGTTACGCCTATTCTTTATTTTTTGTTAGCGGGTTGTTTTAGTTTTTAATGGTGCCATCCGTTCACCGAGTTTAAGTGAGAAGTTTCAAAGTGCTTACGATTAACGCGTTATCATCCTGTTCGCACGTTACTTAGTTACGTACTTGTTAAATAATAAAGTTATATTAGATCTAGACCTATGAAATTGCCGTTTTGTATGAAAAAAATTTAACGAATTTTTTTCATGTATTTTTTATTGGTATTAATCGAAGTAATCACCTATGCAATCAATGCATCTTTGCCAACGCAGTGGCAATTGGACGCAAATGGACCATATTGTTTTGACGATAACGTCGGAAGCTGCTGCTAATTCAGCCGTAGATTGTGTATTATCAGCTTCCACAATCGCCATTAATTCGTCATTGTGGACCAAAGTCTTCGGACGACCGCAAGGTTCATTTTTCAGGTTGAAATTCCCAGAACGGAAGCGAGCAAACCAATAACAGGTGGTGCGTTGGTTTGTAGTGTTGGCTCCGTAAACGTCGTTGATGTTGCGTGCCGCTTGTGCCGCGTTGCTGCCACGATGGTACTCATATTCCATAACTACTCGAATTTTTAACGTATCCATTATGACAAAAAAGATTGAAATGCGATGAAAATTTAACACTAATCAATAGACAAATGACTACTTTTGGAAAAAGAATTCCATGTTTTTAAAATAAAATAAATTTGAAATTAGAATTCTTAGCCAAACAAAAATTATTTTGATTTGAAATGGCCAGTACTGTAGAACGGCAATTTCATAGGTAAAGACCTATTATTTTCACGATTATTAACCAGTACTTTATATTTAACGGTGTGTTTATTTACTTGTAGCATAAGGTATTTGGTGTATTTAGTTGACAGTAAAATGGGAAGCTTTACGAAAATTTGTTTTATAGAAAAACTAGCGCGCACGGCGAACGTTGTCCCACATTGATAATAAAAAAAAAACCTTAACAAATTATATACTTAAGCCTTCCTCATCAATCACTGTATCTACTGGTGAAAAGTGCATGAAAATCCGTTCCGTAGTTTTTGAGTTTATCGCAAATAGACAGACAAACATACAGACTGGCGACTTTGTTTTATAAAACACTAGCGGACCCGGCGGACGTCGTCCTGCTTTGATAATCAAAAACAATAAAATTCAACCGCAGTGCCACCTATTGGGTCCTATTGTGAATCTAAACCATTCTCGGATCGACTGGAACATGTACACAGAATTTCATCAAAATCGTACACACACGTACAGAAGAAATGTATATATGAAGATAATATTCGTACAAGGCAAATCTAAGACAAGTAACTTTTGACTCATGAATGTTGTTTTATAGCAACTAAATGGTTTATTCCAACGAATAAGGAGATGTTCTCTATTAGTTTAACTGTGATTTTAATGGTGGTAGAGCCACGCTGAATCTATTATTGGTTTCAGCATGAATGGGTCGGCTCGCCCGGGGTAGTACCACCCTCTCATAGAAAACCGACGTGAAGTAACAGTGCTTGCATTGTTGCGTTTCGTTCGGTCAGTGAGAGCGCTGGAGACCCACCTCCCCTCCCCTCTCCTCTCTCCTCTCCCTTTCCCTCCCCTAACCCTTCCCTCCAAAAGATGGCAACGCACTTGCGACTCCTCTGGTGTTGTTAGTGTCCATGGACGGTGGTGATCACTTAACAGCAGGTGACCCACCTGTTCGTTTGCCACCTATGACATAAAAAAAATCTTGTCATTAGGAAGGTATTACTTTAATCTTATAACTTTTTAAATGTTTTAAATGACGACCATTGAATCTTATTATTTCCGCGTTTCTATAGGAAAGCGTAAAAATGTGTAACAAATATAATACTCTTAAAAATCCTTTATCGGTCAGTAAAAGCTTTATTAAAATTGGTTCAGCGATTTCGCAGATAATACGGATCAAACAGCAGACATATCTATTTTATTTATATTTATAAAATGCATAAATTAAATAGTATAATGATATATAAAATGTTGGATACTTTGCATGTCTATAGAACTGAGATATTAACAAAAAAGCGCTTCAGCAAATTATCGTAGTTTTTTACGATGTTAAACAACGCTGGAAACTTTTCAAGCAACCCTAGAGAACTAAGCAATCTAGCGGTAACAACTGGTTTAAACTCAGGAAACAATAAGCATTGTTATCAGTGAAGCAGAGCGCTTTAAGCATTATGCATTTCTGTTATCGAGTTTCTAATGGCTTTATTAAATGCGCTTTGCTTATCGCTTTGGTATATTGTAAAATCTGATTCTGATTTAATAGCATTTGTATACACGCTAGATTCGCTTTTTTTATTATTTCTTGTTATAGCTATTTATCGTCTCTAATACTTATAGCAGAATGTAAACTTATATTATAAACTAGTTGCCCTATTATTTAGTTTTTCCTTAGCCTGCCATTTTAGAAGATACATACTAAGATATGGAACATTTGCTATGATACTCCATAGAGACTGTTCGCTTTTCTAAAATACAAACTGAGAAAGCGAAATATTTAAAGCAAACTACAGTAAAATGGTAAAATTACATGCGTTAACTCAAAAATAAAAAAGCATCGTAATTACGGATGCGTTCAAGTTACTAATAGCAATTTGAAGTTGCGTTCATAATTACAGGAAAAAAAACTGATATTTAGGTTTTCCGTGAAATTTTTCCAATTTTTCTCTCCATAAAAACCTTCCTCAGAGTTTAAGGAAAAATTCAAATCGAAAATTACTCGAATTGGACCAGCCGTTTTCGGGTTTTGCGCTTAGCAACATATTTTGCGATTCATTTTTATTTATGTAGATGCCAGTATAAGTGTTTATTTGTTTTTTTACGCTTTTACGCCTAAATACTCAACGTACGGTTGCCTGACTAGGTCGCAACTACCATCTATATGGCGAAAAAATCTGTCATAGCGATTCGCTTCTGCGGGTCGCGTTTCGGGATCAGCCTGTGCATATCCAGCTTTTCGCAGGATGGCATGACAGCGGCGACCGGCGATGGATAGTGTGTCACTCGGTGGTCACCACTGTTTTTGGACTGTACTCTGCTTACCATCAAGCAAAGTGCAGTCATTTTGCCGTGCTACAATTAAAAAAATGGGAAACAGTTTGTTTTCATTAACGTCGACTATTCGAATCCTTTATATATGTCCCCAAGAACCATGGAAAGCTGGATTTCGTAGAAAACCGGCATAATCTAAATACTAGAAACTGTGACAAACTGGTTGTCCCATGTTTCAGAGTTAGTAAAACCAGTAACAGTTTTGTAGGTAATAGTTTTAGGTTTTATTGTGAATAGGTACTATTGTGAATTTAAGCGCCATGTCAAGCGGGTTTTGGTGTCAAAAAGCTATTACAGAGTGGATCAATATGTGAACGATGGTGATGTCTGGAATTGACTCATCTCTGTGCATCCATTAAAAACGTTTGTGACATGTACTTAATGTATTCTAAATATTATTATATATATTTGTTAAAAAGATAAACCAGATGAAGTTTCTTACCGGTTCTTCTCGATGATTGGGTCGTTTGTTCGAACCGGTGGTAGTTTTGACGTTCATAAATGCCTTCTTAGTGCCTGAATTGAATAAAGTGTTTTTGATTTATGTCCCTATTCGTTATATTTTACGATCCTTACATCTAATAATATGCAATATTTGTACACTCTTTGGCAAAAAACTTAAATAATATTATTGTAACTTACATACAGGTGGAGGTTTTTGTATGACAATTCCCAAAGTATAAGCTATGCGTAATCAGGAAACTAACTACCGTGTTTGAGAGCATCCTCTAACTCTTACATACTTACATTCGCTTGAGTTTTAAGAATAAACGAGATGTTGCGGTACAAACCGTTACAAACATGTGAGAAATATGTCGTTTGCCCACGTAATTCTATCGCATGGCTTCTGGGGTTCCGACGGATTGATATTAAAACCGCAATAATGTACACGTTAACTTTTACCTTGATAATTATGTTAAGATGTTTTGTCTGTAATTTTGAGATTTGAATGAAAACAATTGTTGTAGGTGTCTAGGAATAAATAATAGAATTAATATATTAATAAAAACATTTTAATCAGTTTTAGAAATATCTGTCTGTTTGTATGAATACGCATCACTGCTACAGTACTGGGTTCACAATAAAACAACATATACTCGAGAATAACTAAGTCCTTGTTTCATTAAAATCGGTCCACTCTATCAAAAGTCATTCTAATTTGAACGACGGCCCGAGTTAAGTACGAGATACGAGTAGTAATAATCTATACTCAAATTATATTGTAAAGTTATAAAAACTCTCCAGGGTTTGTTTGTTTGGTTGAACGCGCTAATCTCAGGAACTACTGGTCCAATTTGAAACATTTTTTCAATGTTAGATAACTCGTTTATCGAGGAAGGTTATAGGCTACAGGTTCTTCATTGGTGCATCGCTCCTATTGGTCTTAGAGAGATGATATATAGCTTATATCCTTGCTCGGTAAATGAGCTATGTAACACTGAAACAATATTTCAAATCGGAGCAGTAGTTCCTTATATTAGTGCGTTCTAGCAGACTAACTCTTCTGCTTTATAATATTAGTATAGATTAATAAACTGTCGAAGTCTGTCTATTAGAGTTATGCTTAAGCTTTGTAATAACATTCTTCAGGATTCCAAAAATGTTAATTAACAGTGTTATCGTACGAGTCACTTTGCTATAAAAAGGACGTAAGCTATTGAAAAGTCATATTTTCGTGTTTAAATCTTTATCAGTAGTTTTAACAGTAATGTTACGATACGAAATATATATAAGAGTTGTTGAGGTATGTATGCTTGGTACATATATATGTTTTAACAACTCATATATGTATGAATAGTTAGCTTAGCTTAGGTTAGCTCGGATAGGTCGCGAATTGCATGTATCAGGCAACAGCCAAAGCCGAGATGTGCCGTGCACCCTTGAGCTAGTTGTCAAAATAACATCGGCTGAGTGCCTTAAGCGCTCGCCTTAGTAGTCCGGTGAAGCTGTTAAGACCTTGCTGGGTCAATAGCGTAGTCAGTTCGAAAAAAAAGTTTTTTAATGCTGATTGATTCTCCAAAACTTATTTTTATACGTATAATGATGTCATATAGAGAAGAATTTTCAAGAGAGTGGTGAATATATATTGTAGTAAGTATGATCATCTTGAATGATATTTCTTAACAATCGTCGTTGCATCTACACTGCGTCATATATACAATGAGGTGTTATGCGTTTCTTTTCTGAATGAAGAATAAAGAAAAAAAGAACAATTGCAATTTCGTATCTTCTAAAGATATTAACTTTACATCCCTTAGACTTCATACGTAACGAGTGTAGGTCGTAATCTATCATCCAGTCTTATTGAATATTTATCAAGCAAGAATCTCAATTTATTTTTCTTTTGTACCTAACATATAAGGTCTGAAAGTATCTTGAAAACCCATTTCGACGTCCGCGAGTAAAAAAAATATATTCATCCATAAAATTTTAAAAAATAAAATCGTTTTCTAAAGGTTTGTAAGAATATATTTATTTATTACTATCCTGGATACTTAAATTATCAAGTTAAAAGCCTAGTTTTAAATATATACATGAAACTTAGATGTATTTCACTAGCTGGCAATACACTTGAGACTCTTCTGGTGTTGCAAGAGTCCATGGACGGTGGTGATCACTTAACATCAGGTGACCCACCTTTTCGTTTGCCTCCAATGTTATATTACTAAATCGATAAACACTATTTCCGGTTTTCGAATATTAATATACAGATACGAAAAAGAAAACATATCCAAAAAAAGTTTCTCCTCATTCTGGGAATTTGAAGTTCTATTTTACATAACCTGAAGTAGGTAACTCAACAATTTGTTGCAACGATAATTATAATTGCGAGACGAATGTAGTTACGTGATTCGCCCAAAAAGGGGACGATCTATTGAATGAGGCTGAAACTTCTATCTAAACTTATCGCTGCATAATTTCTACGGAACCCAATCATAACAATTGTGACACAATATTCTCCATTTGAACAAGCACAAAGAGTTGCGGTTCGACTAACACGGTCATTCGATCATTGAAGTAGTCGATAATGAGTGATTTTACCATAACCGGCCGTGGCATTATTTAGAAAGTTTACTTTAACCGCGGTCCAACCTTTTATGGATATGTAAACTCGGGCATAGTGGCCTTTTTATGGTAATGGATATAGGGCGTGACCTTTACAGCGGACTACTAATTTTCAGGTCCACAAATGTCTGCAGTCCTACAAACTTTTGAATAAAACGAACCGGTGTACTAACTTTTGCTCGCGGCTTCGCTTGAATTACTGTAGATTAAACACATCTCTCGGGAATAGCATGTCCTTGTTTGTACCCCTGACAACGTATGTGATGTCATGTGATCGGTTGAATAGTGAAGGCGTAAAAACTTAACATACAACCAAATAAATGAATCCACATTCGCATTTATAGTATATGGGTAGGTATTAAACAGATTTTAACAGTTCATTCTAAAGAAATTATCTGCGAACAAGATATATACTATATTCTACTTAAATTACGTTAATTAATGCTACTTTTATTTTATTTTTAATTCTGGTTACAATTACTTTAGTCCCTATTAATTAATACTATTATATAATTAAATCATAAATATCTAAAACATCAATTTCCTCCTCCGGAGCAAAAAATAAAGACAAAATATTGGTGTATTTCGTCCATATATACATCTATATAAATTTTTCTAAACGGTTTAGAAAAGTGTCTTGAATAAAATGTTCAATATATATCTAACCAATGTTTAAAATGCATTTTACCTTTTAACATCCAACTAGCTATCCGCCCTGGATCAACTGGGTGTACCAAAAAAGAAAATAAAACCAATTCTCCCCTTTACAGTGCGACCATAGTGTAATAAAATCGCACAAATGAACAATTCAACGTCAGTCTGCCGATTCACAGTGCGACTATAGTGTAATAAAATGGCGCTAATGAACAATTGAACGTCAGTCTGTCGATTTACAGTGCGACTATAGTGTAATAAAATGGCACGAATGAACAATTGATCGTCAGTCTATCATTTACAGTGCGAACATAGTGTAATAAAATAGCGGTAATGAACAATTGAACGTCAGTCTGTCGATTTATAGTGCGACTATAGTGTAATGAAATAGCGCAAATGAATAATTTAACGTCAGTCTGTCGATTTACAGTGAGACTATTGTGTAATAATATGGCGCTAATGGACAATTGAACGTCAGTCTGTCGATTTACAGTGCGACTATAGTGTAATAAAATGGCATGAATGAACAATTGATCATCAGTCTGTCATTTACAGTGCGACCATAGTGTAATAAAATGGCGCTAATGAACAATTGAACGTCAGTCTGTCGATTTACAGTGCGACTATAGTGTAATAATATGGCGCAAATGGACAATTGAACGTCCAGTCTGTCGATTTACAGAGCCACCATATAGTATAATAAAATGGCGCAAATAAACAATTGAACGCCAGTCTATTAAATTTTGTTATTGAAATGAAACTTCTAATGCGACTTCCAACAAGGTTGCGTTAAACGTTTAACGCTACCATGGAGGGGGTATGAAAGCACTGTTGCGTTAAACGTTCAACGCTCATGGGGAGGGGGAATAGAAAGAGACAGAGCGAGAATAATAATCAAACATTTCGTATCTTACTTTAGTTATCATAATCCCATTGTAAATCTTATAGATTTAGATATTTCTCCACTCGAAAATGATAATTAAAAGATGCGATCAATTGTGAATTGTAAGCAATGTTAATAAAGTTTGTCTTAAAGAAACAATATGTTATTACTAAAAATCAATTTCTACCCCTTCTTATTTTCATTTCCACATTACGAAGTTTCACTTCTTCCGCGCGGAGGGACTCCATACACTAATTGTTTTTATTTTTGAAAATCTGCCCACTATCTTTCTTCTATTTCGTTCACTCAATTATTTTTTTATATAAATATTTTAAAACCAATTTTTCACTTTACCGTAATTTTGCAAACATTTTGTGTCACACAAACCTTATCCTGACAATTACAAGGAATTACCCAAATAGGTGCAACCGTACTGAAGTAATGCGTTTACAAATTGCGTGTAGGTGGTTACTATCACCCGACCCACAGAAAACCGACGTGAAGTAACAGTGCTTGCATTGTTGCCTTTCGTTCGGTCAGTGTGAGCGCCGGAGACCCACCTCCCCTCCCCTCGCCCCTCCCTCCCTTTCCCCGAAACAAAGGCTGGCAACGCAGTTTAGACTCCCCTGGTGTTGTTAGTGTCTATGGACGGTGGTGATCACTTAACATCAGGTGATCACTTGTTCATTTGCCTAGGACATAAAAAAATCGATAATTATTGATTTTCATTCGTATATACTACTTTCTATTCTTGTCTACTACGAAATTGTATTCTTGTGAAATTTTATTCTCATATAAATATAGAATTACATTATGTTATCTCCAACGATTCATTCATACCGACATTTATTTTAATCGATGCGGAAATAATACATTGTTATTCAAATTGTAAATAATAAATTACAGTAGAATGCCGATTACAATAATTTATGTATTACTGACAGTCAAACTTGACCGTTCATGAGACAGCGAAACGGCTATTAGATAATTTACGTTCGATTGAATTTGTTGCTTGAAAAATATTTTTTTGTGTTATGTGATTAAATAAAAACTTCACACTTTTTGTGTTTTACAATTCTAATACTATGTTTAGTGATTATTCCTATGGATTTACTATTAGTTCACTTTCATATTCGTACTCTTCTAACATTTGATTATCCTCCTCGGCAGCGGCTCAAGCTTAGGTCCGTTCCCTCGCCGTGGAGCCCTTGAGCCCGTGCTGCTCGGGCGATATAGTGACACAAAATCTTACATCACTGCGACAACATTACACATATCACCTCCACACACATTCACGCTTACACATGAAAGGGGAAAGGTTTTTTCCCTTATCAAACTGAAATAGTTACTGAAACTGAAGCAGAAGCCTATGCGCTGCTTCAGGTGCTTCGCTGTGGGTCACACCCGCGCGTTGTGCCCGTCGGAGGTGGACCGAAGCGACCTCTGCTTCCGGTGTGGGCAGTCTGGCCACAAGGCTGCGGTTTGTGTAGCTGAAAAGCTGCACTGCGCATTTTGTGCCGTTGCTGGAAGGAGTGCCGAGCACTTCATGGGGGGTGCGAGCTGTGAGCCGCCTCCCGTGAAAGGTCGCTTGCATCCACCAGTGACACGACCTCCTTAGAGGTCAACGTAGGCGTTGGGTGGACGTGGGGAGGTTCGCCTCCTACGTTCGTCCTTAAGCCGGACCAAGGAGGGATGGGTCGGGGGGCCCGTCTCTCCATTGCACTGGTTCGGCCGTCTGGGAGACAGTCTACGCGTGCCAGGCTGTCTCTCTTTAGCGGGAGGCCCAGGATCTTCTTTCTGAGACTCCGTGCGAGTCGGACATAACCCACTCTCTTCCCCGGGAGGGTGATGTATCCAGTAGGATTTCTCCATGTAAAAAAAAAAGAAAAAAAGGTAGGTCACGAAATGCATGTATCAGGCAACAGCCCTTTTTTTATTAACGTGGGGAAATCCCTTATGGATACGCCACCCTCTCGGGGGAGAGGATGGGTTATGTCCGACCCGCACGGACCAAAACCCCACGGTGTACCATCCGACCGTACTGTTGGGGCGGCAAGGGATCGATCTACGCTATTCCCCTTGGATAGCCGCCCCAACGGTCCGCCCTGCGGAAGGTGGCCGCCGGGCTCCATCCTAATAGGGAGACAGACCGGGCACACACCAGCTGCCTCCCCTCGTCTACCGGACCTGTACAATGAGGAGATGGCCCCCCCAGCCCGTCCTCTCAGGTCCGGCTACGGTGGAGGGAGGAGAAGGCCAAATCGTCGCCTCCTCCCTCCGGTCCTCCGTTATCGGAGAGGGCCACTCAGAGGGTTATCTTCGCGTACCCTCTCCGCCGCCTCCTTCTGCGAGATGACGTCCTCGCAGAAGGAGGCCATCGCATTCCAAGCTTCTTCGCTGCCGAGCATGGCCGAAACCACACTCGGCAGCGACAAATCCAACCCTACCACCACAGTTAGAATGCGGCGCTGTCCCTCCCACGCAGCACACTCAGATAGAGTGTGTTGCGCGGTATCCTCCGTAGCGCCGCATTCATGGCATGCGGCGGTTGGCTTCCTACGAGCGATCTGGTGCAAGTACCACCCGAAGCAACCATGCCCGGTGAGTACCTGCACCAGTCTGAACGACAGGGAGCCCCAGCGTCTCCCTATCCAACCCGGCAGGCCCGGGCGGACGGCGTCAAGTAGTGTAACGCCCATACCGCTTGTCCGCCAGGTCCCGAGGTGTGCCGTGCACCCTTGAGCTAGTTGTTAAATAAAATCGACTGAGTGCCTTAAGCGCTCGCCTTAGTAGTCCGGTGAAGCTATTAAGACCTTGCTAGGCGAATAGCGTAGATAGCTCGAGAAAAAAAAAATTATCCGTCGGGACATAGAGTGAGACCGTGGGGTTTATATCGATTTTTCTGGTTTCGAATATAAGTAGAAGCAAATATTGAAAAAAAAACTATATATTTACTAATTTTTCTATACTACTAGACCTAGGCAGTCACTTATATATACCAACCTTACGTTTAACGTGTAATAAGTTTCCCTACCTTGCCATAAGAACTTTCACGTCAAAAGGCAGAGGTGTTCCTATTACTTTGGACGACGATATTGTATGCCTAATACTGGAACACGGAAGACGTAGATATTAACTTCAAAATGTCTACTTGCTAGATGGGATATATGACGGTGTAAAATCACTACATATTATAAAAGAAAGTCGTCCTCTGCAACCTCTGTCTGTCTGTCTCTCTGTGCGCGATAACCTCATTAAACGGATTTTCATGCGGCTTTCACCCGTAGATAAAGTGAGTCATGAGGAAGGTTTAGCTATATCATTTGTGAAAGCTTTTCTATTATCACAGGGCGGGACAACGTCCGCCGGGCCCGATTGTAATGTATAATATAATTTAGTAAATATTAACATTGATTTATTATATAACAAAAGATAAAACGTCCATACCATGAGGTAATATAGTGATTCGATATTTATTGTGGGCTTATTTCGCCCACGCGAAAAAATTTTGAGGCGACACTAATCTGACAAGGCGCGAACCGGATTTCAGTTGCGTGTCGCTTCTGTTCTTGTTTGGTATACTAACTGGTACCTTCGATTTCATCTGTTTAGTATTTCAACGATATATTCTTTGTGTGAAGAAAAAAAATGAGGGCGAAAGTACACTTAATAAAATACTTATCGTTGAATGCGTAGAGTGCCTATAAACGTAAATACCGTGTTATATATATTTAAAGTAACAATTATCGTTGTAAAGTAACTGAAATAATCCAATTCTTTTGATTATTTTTTGCGTAAACATAATATAGATATATATATTTTTTAAAAGACTTCCTTTTTTTTCTCTTTGGAGAAATCCCTAATGGATATCCATCCCGCCGGGCAGCAGAGGATGGACTAAAACCCCACGGTACATACTTGACTGTACCCATGGCTGTCCGGCGTTTTTAAATTACCGCCTGATTAGATATTGTGTGAGTAGATGTGTTCTGGCTGTCGCCAGTGCTTTTGTTGCTTTAGCGTGTCACTACTTTTGATAGAGTGGACCGATTTTAATGAAACAAAGAGTAAGTTATTCTTGAGGATGTGCTCTCCTTGCTTTCCTTTCCTTGCTGAAGTTTTATTGTGAACTCAGTACTTTAGCAGTAATGCGTGTTCATTCGGTATCTTAACTCTGCCCTCCCAATACATTCTTGATAATTTAATGTATGTCCGGAAAAACTTTGAGAAACTGAATTTAGTTAAAGACCGGCATAATCTAAATACTAGAAACTGTAATAAACTGGTGGTCCCATGTTTCAGACTTAGCAAAACCAGTAATAGTTTTTTAGGTAATAGTGTTAGGTTCTACAATAAAGTCCCAAAGCATGTTACCGATTTGCCGGACTGTAAATTTAAGCGCCATGTCAAACGGGTTTAGTTTCAAAAGGATATTATAGAGTAGATCAGTATGTGAATGATAGTGATGTCTGGAATTGACTCCTCTCTGTGCATCCACTAAAAGCATTGTTGTATAATGTATTACAAATATATGTTAAAAAAAATGTACCCGATCGAGTTTCTTGCCGGTTCTTCTCGATGACTGGGTTGTTTTCCGAACCGGTAGTAGTCTTTGACGTTCATAAGTGCCTTATTAGGGCCTAAACTGAATAAAGTATTTTTGATTTGATTTGATTTGATTGATACAAACAGACAGACATTTCTAAAAATGGTTGATATGTATTTTAGTACTTATTCTTAGACACCTGCAACAATTTTGTTGACAAAAATCGAAAAAGTACATACAGGTTAGATTTACATTGTTATTAAATGTATAGAAAAAAATGTAGATAAAGATCATTAAGATTCAACGTCTGTTGCGGCCTAATATTTAAGTTAAAACCACCGATTATCGTACTCCTTTAATCTTTAGTAAATAGGCCAGTTTTGGAGTTCTTCGAACGGCGTCATTTGTCTCCGTTCAACGAACTAAGAGTCGACAATGTTGGTGCTAACATCATATCAGTTGCTTTTATTTTTTCATCAATAAGAGACATCAAGATATGTTTATTAATGTACACTATTATACAGTTATTTGTTTATATTATATTGTATACACATTGAACGTTTTCTAGGTTTTTTTTAAAATTGTAGCACTGCAAAATGACTGTACTATGCCTGATGGTAAGCACAGTACAATCCAAAAACAATGGCGCCCACCGAGTGATCCCCTATCCATCGCCGGTCGCCGCTGCCACGCCGGCCTGCGAAAAGCTGGATATGCACAGGCTGATCCCGAAACGCGACCCGCAAAAGCGAATCACTATGACGCGCTTTTTCGCCATATACATGGTCTAGTTATATAGATTTTCTTGAGGAGACATTTTAACACTCAATGAGGGAATTCTAAATTAAACATAGCTTATATTATCTATACTATTATTATAAAGAGGTAAAGTTTGTGGATTTGTGAGTTTCTCAGGAACTACTGGTACGCTTTGAATAACTCTTACAGTGTTATATAGCTCATTTATCGAGGAAGGTATATATATAGGCTATATATCATCACGATAAGACCATCAGGAGCGGAGCAAACAATGAAGAATATTTTAAAATCGCGGGTATTTTCCTCTTTAGAGCTTCCGCTGCGTGTTACCGTTAGCCCAAAGTATCTATTCCACGCGGACGAAGTTGCGGGCAAAGGCTAGTGGTAAATAAACAGCTGATAAACATATGTGTGTATATTGAATAGTTTAATAAGAATTAATAAATGACATAAAAGTCAATAATGTACGGGCATTGAACTGCACAGTCGCTGCATCTTACAGTTTTGTATATGCAAACAAATGATAAAAAGATTTATTATATTAAACAAAATTAAATTGATAGTTAAAATGAAACACCTTTTCCATTGTTTTTTTTTATCATTTAATTTACCTGATATAATATATATTCATTCGAAAGTTTGCTACACGGGTATACATATTCTTTGATGTAGTAGGACAATTCAATTTTAAGCCGAGGCGGCGGAGAGGGTCCGTGAGCAAGATCCTCAAAGTGACCCTCTCCGCCAACAGAGGACAGGCAGGAGGAGGCGGCAGTTTGACCGACTCCTCCCACCGTAGCCGGACCTAGGGAAGATGGGTCGGGGGGCCTAACAGGCCGAGGCCCGGCGGCAGCGATATCGCTGCTGGCCCAACCGCTGGGGCGGCACGATGAAATCTATAGAGATCTCGTGCCGCCCCAACTTAGCGGTAGACGTACACACCGTGGGGTTTTAGTCCGTGCGAGACGGTCATAACCCACCCTCTCCCCCGAGAGGGTGGTGTATCCATAAGGGATTTCCCCACGCAAAAAAAAGAACATTTCTCAGCCACTTTTTAAAAAAGACAGTGAAGTCCAACAATAACTGCCATTCACTGCATTTGGTTCATTCGTGTACAGTTATCCTATGCCTAAGGTGCTTCTATATCGGTTGATACACTTGCCGTATAGTAATCGTGATACAAATGACAACAATTGACATATCCATAAAAGAGTTATCAATTTTAATATATTTACCTAACGTGTACATCAATATACTTAGCTCCGAGCCTATACCATTGTCTGTCCACAGTTCTGTTGTTACAAAATTTATCTCCACAATCTACAGGAGAAAATTTATCTTTAAAATAAATCTTTATTCAGGGGAAGGCTCGTAAAGTTTCTAAGGAGTTGATTTACCGTGAAATTGGGAATATCGATAAATTTAAGCAAGTAATCCGTTTCAGAGTCTGAATGGGGATGGAAGAGGGAATTCAAGCCTCATTATAATTTATAATCTTATTGATCTGATTTTTTAATATTCACTGTTGTTTTATTTACCTGTACTTATGAAGATGTATATAATTACAACTAAAAAGTTAACGTTGTAATATTTTTGTAGAATATTTAGTTCTAATTTATTGACGATACTAGTTATTGCTCGCGGCTTCGCTTGCGTTAATGCACATTTGATATATCCCTTGGAATCATTACAGGATTTTTTCAGGATAATTTTGTAGGTGGTAGAGCTACGTTGTAGGTGGTAGAGCCACGCTGAAGCTATTACTGGTTTCAGCATGAAGGGGTCGGCTCGCCCGAGGTAGTACGACCCTCTCACAGAAAACCGACGTGAAGTAACAGTGCTTGCATTGTTGCGTTTCCTTCGGTCAGTGAGAGTGCCGGCGGACCACAGCTCTCCACCCTCCCTTCCCCCTCAACCCTCTCCGTCTCCCCCCAAACACTGGCTGGCAACGCATTTACAACCTCTGGTGTTGCTAGTGTCTATGTACGGTGGTGATTATTTAACATCAGGTGAACCATCTGTTCGTTTGCCTCCAATGATATAAAAAAGGTAGCCTATGTCTTTTTCTGTGCCCCTGAGAACGTTGTATGCAAAGTTTCATGACAATCGGTCTAGCAGTTTAGGAGTACAAGCGTAACAGACTCCTTTATTTGGCTAATTCTATATTGTTGCGTTTGTGATTGTCAGTACAAAATGTCTGTGGAGTAGGCTTACAAAGATATCGGAATCGAAACTCGAGAACCATTGTAAGGGAGCCCAGAACTCCTTAAATTTATTCAAAAATCGAAAGTTGATTTTTAGCATACTTATACTGCGTGATTGTACAAAGAACGCCAGGACTATTGTAAAGGAGCCCAGAACTTCAGAACTCCTCTGTCACGACCTTTGTATGCTGCGTGAAGTTGGCACCCCCATATGTCTTATGCCCTTAAGGGTTTTTATATGCGGAACTATTTTTCTAAATTTCAGGAATTCCAGAACTATTGATTTGAATATCAGAACTCACCTTTGTTTCACAATTCCGATTCTTTGTATGCCAACTTCACAGACATCAGGACAAGGTTATATGAAAGAAAATGTTAAGTTATACTTTGGGCTAACACTGACACGCAGAGAAAGCACTCAAAATAAAGAAGAACCCGATTTTGAAATATTCTTCATTGGTGCTTCGCTCCTATTGGTCTTATCGTGCTGATATATAGCCTATAGCCTTCCCTCGGACCAGCTGTCCCTGAGGATAGCGCGTTCAACCAACCAAAGAAACCCTCCAGTTTTACAATATTAGTAAGAATGAAAGAAAGAAATATTTTATTCATATTGCATTATTTCCAAATATACAAGAGTGGATAAAATATGCACGTCGCAGCATTACGAAATAGAACCCAGCTCAGCATATGCTAGTGTTAAGAAAGACTTAGCGCTGATTTTCAGCTGGAACCCAGTGCAAGTCACGGAGCGATATCAATTAAAATTATGAAATATAATATATATAGCGAAAACAAGTAACGTAAATACATATACATACATACTATTGTACATATTGTATAGAGGGGAAATAAATAAAATTAGTAGGATACACAAAACAACATACGAGAGAAGCAATTGCAGGTGTGACTCAAATATATATCCAAAAAAAAAATTAGATGCAAAACCTTTAATTTACATACATTTTGATACTAATAAAAACTTTTTAAAATTAATTTTAAATGTATGTACCGCGTTGAGATTGCGCATTGGAGGGGGCAGGTCGTTCCAGCATCTAGTAGAAGCAGTATAGACTCGTGTCCTGCGAATCTGTATTTAGAGCGGTCATAAACTTTGACACGGACTATAGTTCTGTACACCCATCGTATATTTCTTTAGTGTTTTAAAATAATTAAAGTTATCTCTACCTACACGTCCCAAATGAAATTAATTTTCTATTTAGGATTTTACAATAAAAAACCGCATCTGCCCACTTTCTAAAGTCGTTTGTAAGCGAAAAGAGCGCCGGATAGTTCTAAGATCCGAGACGTTTATTGCCCTTTCCGAATAAATTATTGTATCGGATATTTTTTGAGTGTCTTGAATGTATAAAATGAAATATATCGATTATAAACTTCGATCGTGTACGTACTATGTGGTTGTGAAAGAGAGAACATTTTTTAAAATATATTATAGCAGGCAAACGAACAGGGTCACTTGATGTTAAATGATCACCACCGTCCATAGACACTTGTAACACTAGGGGAGTCGCAAGTACGTTGCCAGCCTGTGTTTGGGGGTGGATAGTGAGGGAGAGGGGGGCGGGGGGAAGTGGATATCCGGCGCTCTCACTGACCGAACGAAACGTAACAATGCAAGCACTGTTACTTCACGTCGGTTTTCTATGAGAGGTTGGTACTACCCCGGGCGAGCCGACCCATTGATGCTGAAACCAGCAATAGCTTCCACGTGACTCTACCGCCTACAAAATGACAAATTGAAAAATGAAACATATGATGGACGTTAATACTTGGACAGAATTGTACACATTGGTGTGTTCTGGTCAAAGGCCTCTTCCCAAAGGAAAGTACGAGCATTAGATCACCTACCTATCCCACGACGTATTGGCGTATTTCAAATTCTAAAAAGAAGAACATTTCTCAGGTTCAGGTTTCTTCCCGATGTTTTTCTTCACCGTCAGCCGATAATGTTACCAATTGAAATTAGTAAAAGTGCCCGAACTCCGAAAAAATCGTTGGATTCGAACCTGCGTACATCAAATTGATATTCCATCGGTCAAACCGTCTCACCACAACGACTTTTCAGAACCTCGAAGAGTGTGTTTAGTAACATACACTGGTTTAAGAGACACTCAACGATCAATAGTACCAACTTTATGCAGTCTTTTTGCCAGTATTTATTGTATGGAACGTATATAGGTATTTTGTACTACCTTTTTTTTTCTCGTACTGACTACGCTATTACCCTAGCAAGGTCTTAACAGCTTCACCAGACTACTAAAGCGAGCGCTTAAGGCACTCAGCCGATTTTATTTGACAACTAGCTCAAGGGTGCACGGCACACCTCGGCTTGAGCTGTTGCCTGTACATGCAATTCGCGACCTATCTGAGATAACCTAAGCTAAGCTAATACATATATGAGTTGTTGATATATGTGTACCAAACATACATACCTCAACAACTCTTATATATATTTCGTATCGGATAATTTTTACCGTTAACTGAAATCACTTAACTATCATTAAATTGTCACTGCTGGAAAGAAAGACAGCGCACGTCTCATATTTTACTTTTATAAACTTTCAAGCAATTAAATACAATTCTTTTCCTTATGTGACTGTTAATTAGATAATTTTAAACAAGCAAGCTTGCAAAAGTATTTATTTATATTCTTGTTGGTAATTCATAACAAAAAATAATGAAGTATAAACTAGCGATAATTTTAAACAAGCATGCTTGCAAAAGTATTTATTTATATTCTTGTTGGTACTTCATAACAAAAAATAATGAAGTATAAACTAGCAAAGGATATAAATGTTTTCATTATAAAGTGACCTGAAAATAAAATGTAAAGAATTTCGTGCATGACTTTATCAGTTTGTGGAATTCACGACACAAGCTTATTATAATTTTCATAACACGTAATAAATTTTAATTATATAACCCCACAGATTTAATTAATTTATTCTAAGATTTAAAATATTTGTTTTAAATTGTATTCATTTTTATTTTATATATGTATGACAAATTGTAGACTATTATCAGGGTTTCTAATCGACCTACTTTTTTAATTTTAAAAATTAACTTTTTTCACTTAAATCAACCTAGATTCAAGAGTTTTTCGCGGGATCTTGGTCTCTATATTGTGTAAAATTGGTGGTGTTTTATGTAATATACTTTGTTTATTGTGCATACTTATGCAAGTAAATGGAAAATAATACCACGGACCATGAATTCTGAGATGCCACAAAAACTCCATAGTAAGTTCTAACAAGTGAGCGATCATCTCGTTAGAACATTGAATTAAATACTCGACAATGGAAATTAGCAAACATTCTGAGTTAGAGAAATGAAATAATTCAGACAAAGAAGATAGTACGCTACTATTAACAAATTGATTAAAATAAAAAAGATGGATAAAAGAATATATTATAGAAGATTTGGCGTTTCTGCCTTTACATTAATTTGTATATAGAAAAGATTTGGTGCGTATGGCTTTACATTAACTTGGACATAGGAGAAAACTAACTAAAAGTTTCATAAGAACTTCCTATATTGCCAACTTTAGAATTAATAGATGATTTTTAAAAATGTACGAAATATTATATAGAAGATTTGGCGATTAAGTCAACTGACTGAATTGGCAGTATGGATTAATTCCTTCGCCTGTCCTATTGGGCGAATATTATTTTATACTACTAGTTTCTAATAACTGTTATATTGACACTTCGAGTACATTATATTATAACAGCGGCACGACACAATGGTCGTTTTGACGTTTGTCCGCTCATGAAGTTTCGTATTTCTCGGCTTTTTCTATTATTTTGACGGCAATTCAAAATTTATTCTGAATTTTATTTTGTTCAAAATGGGCAAAAATAATAGTTGTGACGCGTCAACTAGGCACATAATTGTTAATTTACATATATATTATAAGTGGGCGTACAGAAGAATAGCTGAGCATTTAAAAAGTTCTGTTAAGAAAGTTTTTAATGCAATTGATCATTATAAAACAGATGGAACTGTTGAAAATGTTCTCAGAAAGGCTCGGCCAAGAAAAACCCCTATCAGAGAAGATACGTTAATCGTTACTGTTGCTAAAAATGACCCAATTCAAGGCTCCAACCAGATTAAAAATGAAGTTTTATCGTCTGATGACTCGAGAAAAATCTCGTCAAGACTGATAAGCCGAAGATTAGTGGAAGCTAAATTGTTTGGAAGAATCTCTCGAAAGGTAAGCTTCTTACCAAACAAAACGAGAGAAGGAATTATTATTCGCAAAAAAAATATGTTAAATGGTACGAGAATGGAAAAAATGTTATTTTCAGATGAAACAAAAATAAATATGGTAAATTCCGATGGCCATACAAAAATATCTTAGATCACACAATGATTCCCTACTCGAATAATTTGCCTCTAACCTGGACCTTTCAGCATGACAATGACCCTAAACACACGGCCAATAGCGTCCTTAGCGAACAGCGTATATCCATTTTAGGCTCGCTAGCAAATTTTCCGGATTTAAACCCGATAGAAAATCTCTGGTATATTGTTAAAAAGAAAGTCTCAAACAAACGTAACACCAGTCAAAACGAACTAAATGAAGCATTTCTTGAAGCATGGAATTCAATTCCCCTAGAAAAATGTATGAAATTGATTGAATCAATGCCACGTCGTTGCAGTGCCGTTATTGAAAATAAGGGATACGCCACTAAATATTAATTATAACTATTGGTAGGCTGTGGATAGTGTAGTTATTTCGTAAATAACAATACTAATTACTAATACTTAAAAAAATATTGTTTTTTATACTTTTTTGTTGTTTTTTCTAATTAATTGACTGTTATTGTTAATACCTTAAATCTAATTGAAATGTTTGTCCGTAATGTAATATTGAAACTGCACTTGTGTAGTGGGATTTATAATATTTTCCTATTAAATAATAAATCGTTGAACATATTGTTGTCCTGTTTATTGTTTAATTTCAAAATAAAAACGATTGCGGTGAAGTATCTTACATAATATCAAGGACCGTTGGTAGTGTCTCTAATTATACGATCACCACTGTATATGTGATATATCTAACTACTACGATATCTAACTATACAATATGGTCCGCGAACAAATTATATCAAGTTTTTATTAACACAAAAAAAAACAGCGCCGTTTTACAAAATCCTTAATGGTCGTAATTATTAGTATAGGTATTTACAACAAAATTTGACATAATAATAATACAAAATATATAATATATTTATATTATATTTAAAGTAACACTGGCCAGCACAACTACCACCTCCAGCAAACTCGCATCAATGCTTAATGCAAAATAAAGAAACACTTGATCGACATTCACGTCACCGTTGTAAATGTCAAAACGGCCATCACAGCGTGCCGCTATTATAATATTCCTTCATTTGTGTTTGTGTATTTTAGATAAAAATACATGGATGTATAATTTATCGTTAGTTCTTTAATATATAATATAGTCTCCTTTATGATGCTTGGTTTATACATTGTCTATTGGTACAGTAGAAGTCCCACGAATTAACCAAGAAAGATCGCGACTTCGATACTCGCACATGATCGACGTCAGTATAGCGTTTGGATGTTAAATTTATATACACGTATTGTATATCAGCTGTTTAGTTACCAAGACACAAGTTATGAGTAGTTCGTTAAATCTATACTAATTACTAATAATAATCTATACTTAATAATCTATACTAATATTATAAAGAGATATAGTTTGTGAGTTTGTGACGTTGTGACGTTGTAAGGGGTAATCGCAGAAACTACTAAACCGATTTTGTAAATTCTTTTACCGATAGAAAGCCACGATATTTGTGAGTGTTATAGGCTATATATCATCACGCTAGACCACAAGGAGCGGAGCAACAATGAAAAATGTTTTAATATAGGGGCATTTTTTCTTTTGAGAACTTCCGCTGCGTCTTAGCCTTAAATAACTATTCCACGCGTACGAAGTCGCGGGCAGAAGCTATTAACTAATTATATTATCTATATTAATATTATAAAGAGGTAAAGTTTGTGAGATTGTGGGGGGTAATATCTTGGGAGTCGGAGAAAAAATGGTCGAACGAAAACGTTTCTTACAAACGATGAGAGATATATGATTGAGTTCCAGAAAAAAGTTGTAGCTTGATAATGCCTATTACCGCCCAACGAAGTGGGCACGGGTCAGCTATTAATATTATAAAGAGGTAAAGTTTGTGACGTAGGACCCCCTTAGGAACTACTGGTCCGATTTGAAAAATTCTTTGAGTGTTATATAGCTCATTTGTCAAGGAATCCTATAGGTTATATATTATCTCGCTAAACCCAATAGGACCGGAGCACCAGTGAAAAATATTCCAAAATCAGGGTTATTTTCCTCTTGTGAGCTTCCGCTGCGTGTAGGCGTTAGCCCAAAGTAACTATTCCACGCGAACGAAGTCGCGGGCAGAGGCTTGTGTATTATAAAAGCGTTTGACCTTTTTTTTTTATTAACGTGGGGAAATCCCTTATGGAAACGCCACCCTCTCGGGGGAGAGGATGGGTTATGTCCGATTTGCACGGACTAAAACCCCACGGTGTACCATCCGACCGTACTGTTGGGACGGCAAGGGATCGATCTACGCTATTACGCTATTAATATTAAATAACGATGCGATTTAAGTGACGACGCTAAGCCTAGCGGAGGATTGTCTCTCAGGAGCAGTTGCCGAATACTACCAACAAGTTCTTGGCTTGGGCTTAAAAAAACTCTTCCATTATGTCCTGGTTTTATCAGACATTTTCCTTCCTCGAAACCTCCGACGCAATTGCTTGCCCGTCGAATGCGGTGTCCGAACACGATATCAATTAGCCACCACAGCTTTAAAATAAAAAACAGACCACAGTTAATTTTACATAGCACATTTTTACTGTAAAACAACATGACTATTAGTTTTTTTTGTCATAGGAGGCAAACGGACGGGTGGGTCATCTGATGTTAAGTGATCACCACCGCCCATAGACACTAGCGACACCAGGGAAGGCGCAAGGTGGACCTCCGGTGCTCTCACTGACCGAACGAAACGCAACAATACAAGCACTGTTACTTCACGTCGGTGTTTCTGTGAGAGAGTAGTACTACTCCGGGCGAGCCGACCCATTCATGCTGAAACCAGTAATAGCTTCAGCGTGGCTCTACCACCTACAAAATTAGTATAAAAGATAAACCTCAAATACCGCCCGATATACATCAAATTTGTTAACATTTATTACTATAATCCGTGATAAAATTTACGTAATTAATAAATTCTTTATTTACGATTTATAATTATGGTTTAATTTTATAACCATTAAAACGTGATTTGCATAACGTAAAATGCAAATACCGTCGCATCGCAATGATTCATAAACTGGAAATGAATTCAACCGATTATTGCAGATCGCATGTTCGTTTTATGAAATTGATTATTTTCACTTAAAACAGCATGGAGTCTGCAGTAATGAGTTTTGTTTGCATTTTGACAGACGTCCGGCTTTTTATGTTGACCGCTTTTAAGAGTGCTTGTTCATCGGCGTAATTTATTCGATACGAAATATATATGAGTTGTTGAGGTATGTATGCTTGGTACACATATATGTTTCAACAACTCATATATGTATGAATAGATACACGGTTGTTTCGGGTGGTACCTGCACCGGATCGCTCGCAGGGAGCCGACTGCCGCCTGTCACGAGTACGGCGTTGACGAAGATACTGCGCAGCACACTCTGTCTGAGTGGTCTGAGTGGATTTGTCGCTGCCGAGTGTGGTTTCGGTCATGCTCGGCAGCGAACAAGCGTGGCGAGCAATGGCCTCCTTCTGCGAGGAGGTCATCTCGCAGAAGGAGGCGGCGGAGAGGACCCGTGAGGCAAACCCACTGAGTGGCCGTCTCCGCCAACGGAGGACCGCCAGGAGTAGGCGGCGCTTTGCCCAACTACTCCTGCCACCGTAGCCAGGCCTGAGGGGATGGTCCGGGGGGCTCATCTCCTCATTGCACAGGTCCGGTGGACGAGGGGAGGCAGCTGGTGTGTACCCAGTCTGTCTCTCTATAGGTAGGAGCCCGGCGCTCACCTTCCGCCGGGCGGACCGTTGGGGCGGCTCTACAAGGTAGATTAGGTAGAACGATCCCTTGCCGCCCCAACAATGACGGTCTGTCGGTACACCGTGGGGTTTTAATCTGTGCGAGTAGGACATAACCCACCCTCTCCCCCGGGAGGGTGACGTAGCTATAAGGGATATCTCCACGTTAAAAAAAAAAAAGATAGGTCGCGAATTGCATGTACCAGGCAGCAGCCCAAGCCGAGGTGTGTCTTGACCTAGTTGTCAAATAAAATCGACTGAGTGCCTTGAGCACTCGCCTTAGTAGCCCGGTGAAGCTGTTAAGACCTTGCTAGGTCAAGAGCGTAGTCAGATCGAAAAAAAAATCGGCATAATTTGCCGCGCGTTATCGCACGACACGATTGTTAATTACTCTGTATTATTCTACAACTTCTGAAAACAGCTTCGTAATTAATTACGGTTATAAAATGGCAAGTTCGAAATATCTACAAGCTACGATGTAGTTAGTATACTTTAATTATTCTCTATAGACTTACTTGTATTCAAATTTAAAAAAAACTTTATTCAATTTAGGCCCTGAGGAGGCACTTAGGAACGTCAAAACTAACACCGATTCGGAAAACAAGCAAGTTACCGAGAAGAACCGGTAAGAAACTCGATCTGGTTTGTCTTTTCATTATACATATATAACACAACATATATTTATAGTCATATACGTTTACATTCGTTTTTGTTGGATGCACAGAGAGAGGAGTCATTTCCAGATGTCGCCATCGTTCACATATTGATCCACCCTATAATAGCGTTTATGTATTAAGACCCGCTTTACATGCCACTTGAACTTACTATATGGCAAATTGGTAATATACCTTGGGACTTTGTTTTAAAATCTAACACTATTACCTAAAAAACTGTTACTGGTCTTAGTGGGCCTGAAACATGGAGTAACCAGTTTGTTATTGATTCTAGTATTTATATACATTATGTCGGTCTTTTACGAAATCGAGATTATCTAGGTTTTGCGGTTTTATATTAATACTATAGGTATATACAGAAGAAAGTTCGCACTGTGTTTGATTGGTTAAGGCTTGGTTAGAACTGATTTTTCTAATTCTAACTTCAATTTTAAATGCGAATGCGTGTTTGTTTGTTCGCTACGCTATGCTTTTCATACACTTCGTCAAAGCTACAAAAAAAGACAAGCTATCTTTCACCAAGAAAAATAAGTAATGTGCTCAAGGAATACATCAATTCTATATTAAAGAATGCGAAACAGTGGGCAGAAGTTTTATCTTTTAAGTTGATTTTTTTTTTTTCGAACTGACTACGCTATTGACCAAGCAAGGTCTTAACAGCTTCACCGGACTACTAAGGCGAGCGCTTAAGGCACTCAGCCGATTTTATTTTGACAACTAGCTCAAGGGTGCGCGGCACACCTCGGCTTTGGCTGTTGCCTGATACATGCAATTCGCGACCTATGTAAGCTAACCTAAGCTAGCTAGCTAACTATTCATACATATATGAGTTGTTGAAACATATATGTGTACCAAGCATACATACCTCAACAACCCTTATATATATTTCGTATCGGATAATATTCTAAACTATTTCAGTTTGATAAGGGGAAAAAATAAAACCCTTCCACCTGCATGTGTAAGCGTGTATGCGTGCACGTGTGTGGAGGTGATATGTGTAATGTTGTCGCAGTGATGTAAGATTTTGTTTGTGTCACTGTATCACGCGAGCAGCGTACTCAAGGGCTCCACGCCGAGGGAACGGACCTAGGCTTGAGCTGCTGCCGAGGGGGCCTAGTCTGGTGTGCGGGAGCGAAATTTACCCCCAGGCCACGGCGGCGTGATCTGTGATGTGTGATCTGTGGGACGTCTTTTACAACGCGCAGCGTTTGGTACGGGTTCATATTTTGCGGCGGATACCACTAACGGACTGGGATGATTCGCGGCTTTTTCAAAATAACTAATCGTGAGTGATTTTACGTACGCCCAGATAGAAGGCATCTCTAGGTCCCTATGTAGATCAACTGTCCGGATGTACCACGGGGCACCGGTCACTTTACGTAAAACGCGGTTTTGAAGAACCTGCAACTTATGAAAATTATCTTTCGACATATGCGCAAAAACGGGACTGCTATATGTCATCACGGGACGGATCAAGGATTTAAGTTGATGGTGTCCCTCAAGATAATCACAAGTTACATGTTTATTCTAATGGGAATAGCTTTCAAATAGAGCTGACAAAACAAACCCTTCATCGCAATGTTTACTTTCACGAAATAAATAAATCATAACTCTGAGTAAGCCATGTATATTTGATAACATACTGTGCCCGATGCTTTTATAACATTTGAGGCCAACTCAAGAATACAGCTGGACTTTGTAAGTTGGATTTGCGAGAAAATGTTAACTCATATTCGGAATGTGACTTTAAAGGGCAAGTAAGCATAGTCTATTTAAACTTTGTCTGAAATTTAAACAAAATATTGTACCACTCTAATTTTGCAAAAAGGGTTTTTCAATGTTCTAGAATTTTAAGGAAGGGTTGTTAAGCTAATTTCAACGTTTCTCTCGCTCTCTCTCTCATTGTGTTGGTACATATATTTTGAGTACATCAAGAATATAGTATACAGCATGAAGTCTAGTGTCAATGGTTTGCAGAGTCCGTATATTATAGCCCTGTATATGACGGTTGAGTAGTGGGGACGCAGAACACTACGAGCCATCGTATGAAGAAGAACCGAAGGATAGGGAAGCTATATAGAAACGCAATCTATCTCATTCTTATATAGCCTAAACCATATATATACATCTATAGCTATCTCTTTTTCGTAACGAATTTTCGGTTCGTAAAATACAATTCGCACCTTCCCAAAAGATGATTCATTTTAAGAAGAAAATAATTAGCAGCGGTCGGTGTATGTTCCTAGAATGTCCAATAATCGCACACATACACATACCTATATACAGTAGACCGAGGCAGAGAGAGAGAGGAAGTCGCACGGAGGGAGAAACACAAAAGACGATAGTAGTTTCTCATTTTGTGACGATCTCCACCATTTAATTTTTATCGCAAGCCGCATAAGGTATTTGGTTTAAAAAACATTTCTCTATACAAATAAATAGAATTGAAGTATCTGGATACGAAGGAAACTATATAGAAAGGCATTCTATCTCATTCTCTCACAGCCTAAAACCTATATCTATACATCTATAGCTATCTCTTTTTCGTTTCATATAAGTTTCAATGTAAAACCTCTTTAGCAATAACCTTTGTTTTAACCAATTCGTGGAACGGGTTTCGCGTCATAACCCTACGTTTGTGGTGCGTGTTTATTATAATTTTATGCTTTCGAGACGGTGTCGTCACGTGTGTGGGTAGTTGTTAATTGAAGGTTCCGTAGACACAATTCGGTTTATTGTTTATTTTTCTATTTTATGTCTTTAAGTAGGCAATTTTTTTTTGGTTTGTTTGCATGCTTAATTTTTTTACTCAACTGCGTAGAAGGATGTTAATGTTTTTCGAGTATACGTGTGTATATGTACGTGAGTATATACGTTTATTTCTTTAAATAAATAGCCTATGCTACAAAATACGTATTATAGTCAGCCGGTCGGTGAGAGAAAACAATAACACTCGGAACTGTGACTATTCGGGCAGAGCTTCGCCTTACAATAACTTCCACATAGGAATGCGCGCAGATCAACGAGATCTTGCCCTTTATATGCCGAACTCTAACCAATGACGTCTCACACCAGGGTGAATAATGAACAGCCGCTAACTTCAATCAACAGCGTTTGCGGTCATTAGTAACACCCTTGATATAGTCAATAGCGCGGTATCGTAGGTCAATAGTGGCTTGCCACCATATAGAAATATATCGGGGCAGTAATGTTCCGATGGCGTTGTAGTCTCGCCTCTCGGGTGTGTCGTAGCGGTACCGGACGTAGTCATTAACACCTAAATAGTTTGAAAGATGTTAATCTATCAGGTGCTGTTAGAATTACCTTCCTTATATAAAGGATATATGCTATATAATGCTTAAATATTATGCATGTAAATCAATTAAGAGAAAAGATAAAAAAAAGTGTTTTACGAATCTATAATGAATCGAAGATGTAATTTATTATTATGTACGTAAGTAGGTGAAAGTGAATCAGTTCAGAGTTTTCCGTCTTATTAATCAAATTTTGTCAAGGCTCAATTTTTTCATATGGAAAATTAAAAATCACACTGATCCACCTCTTATTTTAATATTAAGAGCTCAATTAGAATTTCTTTGTTTGTCATTTTAGACGATATTGTGATGATAACTAAAAAAAAAAGTTTTTTTGTACCACCCTAATATTTTTGTATGTTAAGGTCGTTCTCATAGATGTTTATTATATTTCGTTTGATGGTTGCTGCCATCTCTACCTAAATCGAATACACGTGATGTCAACGAAAATGGAATAGCGAATGAAACATTTTGAATTAAAAAAAATTATGTCACGGAACCCTAACGGAGAATCACTATAAACAACATGCATTAACACGCGAATAACCGGTCTGTTTGCGGATACAGTAGATTTAACTGATCAACGTTGCCCAAGGGTGTGTTTATTTTTAGCCTTTCACATGTCATCTTGGGTAAAATGGTGGTTTCTGTAATATATTTTGAATAAAGGTTACATTTTTTTATCGATCTCCTGAGACACGCGTCTGTGTTAAAGGCGTCCATAATTTGTAATTAATCCATAAGTTCATTTTACTTTTTTATAGATGAACTACCTTCGGCCCGCGACTTCGTCCGTGTGGTATAGTTACTTTGGCCTAACGCTAACACGCAGCGGAAGCTTTCAAAAGGAGAAAAAAAATGATTTTGTAACATTTTTCATTGGTGCTCCGCTACTATTTGTCGTAGCGTGGTGTACTTCTAATTGAAATTACAAGAACTTTTGATAGAGTGAACCGATTTTATTGAAACCAAGACTAAATGTTACTCGAGGATATGCTTTATGATTTTCTTGGTGTGGTTTTATCGTGAACGCAGTACTTTAGCAGATACGCGTGTTAATAAAAACGGATATACAGACAGACATTTCTAAAAATGTATTTTATAACATACTAGCCGACCCGTGCCCACTTCGTTGGGCGGTAATAGGCATTATCAGGCTACAACTTTTCTATAGAACTCAATCATATATGTATATCTCATAATTAAGGCAGCGTTCATGAGAAACGTTTTCATTCGACCATTTTTCTCCGACTCCCCAGATATTACCCCCTACAATCTCACAAACTTTACGTCTTTATAATATTAGTATATAGATTATAGCCCCTGCCCGCGACTTCGTTCGCGTAGTAATAGTTACTACTCTGGGCTAACAATGACACACAGCAGAAGCTCTCAAAAAGAAAAAAACATCCCGATTTTGAAACATTTTTCATCTATGCTCCGCTCCTATTGGCCTTAGCGTGATGATATATAGCCTATAACCATTCTCGATGAATGAGCTATATAACACTGAAAAAATTATTCAAATCGGACCAGTAGTTCCTGAGATTACCCCTTACAACGTCACAAACTCACAAACCCACAAACTGTACCTCTTTATAATATTAGTATAGATTCCAGGACACCTAAAACATTTTTTTCACTGAAATCTAATATGTACCGACATGTAACATTTTTATTAGATGTATAGACAAGCGGGCACCGCGGACGATGTCCCGCCCTGATAATGAAACAAAACCTTGATAAGCCTAAACCTGAAAACCGCATGAAAATATGTTCAGTAGTTTTTGATTTTATCGCGAACAGACAGACAGACGTGGCAGAGGACGTTTTATAATATGTAGTGATAATATTTAGGTTTAAAATAAATAGTTTACGTAACATTTCCAAAGAAACTATTTAAAAAGTCAACTTCATGGTGTGTTACATCGGCGGGTAACTTCCATTTTTAGCTAAAACAAACTTTATGGTGTGTTACACGAGCGAGAGTACGTCTAAACTCAAAATTCAACATCAACGATTTCTTATAACACATCAAAAGTGGTATAATTTCAATTAATGAACTGACAAATACTTTTACGACGATATTTTCGCACTTATCGCATATATGGAGTGATCGAAATAACCTAAAACATTAACATGCAAAAATCCACCAGATCTGCCAATTTACCTTTCAAATTTAAAACCGCTCTCAATTATCCTGAAAATATCATGTTATGTTGTCGGCCACAATTACTATAATAAATAAAATCACTATACAAAGACACACTTACCCGTGAAGTTTAACGCACAATAATACTAGTAGCAATGACGGGTTGCCACGTCAATCGTAAATAATAAACTGATGCGTGTAACTTCCACCGAAAATCGACTTTAACCTCTTCTAAATACGATACAAACTCAACTACAACATCGAAGTTGGATAGGGCTGTTTTCTTACGCATGTCAAGTTGACAGCCACACGAACAACTACGACAATCAAACATCGATATTGCACCTTATCCCGTTTGAATAAGTGTCACTATTGAATGAAATGAAAAAGCAATAAGGGTTTTCCACGCGAACTTACGCCACGCGTAATGTACTCCCGTCCAAACAGGTTCGTTTGTGTCTACGGTGAAATAAAAAAAAGAGAGTTGAAGATATTTTTTTATACTGTGCAAACATCGCAAACGTACGTCGGTATGGAAAATAATAATAATAACTTTTTTTTTTTATGCCAGTGTACGTGGTTTTGATATTGTATGGGCCTTTGAGGAAATATGATTCGTTTAAAAGCATTGAATGGTAAAAGCGCGTTTATGTTTTATTTGTTTTGTATTTGCGATACGGAAACGGTGGCCGTATACATTTATGCGTGCAAATAAATCGGTATGACTATCTTTTGATGTCGTGAATATTTTACAGAAGATTTTATATAATCTATATATATAACAAGAATGACGTGTCTGTACTTTTTCGAGTTTCGTCAAAAACATTGCAGGTGTACTTATTCTTAGAGGAATAAGTAATAAAATACCGTATAATCATTTTTAGAAATGTCTGTTTGTCTGTTTGTATGAACACGCATCACTGCTAAAGCACTGGGTAAATCGTAAAGCATATCCTTGGGAGTTACTTAGTGTTTATTTAATTAAAATCGCTCCACGCTGTCAAAAGTTATTGTAATTTTAATGACGACGCGGCGTAAGTACGAGAGAGAAGTAGATAGATAAATGGATTTAATACATTCAGGTGATTTTATTAGTCATTGTTTTTGGATAAGGTTCCACGCGGACGGAGTCGCGGGCACAGATAGTTAAAACTGTTGGTTTAATTTGAACCAATCTATATAGAAACTTAACTTGAAGATATTACTCATCGATTATATGTCGATATCAGACCTTTAATATGGACCTTAAAATCATTTCTAATTTTATATTAACTTTTTAATGAATATTCCGATTATAATTTAATAAGAAGACCGATATGTCAGTATACCGACCGTCTTGAAGTTATCAGCCACAGAATATTTAAAGTGCAGATGCGTTATACAGTAAATTTAGTTTTATGACTATGCTAATGTAAAGTGACTTTAAAGAACTTTTGATAACTGAGTTAAAAAAACGTCGTTCTGTTTGTAGAATTATAAACGTATAAATAAAATCGAAGTGTTTGTGTTTTAATATGGAATAATGTCCGAAATGGCTGAAACGATTTTAACGAGGTATTTACTGATACACAGATAACTTTTCAGACATCTGTCTAGTTTTCACAGCCGTCCATAAACACTAGCAACACCAGAGGAGTTGCAAGTGCGTTGGCAGCCTGTGTTTAAGAGGGAAGGGGTGGTGGATGGGGAGAGGAGGGGAGAAGAGAGGGAAGGGGAGGCGGGCCTCCGGCGCTCTCATTGGCCGAACGAAACGCAACAATGCAAGCACTATTACTTCACGTCGGTTTTCTGTGAGAGGGTGATACTACCCCGGGCGAGCCGACCCATTTATGCTGAAACCAGTAATCGCTTCAGCGTGGCTCTACCACCTATACAACCTTCTCGTATATATGTAGTACGCTTATCCAGTCTATATACAGTTCAAAATTAATTAAGATACCTACAACATGTAGTTCCCACAAAACAAGAACGAAATCGCAGGCATCAGCTAGTAATGAAGTAAGGTTATTTGAATTCGTTTTTTTAAATTAATCTATTTATTATTCTAAACCACACAATATACAGTTGAATACAATTGAATATAACATAGTACCAATTCGTTTAGCCGTTGTTATAAGTTATGATAATTCCATGGTTAGTGTGTTCACATTTCAGACACCGCTTCTATCGACGTAAGCTCCTTTTTTTTATAGTAGCACGGCAAAGTGACTACACTATGCCTGATGGTAATAACTGCTCAACCGGCCAGCAAAAGCTTCTGATAAATGTTGCCCTATTACAGAAATGGAGTTAGGGTGGTACCTTACACCCAGAAAATAAGTACTGATTTAGCAAAAAAGAAAAAAAACTATTAAAGTATTAAAAAATAAACAAGCTATTCGTTGTCCTGTAATATTGTTGTGTTGTGTTTGGGGTGTACGGGGTGTCAAATAACATCTAAGACTTGAGACACCCAAGCCAACCTCACCTGCACATGGTGCACCCTGCTGAATAACGAGGCGATGGCGAAAGCGGGGTGGTAGGGTTTTACAGCCTGACTGGGTCGCAACCACCATGTATATGGCAAAAAAACCCGTCATAGTGATTCGCTTTTGCGGGTCGCGTTTCGGGATCAGCCTGTGTATTTCCAGCTTTTCGCAGGCCGGCATGACAGCAGCGACCGGCGATGGATGGTGTGTCTCTCGGTGGTCGCCATTGTTTTTGGATTATACTGTGCTGACCATCAGGCAAAGAAGGGCAGTCATTTTGTCGTGCTAGTATAATATAAAAAAGAAATTGTACTCTCTATCTATTTTTCTAACATTGTTAACAACGTTTCGTTGCTCGGTTTTAGTTATATTAATATTTAAAAAAGCGATTATTAAATTTTATAATTATTACTTTAATACGCTTGTTTATTACCTAATAACGTATACTGATCATTAAAATATAACGATGGGCGAGAAATTCAAATCAATAAATCAAAAATTTATAAGCGTCTAGCGATAAACTATCTCGTATGGTTAGTCAAAAGCGTACGGAATGGGCCTTCGTTTTATGTTTATTTGTGGCTCGTCCAGCTTCTTGGACTGCAACCGGTCGGGCATCCGGACTGTACACCTGTCGTTTGCGGCGCCGAGTGTATCTACCCGCTTTATGTACGTCTGAGATGAGAATATATTCTAATGCGCTATTTAAAATCTTTAAAATCGTCCGCTTATTTTATTAGTATAATATTCTAGTTTACGTTGTCATAGGTTATTATTATACTACTAAGGATACCTGTTGCGAATCTTCGTTATGTGGGATTTAATTGCTGGCGTCCGTTCACATGGGATCTTTATTATAACTGACTCACGTTCTTTCTCTCATCACGCTTCAGGCTGTGCAATTTAATAGCTCATTATCCTTCGAAAGTGCTACGTTTCATCGACTTTCCGTGATAACTACATTCCAACTACACTGCTATTATAAAATCTGGTGACATTGTGTGTTTCGACGAGATAATTCCAGAAAGTAGTATTCCGATTTGAATAACACAGGTCAACAAATTTTTTTTTTTTTTTGGTTTCTGTTCTTTTGCTTAAATTCTGATTCTAGACATTGAAAAACACTTAAATATTCATATTTAGTTCATAAAGTTTGCTTTGGTCTGATTTACGACAATAAGTATGATTTAATTTATTTCATAAACATAAGTGATAAATTAAATAGCAAATCACTAGTGGATTAACTTTATTTAATTTAGTATAAAATATGCACAGTAATCTCGCTATGATGTCACAGAGTATATAGAGTAGACAAAAAAAAAAATGAGGGATGTCAAGTGTGAGTTTAGTTATTCAGAGGCGCGTAATTCAAAATACATTTAACAGTCCCCTGGAATTCAAGCCTCATTAAAGTATCAGTATATAATATTACATATGCAAAGTTAAGAAACAAAACTGTGACATGTACAATTCTATTTAAAAAAAAATCTATTACAACTATGACAAAAGATTAAAACAGAATTATATAAACACATATCAAGTTATTATAAATATTTAAGAGATCATTAAGAATAAACACATCCCAAGTTTACATCTTAAAGATTGAAATTTATCTTTAGACAATGCTTTGGTTAGTATATCTGCATATTGATTATCACTACTAACAAAATTTAATGCAATGATCTTTTGGTGATATTTTTCCTTAATAAAATGATATTTAATCTCTATGTGTTTACACCTTTTATGAAAGTTTACATTTTTGATTACACTGATAGCACTTTGACTGTCTAAATGTAGAACCACTGTGTCCTGTTTATATTCACCAATGTCACTTAGCAATTGTCTGACCCACATTGCCTCTTTGGTAGCAGCACACGCTGCCATAAACTCGGCCTCGGTTGTAGACAAGGCCACGGTTTGTTGCTTTTGGCTAGACCAAGTTACAGCGGCTCCATTCTTAATGAATACATAGCCAGTCACTGAACGACGTGTATCAAGGTCATTTGCATAGTCAGCATCACTGTACCCGGTGATAACTGAGGGTTGTGAGGTATGTGAGTAGCACAGCCCATATTCTTTTGTATCTTTTAAATATTTGAAGATTCTTTTGACTGCATTCCAATGAGTTTGATTGTAACAATTAAGAAATCGACTCACCAGACTGACCGCAAACATTATGTCTGGTCGAGTTACTATAGCCAAGTGCATTAGAGACCCCACTGCTTCTCTGTATAATATATTCTGCTCGAGCTGCCCATTTCCTTGTTGTAATTTCATGTGTGGGTCGACTGGAATACTGTTGGATTTAGCATTATTCATCTTAAATTTGTCTAATATTTGTTCTATATACTTAGTTTGATGTATAAATATATGGTTATTAAATGTTTCTATTTGCATTCCTACAAAATTGTATGGTGTGTTCAATATTTTAATTTCAAATATAGTACTTAATTCTTTAGTTATTTCTTTTAATGCTATTTCATCTGATGAGAATAACAATCCATCATCAACATATAAACAAAGGTAACTTTTCTTCTTATTGACCTGACTAACATATACACACTGATCAGCCTTACTATTAGAGAAACCAAACCTTTTAAGTACAGAATCAAATTTCTGGTTCCAACACCTAGGGGCCTGTTTTAACCCATATAGTGACTTGTTGAGTTTACAGACTATATTTTCTTTACAATATAGCCCTTCTGGTGGTGTCATGAATATGGTCTCTTCGAGTTCACCATAGAGAAAAGCTGTCTTAACATCTAGTTGTGTAATTTTAAGATTGTTTTGAACAGCTACTGATAGTAATAGACGAATTGAGTCATACCTGACTGTAGGTGAAAATGTTTCCTGGTAATCAATACCTGCTGTTTGTGCATACCCTTTAGCACACAGTCTTGCTTTGTAGCGTGGACCCGTTGGTTCTTCTTTGATACGGAACACCCATCTGCAGCCTATCACTTTAGCATTATGAGGTTTTTCAACCAATGTCCAGGTATTGTTTTTCTGATGAGCGTTAAGTTCTTCACCAACAGCTTTTTGCCATCTTTCATTATTCACAGACCTCATAGCTTCTTTGTGAGTTGAAGGAATTTCTGACTCAATCACTTCATGTTGACACAGGTAAGTATCTTCTGTATCATTTTGATTTATAATATTCTCTATTCTTTTCTTTCTAGGTCTCAAGTTTATATTACTTGCTGGAGGAGTATCAATGTTGGTAGGTATATATTCACTGTCTGAACTAGATTCATTATCACATACTGTGTCATATGAACTTACTGAAATAGTGTCTTCATCTTTGTCAGTGATACTTTTATTTCCTAATTCAGTATCATTCTTTGTGGTAGATTCCTTCTTGGACAGTTCTACAGACACATAATCTCTTTTCATAGCTGATTCCAAAAATGTAGCATCTCTACTCTTGATTACTATTTTGGAGTTAGGTGCTATGAATCTATAGCCCTTTGTGTTATCACAATATCCAATGAAAATCATCTTTTGTGCTTTTGGATCCCATTTTTTTCTTTTCTCTTTGGGAAGATGGACCATAGCTTCACAACCAAATATACGCATATGATTCACCGTTGGTTTTTGACCAGACCACACTTCTTCAGGAGTTTTAAATGATAAGGACTTTGTCGGAGAACGGTTGATTATATAAGCAGCGGTGTGTATTGCATCTGCCCAATATTGTTTAGACAATTTGGCATTCAATAGCATACACTTTGCTCTTTCTATGAGTGTCCTATTCATGCGTTCTGCAGTCCCATTTTGTTCTGGGGTGTATGGTGTGGTTGTTTGATGTATGATGCCAGCATTTTTCAAGAAATCAGAGAAACTCTTGTTAACATATTCTAAGCCATTATCAGTTCGAAGAACTTTTATACTAGCATTTATCTTATTTTCTACTTCATTCTTAAATTCTTTAAATTTTTCCAGAGCTTCTGACTTGTGACGGAGAAAATACACAAAGATCTTCTTTGAATGGTCATCAAGAAAAGTTATGAAATATTTAGAACCTCCTAGAGTTTGTGTTTCCATAGGCCCACATATATCTGAGTGAATAACTTCCAGAAGACTTTTAGCCTTTGAGCCTTCACTTTTAAAAGGTAGACGTGTCATTTTTCCTTCTTTACAGGTTAAACATGTCAGATTTTCTGGTTGCGCTGAGAAAATTACATGTTCAGTATTGTCAGTCATCTTTTTTAAACTATGAAAATTTAAGTGTCCCATTCGTTGGTGCCACAGGTAAACATCTCGCTCTTCAACATCGGACATGCATGCATAGCCTTTTCCAGGCATATTCAGCCGGTACATGTTGTTGATGATACTCGCTGTTGCTACTATGTTATTCTTGCTATTCATAATAACACAGCCTGTTTTATCAAATTTTACTTGGCCACCACTTCTGATAATCTGACTCACAGACAATAGATTCGCTGCAAGTTCGGGAACATACAGAACATTTGTGAACAACACTTTGTTTTCCTGACCTTTATCATTATATATGTCTAAACTCACTTGTCCTGAGCATTGCACAGATAATACTTTATTGTCTGCGACTCGTATATTCTGCATAGTAGGAGTAATCTCATTATGAAGGAGACTCCTGTGTTTAGTCATGTGTGAGGATGCACCAGAATCCACATACCAAGCATCTTCTTGAGTAGATGTGGCCATAAACACAGCAGCATATGATGAACTGTCTAATTTCCGTGGTGTATTATTATTTTTAAGTTTATACTTACAGTCTGGGCTTTTATGTCCATACTTGTTGCAGGTGTAGCAGCGTGGACCTTTAGAATGTTTGTTTTTATTAGCCTGATATTTCATTTTGACTGTAAATGCTGCAGAATCATTTTCTGAGTGTCTCACATCTTGCAGTAATTTTGCTTTCACAGAATCTGAAGTTATCTTTATGCCAGAGCTTTCAATAGCAATTATCATTGGCTGATAGGAGTCAGGTAGACCAGAGAGTAACAGTGTGCCTAGCCATTCATCGTCTACATTAAAGCCTATGTTTCTAAGTTTGTGAGCTGTACTAATTATTTTGCTGACATATTCCTCTACATTTTGACATCCGGTTAGCGATGTGTTGCAAAGATCCCGCAGCAGACCAACTCGGCGTGTCAGCCCTGAGTCGTCGAATGCTGATGACAACTTATCCCAGACCTCCTTTGCAGTGCTAGCCTCTTGAATATGTACGTAATTTGTCGGGTCAATCAAAAGAATTATTTTTGTTTTCGCTTTTATATCGCGTTTTGTGTCAATAACAGCGTTTGAGTGTTCAATGCAATCCCATAACTCTTCATGTTGCAGATAAGTTTTAACTGCAAACCGCCAAGTTGCATAATTATCTCGACCGGTTAGTTTTTCAATGAATGCTAACTGATTATTCGCTGTCATTTTAAACAGTTATTTTCACGAAAATATACGAATTCACACCTCAAAAAGTACTTGCTTGTTGACCACGTTCCGTAATTGAGGTTAATTTCACTACAATGTCTTTTTATCACTTTTTTTTGTAGTTGTCTATATTCGCACTGTTATTCAGGGCTTTACTGGGCCCATAACCTGATAAATTAAATAGCAAATCACTAGTGGATTAACTTTATTTAATTTAGTATAAAATATGCACAGTAATCTCGCTATGATGTCACAGAGTATATAGAGTAGACAAAAAAAAAAATGAGGGATGTCAAGTGTGAGTTTAGTTATTCAGAGGCGCGTAATTCAAAATACATTTAACAATAAGATTACATCACACACACATCTGAACGAATTTATAGACAACATGGGGGCCTACTCCGAGGAACAAGGAGAACGTTTTCACCAAGATGTGATGGACTTTGAACGGCGATATCAAGGGCAGTACAACGAGAATATGATGGGAGATTACATTTGGGGTTTAATACGAGAGAGCTCATACGAGCATAAAAGAAATACGAAAAATATTCACTTTTAGACATTAGTTTCTTGTTATTTCACATCTATCACATATCTTGAATAAAAAAGACTCTTGATATCTAAAAAAATGTTTTCTAATTATAATTTACAGTGGAAGTGTAGAAAAAATATAAAAATCAATAATTTTTGCGGAAAAATTGAAAAATTGTTCTGGTTTCTACAAAAGCAAACTTTAATCGGAAAAAAATATTCCTTAATTTTGTCGTAGGTGAAACCAACATTTAACATGTAGAAGTTGGACCCAAAAATCGTGTTGACCGGTGTAATTCTTGTTGCGTTAGATAACTCAGCTATTAAGATATTTTATAAGCTATATAACCTCTAAGTCATGGTGGTTTGACCGATGGAATGTCAATTCCATGCCCACCGGCTTAAATATTAGCGTGTACCAACGAAGCGTTCGGAATTCGCGCACATTGACTAATTTAAATTGGTGACACTATCGGCTGACGTTGAAGGTGTATCTGAACCTGAAAAATGCGGTAGTGTGGTAGTGAACAATATAGAATTGTGGATTTCTCATAGTTTGAAATTGTCAATACTCTTGGGGTGACGTGGTGATCATCCCCATATCTTCCTTCGGGAAGAGCACAATGATCCTACAGTGGGTCTTTTAAAGACTGATGGTACAACCTCACGCTAAAGCCGTTCAGAGAAGGGCAAAAATGTTACACGTATTAAACTGCGAAGACAATGAATCTGGAAGTTTGCGATGGAAGTGTCTGAAGTTTATTCGAATTAATGTTCAAAATGAATGTACAGATTTTAATGATATGTTTACAGGAAGATATTTTAGAGTATTATGTAGGTATATCATTACGTTTTGTACATGGGTTTAAAGTTATGATAAAGTTTAACTGAAGTAACTTAATTCTTCAAATAAATATACGGAGTAAATAATATTAATGATATGACAATTAAAAGGAATTAAAAAAGGACCATAATATACCTATATAAATCATGTAGTACCTGTTAAACAACAGAACTGTGAACGAAGTCACTGGAATCAACTAGTAAACATAAATGCAGTCCTAATTTACAAATAATGTTATCTAGCATACGTTAAGTATGCATCTTGGGTTTTTCTATATCAATGTTTGGGAATCAAAAACATGTTTAGAACATAATTTTAAAGAAAGGGTTTAAAAGACACATTTGTAATCGAATCACATTACTTTTAAGTCATTATCTTAAAAATTGGTTAAACTGTTGTTTTATAGATACATTAATATTAAAATCTTTTTTATAGCAGGCAAACAAACAGGTGGGTCACCTGATGTTAAGTGATCACCACCGTCCATAGACACTTGCAACACCAGGGGAATCGCAAGTGCGTTGCCAGCCTATGTTGAGAGGGAGGAAGGGAAAGGGAGAGGGGAAATGGAGGGAAGGTGGGCCCTGATGATACAAGATTATATTCAGGCATAGCTTTAATTCATTAGATGTTAGGGAAGTCGTAAGTTCAAAAGACTAATTGCTACAACCGGTTAAGGGCTTCTGAGTTGTGATTTCGCCAAACTTTTCAATATAGATTTGTTTGTTGTCAAATAGAATATCATTTTATTTATAAACTAGCTGTTCCTGCGACTTCGTCCACGTGGAATATTTACTTTGGGCTAACGCTAACACGCAATGAAAGAAGGAAAAAAAAAACCATTTTTAAACATTATTCATTGGTGCTCCGCTCCAATTAGTTGTAGCGTGATGATAGTAATCTTCCTCGATAAATGAGCTACCACTGAAATAATTTTTCAAATCGGACCAGTAGTTCCTGAGATTAGCGCGTTTAACCAAACAAACAAACCCTCCGGCTTTATAATATTAGTATAAACTATTCCACTTTAAGTACGTAAGGATTTTTTTGCCTGTTATAAATATACCATAATATTATATTATAAAGAAATATAAATATCTTTAACTAACATTATAAATTAAATGTGCGTTCATTTGTTTGTCACCCTTTCACGCCTTAACTGCTTAACCGAATTTCATGAAATTTTGCAACGTTGTCAGGGATACAGAAATGGTCGCATGCTACCTTTCTTTCTAAAAAAATTGTTTTCGCGGTATCCCATATCTATATGAATGCAGGCGAAGCAGCGGTCAAAAATTAGTCGTTAATAAGTTACTTGCATAAATAAAAACATACACTAACGGTAATTTAATTTTATTCAATTGACACTTATAAATCAATTTTATTTAGTAAAGAAAAACTATTGATTTGTCATCTCAATATATAAAAATCCAGTATCATGATGATTTTTTTCTCGAACTGTCTACGCTATTGACCTGCCAATGTCTTTACAGCTTCACCGGACTACTAAGGCGAGCGCTTAAGGCACTCAGCCGATTTTATTTTTAGGTAACACGCTCACGGGTGCACTGCACACCTCGGCTTGGGCTGTTACCTGACAAGTCCCGTCTGACCTAGCTAAACTATTCTAAGCTATTCATACATATATTCATTCATACATATATCATACAATAGAGATTAGATTAGATATAGAGATAGAGAGGACCACCTCCCCTCCCTTTCCCCCTTCCCTCTCACCCCCCTCAACACTCCCCTCCCCCCAACACAGGCTGGCAAAGCAATTGCGACTCCCTGGTGTTGCAAGTGTATATAGACAGTAGTGATCGCTTAATATCGGGTGACCCACCTGTTCGTTTGCCTCCTATGATATAAAGATAAAAAAATGATTGTCAATGTTGATTATTGTTATTATGTAAGTTTCATCAGCCTCGAAGAGATGGCGCTTTAAATTAGTTTGTTGATAGAAAACTGTAGGACCGACTGTTATGCATATCTCATAGATGGCGCCACGTTTTAATTTTCAATTACTTTTTCAATTTTAATTGAAATAACTGAACCACTGCGTGGTCGTGACAGCTAGTATACGATAAATTCTCTGATATTTTCTGTCTTTGTCACACATTCATTAAAGCCCTAGAGACTTGCATCTTGATGGAAAAACGCCCGAGTCGATCTATTTTTACGACTTGGTAACCGAGATGAGGTATTTGTTAAAAAAATATATATATCTAAGGACGATATCTGCTATGTAGTGAATCAGAAAAGGACTTTTTTATAGTAATAGGACAAAGTAAAGTATGCTTGGCATGATCAGTACAATCTAAGAGCAATGATAATCTACTCTAATCGACAGCTAAACAATTATCTCTGTGAAGCCGATTTGCAGCTAGATTACAAATTATAGCTACAGAGTTATTCATTTGTTAAATATTTCTCGCTCAACAAATTCCAAACTATAATGTAGATAACTAAATTTTCATTGCAATTGAGCGATGATGCCTTAGTTTTTTTTTTTTAACTGACTACGCTATTACCTACCTGCTGACCTAGCAAGATCTTAACGGTTTCACCTCAACAACTCTTATATGTATTTTGTGTTGGATATTTTTTCTAAACTGTTTCAGTTTAATAAGGGAAAAACAAAAATAAAAACCCTTCCACTTTCATGAGTAAGCACGTATGTGGAGGTGATATGTGTAATATTGTTGCAGTATTGTAAGATTTTGTGTCACTGTATCGCACAAGCAGCGTACTCCAGAGCTCCACGCCGAGGGAACGGACCTAGGCTTGAGCCGCTGCCGAGAGGAGCCTAGTCTGGTGTGCGGAAGCGAAATTTACCCCAGACCACGGCGGCGTGATCTGTGGTTACACGGGCGGTATTCCGGCAGCTGCTATTAAGAGCCAGCCCTCTCTAGATTTAGCGTGTTTACCATCTTAGACTGTGCCGTTATTTAACAACAGATGACATTGTATTCATACACTAAAACCTATAAAGTGTAAAAGAAGTAATACATTATTCATTACACTTCACTTTACAGTAGTGACTAACAATTTTATTTTATATTAGCTGCTCATCCCGGCTTCGCACGCGTGTACTAACGTAGATAATGAGGCCAGATCTTTTTTTTTATGAAACGATAAACGAACAGGTGGGTAACCTGATGTTAAGTGATCACCACCATCCATTGACACTAGCAACACCAGGTGAGTCGCAAGTGCGTTGCCAGCCTGTGTATGGGGGAGGTGGTAGGGGTAGGGCAAGGGAAAGGGAGGTAGGCCTCCGGCGCTCTCACTGACAACAATGCAAGCACAGTTACTTCACGTTGGTTTCCTGTGAGAGGGTGGTACTACCCCGGGTGAGCCGACCCATTTATGTTGAAACTACTAATAGTTACAACGTGGCTCTACCACCTACAAAAGACTGCAAGATCTGCCTTTTACGCTGCAAGCATATAATGAAATAGAATAACATCTGAACAATTGGACATCAATTTTATTAATATTACTGAAGATCTCTTTATCGTCTTCTGTCTCAACACTTTTTGTATCGAAATTTTTGTTAAGACATTTTTTTCTCATCTCCCTACAAATTTTCAAACATTCTTTTTCAGACGAGCTTTATTCTAACTTACTAACACAACACAAATAATTAACCAAATAGGTGTGCAACCGTAGATGTGCATCACTTGATGATGGAGTGTGATAAGAACCGCATCGAAAGAGAGCCGTTGATGCGTAGTATGAAAAGTAGTTGCCAGAACATTGGTATTTGTCACCGCATCTTGGCTGAACCCTGTTCGGGTGAAGCTAAGATGCTGTATGAGCTGGTAATGATACCTCATCAGCGTCTCTCATGATAGACATAGAAGGACTGGAGAACAATGGGGCTGATATGTTCTGTGGAATAAAAGTAACAAATTAATTGTAAATAAAGGTGTGCAAACGCTCGGAAGCGATGCGTTTACAAACCTATGGCTAATGAACTTCTCAATCATTTGATAATTATGTAAAGCATGTGGTCTATAATCTCAAGGCATTTAACGGACTTTGAAATTACCACGACCCTTTGATTTGTGCCTAAATCATGACTGGTGACTTTTTTTCCGAACTGACTACGCTATTGACCCGATAGACCTTTACAGCTTCACCAGACAACTAAGGCGAGCGCTTAAGGCTTCTGAATGCGAAAATATTTATGCAAAACAACAGAATTGAAAAAAAAAATATAAGAACCTGAGGTTATTTTTAAAATGGAATAAAAAAATGCTTATACGAAAGTTTTCGCATCAAAAACTCGTTAGTGAATTGAAATTAAGTCCTCTAATGTATAAATCAACTGTATTCACGCACAGATTCTTAATTTAATGTCTATGTTCTTCTTTGTAATCGTATATATTAATACGTGAAGCCTAAACTTTGTACACCTTTGGACCTTTATATGGAGGAGAAGTGCAGAAAGCTATTTATTTTATATAAAATGCATTAGAAGTACATTAAATTAATTAAAATATGCATTACTCACACTACAGCTTCAATTTTACACAACATACACACACATGTAAATAAAAAAGATATTTTGACATATGTTAATAAAAGATTTCTAAAAAAAGGTTGTGAAGGAGGTTGCTATGCTCGTCTGTATATATTATTTTACTCTTACGTCCCAATTACCCTTTTTCATTCTACATTCAACAATGATATTATAACATACAACTATTATTATAATATGTATCCCTTTAAAAAATCAATGAACTAAGGTCGAATGTCGACCACTGGGCGCCTACTAGTTTTTATAAATAGCTAAACTGTTTATTGCAATAGTGTTATCTTTATCACATGTTATTTGAGCTGGTAATAAAGATGGCGGTACTGCATATATTTCCCAAACAACTTTGTTATGGATTCGTATTATTTTCATGCATTTCTATATTTATTACAATAAAGAAAGTCAATCATAACGGCCTAGGAGCGATTGGTAATGCAATTCAAGTAAACGGTTTCGTTCAAAACGTTGTAGCTATGTTTTAATTTTTATTTCTACTGTAAATTTAATGACCTTCTTTTTGTTTACTCGTTTAATACTTGTATTATGTGATTAATGTAATAAAAGTGCACATTGTTACACTAAAAAGTCAAGGAACGATACTTTATGTGGATAATACATTAATTATAGAATGTGAGTTTGAATTTGAAGTAAAGAATGGATGTTTTCGTTGAAGCATTATTGGTGAAGGGATAGATACTTCCACTGCGATATAAATATTTGTAATGTTTATCTTTTCATTAAATACCTCTGGATAACTCCGTTTAGCTATGAGAAGAGTTATATAGGGCCGCTAGTAAGCATCAGTTTGCAGATGGTAGAAACAGTCCACATTTATGATTATTGAATCTCAAATTTCCCATATTGTATGTGTTAACTCAGTACAAGCTTTATTTAGGTTGGAATCAAACGTGTCTCCTCCAAAATATTACTATCATATATTAGCGGGCCCGGTGGACATTGTCCCATTGTCCTGCCTTGGTAATAAAGAAGAATAAAAAGATCCTAAAAATAAACCGTAGCGCCACCTACCATATGCAATTGTCATCTAAACCATTCTCGGATCCACTGGAACACACGCACACAAAATTTCATCATCTCACGTACAGAAGAAATTTATATATAAAGATATTACTGTCAATTTTAAAAATAATATGGCATAACTGCACTAATCGGACTTAAAGGGAGATGAACGTGAAAAAAATCGAGTTATAGAGGTTTCGGCTTATAAAGGTTTTGATTAGATAAATGTTTGACATACAGAGGTTAAACAACAATTAGAGATACAATATTTAAAGTAGAAATTATTTATATCAGAGTATGTATATTGGTAAAATTTATAAAGTCAATGTATTCATTATTTTCTCTTCCCTTTACAGAGGTTATTATGTGAAAAAACTCAACTTTGAAATAGTGTAATTCATTATTACTATGTCCGAGATGATGTAAAGGTCAAATTTATTTTTAAAGTAATAGCGGGAAAATATGTATTAAAAGTATATTAAATTGTATTGTATTGTAGTATATTAGAGCTGTCTTTATAAACGCAACGTCATAAATGTAGTGGAATTGATTGACAAAATAGGTCTCCAATAATTCTTGTTTGTAGCTTACTTTGTAAACGGATGCGATTGGGTCTCGAATAACAGCCTATAGGTCATCACTGTCATTCTGACATTCTATATTTTACGAGTTTCTCAACTGCGTTATATGTATTGTGCACGGACGTGTTCCAAAATATATAAATTAAAATGATATTGCGGTTTGCATTTCCGAATTTAATCTATCAAAATATATACTGTTTCTTTGGACTTGTCGAGTTTCTGCTATATTACAAAATTCGTTTGCACCATTCCCAAAAATATTGGTAATATAAATAACGAACACAGAGACCGGTCTAATCAGTGGCAACTATCAATTTAATTGAGAAGTAGCTCACCATTCACTTAAATGACTTGTTTTGATGAACTGTCAGTCTGTTACGGCCACTAGTGTATTTCTAATCAATATGTTAATTCGTTAATAACGCATGGGCACGACAGAATTGTTTAGGGACTGGAAATATTCGTATAAGGTCATCAAGTTTTTTTTGGAGTAAAAACTTCTTTAGCCGCCTTTAACAATTTTCGGTGGGAGAAAAACTTATTTATGGGTTCGTGTCAGCGATATACTCGTAACGTAACGTATTGCGCTTGCTTCAGGCTAGCGACGCGTAGTATAGTGGCCTGTGTTTTGAATCGAGTTTTGTCCAGACCATCATATTTTTAACACGCTTTTATTAGCTTCACCTGTATGTATGTATGTAACCGACCCCTTTGAGCTCGATTTTGTCCTACTTTGAACGATGAGATTTAATTCAAACTTTGCACACCAGTCAAAGGTCGATGACAATGTAATAGTCCGAAAAAAAAAATGTTTAAAAAATTTCACTAAATTTTCACGCTTTTATTAGCTTCACCTGTATGTATGTTTGTAACCGGCCCCTTTGAGCTCGATTTTGTCCTACTTTGGACGATCAGATTTAATTCAAACTTTGCACACTTGTCAAAGGTCGATGACAATGCAATAATCCGAAAAAAAAAGTAAAAAAAATCCATAACAAATCCGACTAAAAAACAGAAAATAAAATTTAATAAATAAATAAATTTAATAAAATACTGATATCTGGAGGGGCTGATGTTAACATGCGTCACTGTTAATATAAACCTTCAGATATCAGTATTTTATTAAATTATTAAATTTATTATTATTTTTTTTTTTTTTAATGTCAAAAGGAGGCAAACGAACAGGTGCGTCACCTGATGTTAAGTAATCAGCACCGTCCATAGACACTAGCAACACCAGAGGAGTCGCAAGTGCGTTGTCAGCCTGTGTTTGGGAGGGAAGGGGTGGTGGTGTGGGGACAGGAGGGGAGAAGCGAAGGAAGGAGAGGTGGGCCTCCGGCGGTCTCACTGACCGAACGAAACGCAACAATGCAAGCACTGTTACTTCACGTTGGTTTTCTGTGAGAGGGTGGCACAACCCCGGGCGAGCCGATCCATTCATGCTGAAACCAGAAATAGCTTCAGCGTAGCTCTACCATCTTCAAAAATTGTAGTAAAATGGTAGTGTTAAAAACTTCTTTGTTTTGGATTCATTATTTGATTCGTTTGTGTATCCATTACTATACCAAACGATGATACTGGGTGTATCACTATTCCTTGTAATGTACAGACTACATTTAATTCAATATCACCCAGAAATACCACCTACCCATGATATCGTGTAAAATTAATTGATAATTGTGTCATGAGTTGCGATAAATTTCTTTATTTTCGTAAAGTTATCTTTACTTAGAATTTGAGAGCCTTACCACGTTATGTAACCGGCTGTTTTTGTTTCAAATTTATAATTAGTTTCAATTTTCATTTAGACATAGACTTTTCAATGTTTATACAATTTAAAAAAAAGTGGCAAATAACTGAGTAGCCATGATGAAAACCTTTGATAATA
>MU158828.1:745435-772213 GCA_015888305.1 Antheraea pernyi | reverse complement strand
CATAGAGTAACAAACCCACGCGTAGTTAATAGAGTGTGCATAATCGGTTTCTAGTATGGGAACAGCGCGATCCGTTTTCGGGGGTGTGAGGAGGGGCGACGGGGTAACGCGAGGTAACCCCAGTGTTTCTATAGTGATGTGCATTACAAACTTGTACGGCCACTGTATCGATATGTTAATTATGATAAAAAAAAGTTCGATAAAAATGTACTCAATTTATTTATTATAACAATAGCATCTTAATCACTAAATACAATAAAAATATATTTAATTAAATATTATAATACAAAATTTTGTAACCCTTAAATAAAATAAGATTATTACAAACTCGACTCTTCGAATTTACTTTATCTTTACTACTTTTACAAATGTAATAGAGTGTGATGTTTAAATATATTTTAACTAGCTGTACCCGCGACTTCGTCCGCGTGGAATGGTATCTTTGGATAGCAGTGTTTCACTGCAAAGAGCTTATTAAATTATTTAAGTATATAAGTACATAAGCTATGCTGTGTTTTGTTTGGAAGAGTATACTTGACAAACATCTACTAGCAACGCTGGTGGCGTTCTAGCTCAATCCACATCAGAAACCCATGATTAATATTGTTGGAAATAAATGAAAATGTCGGGTAGTTATACTGCGTCGGCCCATATAAGGGGCGGTGCTTGCCGTGTTGATTCCCTAGTAGTCCCGTGAAGCTGTTAAGACGACATTTTCATTTATTTCCAACAATATTAATCATGGGTTTCTGATGTGGATTGAGCTAGAACGCCACCAGCGTTGCTAGTAGATGTTTGTCAAGTATACTCTTCCAAACAAAACACAGCATAGTGACAATTACTGCTTGGTGACAGAAATTGTGCTTCCGTAGTCGAACCTTGTATAGATTCTTTCATTATTAAATATATATCATATACTTTAGAATTGATTGATCTCACTTTTCCAAACCAATTAATTCCTTATGTCCTGAGTAATTAAGCGTCTTGTAAAATATAGCGGTTCTGTCCAAGTACTTACTCCTTAAACTCTCTTGCGGTCATTCTCCATTTAGATTACTACTTTAATAACATCATAATTTATTATCATCGGGTTTTGATACCACGTTGCTTGAAATAGGTTCATTTGCTTGGGAATGAGCTCCGGCACTGTATGTTTTGTCAACTAGAGTATTCACAATTTTTTTAAATGTCACTTTTCACACAATGTATCAATATTTTTTTCAGTCGTACTCTGACATTTGTCTAGCTTTAGAATTAATACTCCATCATTTATATGACTTTCATTCATTCCCATAACATGCCTGTCACTGGTACTCTATTCCTTCTTCTAATATCCACATTCCTTATCTTATTCATTCTCGTTACACCACACATCCATCTTAACTTTCGCATCTCTGCCAATTGTAATCTTCATTCATACCTCTTTATCCATATCTATATCCATACCTCTTTTTATGTTATACACTTTTCCCTTAGATTTTAGTGTGATTTTTGGATCACATACGATCCCATCTACACCACATTTATCGTGGTCCTTATATCCTGCTCATTTTAGCTATCGTTTTGGATCAATTATTCCTGATACCAAAGATCGAAGTAGGACTATTTTTGTATTATCAGCGTCGAAGCCCTGTGCTAGAATTCACACAATTTTTAACTTTAATACGTAAAGTGCGATGGAAGGACCATGATTAATGACAAGTCTAAGGTTTTTTGAAACTTTTCCCGCTTCATGATATTGACATAATGACTGATCCTCTTAAAACTAAGACGAAACTGTCCCGAAGAAGTTTGAGTTCGTACGTTTACGTTTAAGCGAACCTCAACCTTAATATCTTTGGATATTTATCAAATTTATTTACCTCAGGTGTAGTCGGCGAAGTGAGGGAAACGTTGTTTACTGAGCCGCATCGATAATTTACGCTTCCATATAAAAGTTGTGGTATTGAGCGGTCCAACCATTCAAGTTCGGCGGCTATACATCAAGTTATTATATTTTTACAATGGCAGCTCCAAGTTACGTTTCCCGCCCACTTTGCGCCGCCTTAGTGCCAACGTTCCGCCGAGCCGTGTTTTACGACACGCCATATAAACATTGACAGAACTAGGTAACTTAAGTGAATATAATTTATGAGTAAATTTGGATAATAACGACTGTTTTATAGTCTTTGAAACTTTAATTGAAGTAGAGGTAATGGGCGAAGAAAAAACAGAGAAATATTGAGTTTTATAATAACAACAGATGGACGGCATAGAAAAGATGATGTAACAATAGCTTAGTGATACGAATCCTTGTAATTTTGATCTACAACCTTTTCGTGTGACAAAAAGTGGTAGGTGTGGACGCTGTGTCAGGTAGAGTTTTGAATAACCCGTTCTCGTCCGATCAAGTTCAGCATCATCGAACGAAGTCAACATTTTAATGGGTGACCGCCTGGGACAGATGAACGGCATAAAAAATATAAAGTAAATGATAGCTTGGTTGTTTGAATCCTTGAAGGAAGGCTTTAAAAATTCTAATCCGCAACTTTTTTGTGTGACGAAAAGTGGTAAGGTTAAACATTGTGTCATGCTGAGTGTTAAAACACCGGTTCTCGGCCGATCACCGAAGTTAAGCAACGTTGGGCGCGGTCAGTACTTGGATGGGTAGCTGCCTCGGAATTACGCGTAACGTTGGCGTTTTATTGCATTTTTTAATTACTATGTTTCACTGTAATACAAAAGTTTCACTTCTATCTCATGTATTTAAGACACACCCTGTTTTTTATTTAGTTTGCATTCACTTGGCCCTTATCTGAAAAAATAACATGATACTTCATTTAATTCAGTTCTAAGAAACTTTGACTTTTATAAGCATTACGTACGCGTTCAGAGACGTAAGTTTTCTTGCCGCGGAAAAGTGGGGCAAGCGGAGTAGTGCTTATGTTTTTCCTATTTACATAACATATATGATTAAGACAATATACAATGCAGACAAAGCAACAGCATATCATCAGCTAGTCACCAATAAAATCATAAAAATAAAATCTGACGCACGAAAGATACGTGATCGAATTATGGTCCAAATATGCATACAATGTACAACCAATAAATTATTTCAAGATAATTTAAACTGTAACAATGGAAAGGTAAGATATAAATTTCGTTGAAAACAGACGGATTCAACGGATGATGGCTATTCGTTAACCGATGGTACGATTATCTGAAGACCGGTACATCCGTTCCCAGAAGAAACGGGAGGCAAAAAAGTTCAAGAAACGCACGGACACACAGCTGTTTTGAGCGACGAGGAAATAGGGCACAACAATATTTTTTTTATTTAATGTTGTTAATCAAACCTTCTTCTATCTATACATAAAACGGGAATGGGAAAATAGTTAAGAACATCTTCGTCCTCTATTTTGGACGAGCACTCCTGTCAATAAGGTCATAGAAATCTGCCGTTGTGCACGCATCAAGCAAAAACTACTCAATACATTTGCTTAAATTTACTTGTAAATAATCTTTATCTAAAACGATATAATGATATTTTCATTTGTTATAGAGTTGTGAAAATTATAAGAATCTTTTTTCTTAGATATATATCATAGGAGGCAAACGAACAGGTGCGTCACCTGATGTTAAGTAATCACCACCGTCCATAAAGACATGCAACACCAGGGGAGTCGCAAGTGTGATGCCAGCCTGTGTTTGGGAGGGGACGGGGAGGAAGGGAAGGAGGAAGGGGAGGAGAAATGGGCCTCCGGTGCTCTCACTGACCGAATGAAACGCAACAATGCCAACACTGCGACTTCACGTGGGTGTTTCTGTGGGTCGGGTAGTAGTAGCCCGGGCGAGCCGACCCATTTATGCTGAAACCAGTAAGAGCTCCAGCGTGGCTCTATCACCTACATTTTTATAAACACTACGCATGTGCGAGCGATGTGTGTATTTGCCGTCGAAAAAGTAGAGGCATACGTATGTGCAGGAGAAGGAAAGTAAACCGATAACAATGTTTAATAAAAAAAATTGTATTCAAAGTATTGATATATAAAAACCCAAAATGCACAGTTTCGAATAAAAGCAACGCTCAAAACTCACCGATATACCTAAGTAGTTATAATTATACTATAAACTTATGTTTTTGCAGGTTCAACCTTACGCGAATTATTTAAAGTTGTTTTTACAAAGCAGTGTACAAAAAGTCCAAAGCCGTGAATGACGAGATAAAATTTTGAAATGAGCCCAGAATTGTCAATTGTGCACTCATTTTATGCGGACGGGTTTGATACGTTGACTGCGCATCTTGGGGTTTTTATATCAATGATGCAAAGTATATTTTATGCAGTTATTTTTGTTTTCTCCTCTGTGCATAAAATTTATTATTTTGATAATAAACAACGCAGATAAAATGAAAAAATATGTATTATATAAAAATATATACTCACATAAAATTATTTGATCAATTTACAGTTAGAATAATAAACATATTTTCATTATTTCCCGGTGATTTTTATAATTCTGTTTAATTTAAAAAATCACATGCATATCTATATACATAGATTTAATAGCAGTGTCTCTTTGTAGTGGCAAAATAACTGCTTTTTACTATATATATCTAAAATATAAGGTAATGTAATGAACAAAAGTATAATCGGTCAAATTAATACTCTTTAAGCACTGTGACTATTTATCTAAGCCGAACTTCGCCCTACAATAAATTCGTTTTTTTTTTTTTTTCGAACTGACTACGCTATTGACCAAGCAAGGTCTTAACAGCTTCACCGGACTACTAATAATAAATTCGACATAGCAATGAATGTTCGATTAACGGTATCTTGCCTTTTATAGGCCGATCTCTCTAATAAGGTGTCGCTAGTATTAATGATCCGGTTGTGTATCGGATGTGTCGTAGCGGTACCGGAAGTAGATGTTTAAATCATTTGTATATCATTTTACTTTATAAAAATATCATAAAGGTCATATTAAATCATTAATATTAATTACAATAAAGTAAATTTTCAAAAAAAAGTATTAACCGACTTCAATATCAATCAAAAACCCATAAGGCACTAAAAAGCGGAAAATAAATAGTTTATCAAATCAACCAAATTAAATAAAACATATGAATATGTGTGCTACCTAGAGATGTACTGGAAGTCGGTACCAACCAAAATTTTTGTATTACAGAGACGCGAGAGTGGACTTAAACTTTGTACCTGTAGATGATATGATTTTCGGTTTGGTTGGCACCGACTTCCAATACATCTCTAGGTAGCACACATATTCATATGTTTTATTTAATTTGGTTAATTTGATAAACTATTTATTTTCCGCTTTTTAGTGCCTTATGGGTTTTTGATTGATATTGAAGTCGGTTAATACTTTTTTTTGAAAATTTACTTTATTTTTCCATTTTTAGTGTACATAAATATATTTTACTAGCAGTGCCCGCGAACTCCGTTCCGCCTTAAGTATATTAAAATATGCGCATTTTTGCGGTATGGTATCTATCGGTATGGTATGCGATATGGTTTCAATTGGTTGTACAATAAGTAACGTTTGGTACGAACGCAACCTTTTCAGTAATCCGCGATAGTTTCTACCACCAACTCGGCTACCATCGCTTCACACATTATACACCTTAAGTAATGTAATTACAATGCTTGCGTCATGTTGCAACACAGCAACGAACATAAGCACAATAGGCTCCTAAGAATTGAAGAGTTTTTTTTATAATATTGGTGGCAAACGAACATACGGGTCACCTGATGGTAAGTGATCACGGCCGCCCATGGACAATTGCGACACGAGAGGAAACACAGATGCGTTGCCGGCCCTTAAGAAAGGAGTAGGCTCGTTTCTTGAAAGTTTTCTTACTTTGTCACGGATCCCATAATCAGAACCTAACCAAACTCTCATCAAACTACCCTTGAAGTACATCCTTTCCAATAAAAAATGAATCATCGAAATCGGTTAACGTGATATTGAGTTATTCGTCTATTTGTCGTGTACATACTTAATGCAAATTTATAACTTATACGGTTTTGCACTGGATGCCGTTGTCGGAACTGTACCAAATTGAAATGGGACCACACTGGAAGTACCAGCTATCAAATAAAAAAAGAATAATCAAAATCGGTTTACCCAGTCCAAAGTTATGAGGTAACAAACATAAAAAAAAAAAATACAGACGAATTGATAACCTCCTCCTTTTTTTGAAGTCGGTTAAAAATAGAAATCATTACAGTTATTACAACAAAAGTTCAATTTCTCAAATTTTTATATATGTATGTGTTATTTTAGTTAATTTCAGAAACGGCTGGTGCGGTTCAGACGAGTTTTTAACTGGCAGGTATCTGATGTAAGGAATAATAATATAGGCTTTTATTTTATGTAAATTTTTACACTGAACAAAACTTTTTTTTTACTAAAATCTACGCAGACGAAATCTAGAATAACAGCTATTAATATACAAAAAATTTCTCAATCCTCCTTAGCTTACAATATATCGATTAGCGTATGCTTAAATTTCGGAATGAGCTGTGGCGCTTTGTGAAAAAATACATCGTAACGAAACGACAGCATAGCGGTAGGACTCTTTCTAATAACCTCACGGTATACTAAAGCCCACACTAAAAGTAGCTAAGCATCTACAGAAGTATCCTTCAAGTACTCGAGAATTAGTCTTCCTATAAATTTAATGTGTTTTCATCTTCTTACCCTTATCCCACCTAAGTAGGGACGGCACAACATGTTTTCCTTTTCCACGCTCGCCTATCAAATGTCATCTCAGTATTCACACCTTTTACACACATATTTTGGGGTGTAAGGGGTGTCGAATAAGATCTAAGACTTGAGACATCCAAGCCAACCTCACCTGCACGTGGTGCACCCTGCTGAATAACGAACGAGGCAATGGCGAAAGCGGGGTGGTAGGGTTTTACAGCCCGACTGGGTCGCAACCACCATGTATATGACGAAAAGGCCTGTAATAGTGATTCGCTTCTGTGGGTCGCGTTTCGGGATCAGCTTGTGCATATCCAGCTCTCCACTGACCGGCATGACAGCGGCGACCGGCGATGGATAGTGTGTCACTCGGTGGTCGCCATTGTTTTTGGATTGTACTGTGCTTACCATCAGGCACAGTGCAGTCATTTTGCCGTGCTACAATAAAAAAAAAAAAACATTTTTCTCACAATTCATTCTTCGCACATCGACATCTCATATCAAATGATTGTAGAAACAAAAAAAAGTTTAGGTTTTAATATTATTCAAATACCTATAAAGTTTAACGTGCTATGTAAATAAAGTGATTTACTTAAAGTCTTGCTTGTAAAGTGGAATAACACGATCAGTATTGGTACGTTAATTTAGATGTGAAGGAAATCGGTGTGAATAATATTTCCTGGTACGATAAAACTAAACCATTACATTAATAAGATATCCAGGAAACAAGTTCGACGATTCGCTCCATGAACCAGACGCCCGTGTGTAATGTAGAGAACATCGCTACAGATTAATAAACAGTAACTCCAATGGTACCATGTTTGAAAACAATGTTTGCGTTTACCTAACAAGATGATTACTTCAAACAATAAACTTGAATTTTAAATTGTATGCCTATGTCGGTCTGTCAGCCGCCTCTAGGGATACCGAAGTTGATAAATTGTATCGATGGTTTGTAATGTTGAGTAATCTATCTATATAATAAAAATCAATTCTTTTTTACCAGACTACGCCCCCCTCTGCAGCGGCTCAAGCCTAGGTCCGTTCCCTCGGCGTGGAGCCCTTGAGTACGCTGCTCGCGCTATACAGTAACACAAATTCTTACAACACTGCAACAACATTACACATATCATTTCCACACACATGCACATACACATTCTTACACATGAAAGTGGAAGGGTTTTATTATCCGTTATCGAACTGAAATAGTTAAAAAAATATATCTGAGACAAAATACATATAAGAGTTGTCGAGGTATGTAGGTATGGTACATATATATGTTTCAATAACTCATATAAACGTAAAGTGAAACATTTTAGGTTAAAAAATCTCCATTTAAAAAGTACAGACACAAAAACAGCAGAGAGATCTTCAAAAATATTGACAGATTTGACGGACTGACTTCCTGTTATTATTTCATTACATGATCGTACTAAAAACCAAAGGTTTGATCTCTTTTTAATCGTAAATACACTTGTGTAAACCCGGGGCGTATAGCTAGTTTTCTTATGCCTTCTGGGTGATAGGGCATGACAACTATGTACGTATGAATCGTGATAATTATTTACAAAATATAACTTAGGCGTATCATTTTCGGGAATCAGACTGTTTAGATCCAGTATTAAACGAGGTGGTAGAGATGGCTACTTAACTGGTTCGCGATCACTGTACAATAGTAATAAACTTACTACTGTGATTCTTTTTAGATTTGTCACATTTTGGGATTGGTATACTTTTGTAAATTGACCTAACGCGAAGCTTGCATGGCTTGATTGGCTATTATTATTATTAATTTTGAAATTGCACTGTGCTTTTGCATTACATTAGGTACACTGTATTCACGATGCCATGTTCTGATAATTTCTAGAATCGACATACCATCGCGGTGGTATACCGATGCATCGCTATATCCGACTAGGGAGATGCTTACTTGGCTGACTTATTTTGTCACCGTTAATTTAGGATTGCACTGGACTTTCCATTAGATATAGTGTATTCACGTTGCCATGCCCTGTTATAGAAAAATATAAAAATCAAGAATATTGTTTGTACGTTTATTCTTTTTTTTCTTATAAGCGCCTCGTTACTAGACAAAGGCTCATCTATGACAGAAGGTGCAGGATTCATTACCACACTGCCTCGCGACATACTGTAAATTTTAAACGCAGAAAAAACACCCAGAAACATTAAGTAAAATAGGACCGTTTATCAAATGTTCAATTTTTCTTACAATGATTTTCCTTAACGTCAGTCAATACGAGTGACGTAATTAAATGAGTAAATACACACATTTGCTGATAATTAAAAAAAATGTCTGGTAAAATCAAACTATTCGACCGCCATGCAGTGTTCTTTATATAATTTGTAAAATAGAAAGCTAATGCACAACTCCACTGTACGGTAAACATAAAAGAAGAAATGGATAAACATAAACACATCGATGTTTCGACATCCCTAGTATGCTGCCATATTGTTCAAACATGATATTTTTCGTTTTAGAGTATAATTGGACTGACCTTTTATAATGATATGTTTCAGATAGAATGGTTTCCATGTAGGTATCTGGTGCTGTGTTAGAACTGGTTTATTAATAATATTTTATGAACACGAAAACACAGTAGTCGTTTCGTTGTATTTATTATTTTTAGTTAATAATGGATTTCGTAGATTAAATATACATAATTCTTTTTATAGTTTTCCATATACTTTATTTTAGTATATGAAATTAGAGTAAACATATCCTTACATATTATAAATCGAAGTCGCTTCCGCTGTCTTCTCCCTTAGACCTTTTAAACTATCTAATGGATTTTAATACAGTTTTCAGCAATAGATAAAGTGATTCAAAAGGAAAATTTATATGTACAAGTATAATATATATCTATTACAGTACATAAAAACTGCAAAATTCTAAGATTTGTAACGTGATGTCGTAAGAAATATATTTAAGTGTGCTTGAATCGCAAACTCTGTCTAAACCCTTACCCGTGTTATTATAAAAAAGTTAAATACGTATTAAATACTTGGTATAAAAAAAAATCATAATAAATGCACCGCGCTCGCCCGAGGCAAGTTCGCGTTATCCTTTTTCACAAGTCTAACCTAACGTAACCAAAGCGAGACAAAAGAGCAAGATGGCGAACATTCAGCGACCGCGGTGCATTTAATATGATACCTTTTTAAAGCCAGGATTCAATACGTATTTAACTTTAATAACACCGTACGAGTTTGTCAAATTAATGTACTACGCAATTGTATATCTTAAAAAGATCGATAAAAAGTATACGATGGTATATATTTATTTCTAAAGGATAACCACAGTTACCATATTTGTCTATTTACAAAAAATATTATGTATTATTTACCAAGATATTTTATGCAAATACAATATTATTCCTTATCCAATTAAATATATTACATACGTTATACATGTCATGTAGATCAAAACTGCCCTTAACAGTATTTCATTAAAATGTAGATAACATTGCACCCGAAGCGGGGACGGGTCGCTAGTATATAAATAAAAATCAATTGCCGATTGTATGTAAGCGCATCATTTCCTAACTGCTGCACCTATTTGTAACTGTCAGGACAAGGTTTGTGTGAAAGAAAAAGTTAATTCACGGGAGGCAAACGAACAGTTGGGACACTTGATGTTAAGTGATCACCACGTCCATAGACCATGTCCATAGACACGAACAACACCAGGGGAGTCGCAAATGCGTTGCCAGCCTGTGTTTGGGGGTTAGGGAAGCGAGGGGGAGAGGAGAAGGGAGATAAGAGATAGAAAAAAGTTGGCTGTTATAGACGTAAGGAGTGTGAATTGAATTATAAGTAATACAGACTATATTCTAAAATACTTCGATGATGGGAAGAAAAAAAATATTATTTAAAAAAAATTGATTTATTGATGATGAACTGATATATCTTAGCATGTTTATATGTATATAAAAACGTAATATAATTACATAATATAATATCAATTCTTCAAGAACATTTCTTTGCTGCATAATTTACATATGAATAACATAAGCAGTCAATAAGAATTAACAACCAATATAAACCGTTTTATTTTCCTACAGCCATCGTAAACATAAATAATCAGAGCATAAAGTATAATCGAATGGCTACCGAACCCGCTTACCGTCTATTTATACCAATGTATAACGCAATCAGAATCGAACAATTATTTTGTAACGACAAAGTTATTAAAATTAATTATCGGCTACCACTAGGCTCAGATATGAAAGTTAATCGGGCCTTTCTCGCGGTCCGTTTTAAAAAACTCGATCTAGTTCTAAACCTGTATATAAAATTTACTCGGCTTCCGGATGATCGACAGCGTAAATTGAGACCAGCTACCTCACTCTCTTAGTATTAGTGATGGGTCATTCTGGAATGATCAAGATGTGAAGCGTAGATATCGTTTTTTTTTATGTCATAGGTAGCAAACGAACAGGTGGTCACCTGATGTTAAGTGATCACCACCGTCCATGGACACTAACAACACCAGAGGAGTCGCAAGTGTGTTGTCAGCCTTTGTGGGGAAGGGTTAGAGGAGGGAGAGGGAGATGAGAGAGGAGAGAGGAGGGGAGGTGGGCCTCCGGCGCTCTTACTGACCGAACGAAACGCAATAATGCAAGCACTGTTACTTCACATCGGTTTTCTATGAGAGGATGGTACTACCCCGGGCGAGCCGTCCCATTTATGCTGAAACCAGTAATAGCTTCAGCATGGTTGTACCACCATATAGATTTTCTTTAGTTAATAAAATTATAATAAATGTATAAATAACTAGTTTCTGCACGCAACTTCGTCCACGTGGAATAGTTACTCTGGCCTAACAAGCAGCGGGAGCTCTATAAAAGGAAAAAAAAGTGTGTGTGTACTTATGTACACGTGTTAGAAGTTATAATTCTTTGGCGTAACAAGATAAAAATCTTTTCAAAAATTTTATCTTTCGCCTTATTCTACGTTTGTAGAAAAAACGACACTAACAATAGAAAAAATTGACTATAGCTAACTTCAGGGTGTCGGTTTTTCGTAACGATGTGCGCGCGCATCGTAAAAATTTACTGTCATCATTTTTCCCTAACGCGCCATAAGAAGTATAACTTCAAAAACACTTTGAAACTGGTCCTAATGGTCTTAGCCTAATGTTATAGCCTTCCTCGATAAATGAGCTATCTAACAATGAAATATTTTTTTAAATCGGACCAGTAGTTCCTGAGATTAACGCGTTCAACCAAACAAACAAACCCCCCAGCTTTATAACATTACTATAGATTAAATATATAAAATTTAAGCTTCTACTTTTTACACTAGCTAAGTAATTGTTCTTCCAACCGTGTCAAAGACAAACGTTGTGGATTAAATCCTAGTCCATTTTAATATTTTGTGCAATAAGAATATACAGTACAGCGGGTTAAAAACAAAAAAAAACTAAATATTACAAAAATCAACTGTTCAAAATGTTCAAAATATGATAGATAGAATGATAGATGGCGTTAAAAATATATAACAACGATAATGCCAAAATTAACACTCAATCGAATGAACTAGACATTTGAATGAACTCATATATTTGTTAGCATATAACTATAACTTAAGTTTAAAGTCATTTTCGGGTCGCATAAATCGTTAGCTCATTACCACTAAAATTAAACATAACTTAACTAACTTACTAAAATTAAATATGTCACTCGTAGTTCCGAAAACTTGCTTGAATATAACTTAGCTTGGTTGCGGAAAGGTTGTCATGTAATTAAAAGTCTATTTTCAGTATATATTAGGGAGTTCCGGTATGTTAGCACACTCTATCATTTTTGACCAAGTTATCAAATAATCTCGGAAAAGATTAAAAAGTGACTTCATGTACCCAAGTTCAAAATCTGCCACCACTTATAGGTGTGGACATAGGTCCTATAAGTTACGGCAGATGTACTTCCACACACTACAACTTCATTTAATATCGCATGAAACTCTAGTCCAATGCCAAAACATACACTCAAAACTTATAGCCATCTCCAAATAGGACAACAGTTCTAAGGATGAGCAATAAATGATGACTACTGGAGTGGAGTGGAGTGGATTTAGAACGTCTTATTTACCAATACGTATAGTCAAGTATACCTTTTAAACTACGTCACTGAACCTTTACGCCGAAAGAAATATGTCAGTGATACTTACCCAATAAAACTTTTCAGGCTTCCTGTCATTTTGTTTCTATAATTTTATCTAATTATCATAACTAGTGATGGCCTAGTGGTCAAAAGTCAACCATAATTCATTTTGACATTCAATAAGATCGAAGAGAATAATAATAATTTCAGTGGTTTCATAAATTTACTAAAGATAAATTATTTATCAATTAATTATATTAGTGTATATTATTAATTTACATATTATAAAATTAACCTACAATTTGACCAGTTAATTCCAAAGGGCATGTAAGGTATGGAACGTAAGTTATATTAAAATATTGAATGTAGGATGAAAAAAAGTAATTGGAACGTAAGAGTAAGATGAAGGATGGTGAAGCGTTATCTTCATTTTCATGTGTATATGTTGTGTGTCTTTCAAGCAGTAGTGTATAATGTATATTATAATTGATTTAATGTGTTTTAATTCATTTTATATAAAAAAATAGCTTTGTGCACATTTTCTCCATTATTACACTAATCACGTATAGTGTCGATGCAGTCAGGAATGGCAATAAATACTTCGTAGATACAGTCACTATTTATTTGGCCAGAGCTTCGCCTTACAATACTTGTTATATAAGAAGTGCCTAGATATCACCGACATCTTGCCCTTTAAAGGCCCATCTATATAAGTCAAAGCGATTACTATTTATACATAATTCCGCAAAATAATTTAAGTAACACAAAAATAATAAAGTATGAACAAATTAATGTTATTTAAGCTATACAACAATTTTATATAATTAAGCGACATCTTGCCTTTCATGGCCGAACTATGAAGTCAAAGAATATACTATTATTAATAATGATCAAACTAATGATTCAATTCTATATAATGATATCCATTCTTATTTAAGTCCTATTAAAATCTATATAATAATAATTCTTATTTATGTATCTTTAATATGGTGGCGCTAGTGTAGATATATATTTATAATATGGTGCCGCTAATATCAATGTTCCGGTCGTGTTGTAGTCTCGTCTCTTGAATGTGATGCAGCGGCACCGGAGGTGGGTGCTAACACCATATAAACTTTAACTATGCCAAATTCCACGTTCATCCGCTCGTGCAATTCGCTTAAAAAGGGGTACAAAGTTTTCGCTTCACGTATTTAATGTATAGATTTTCATAATGTCCAAATGCTTAGCGTGTCTTATGAGAATTATCTAGAGAGTTTGTTTGGGAATTTTGTAGGTTATGGAACATGTTTTTTTTTATATCCGACTGAATCGTGGCTTCTACAAATGAAACACTAACTGCAATAACAGCACGTGTACCAGAGTCTTAGCAGTGTAGGCAAGTAGCTTGCCTAGCGTTCGCATAGTAATAAACCCATCAGTATTCAGCCAACTAGATAGATTCTAGACCTCTCAATGTTTGCCGTCATTTCTAGACTGTCTTTTACTTACATTTAGATATTTTGTCTAAACTAAAAAAAAAAAACAAATCATATATGCAGTTCACATGCGATAGAAGAACATAAATATTAATTTAAACGGTACACGTAAATAATACATCACGGTAATTATGGCGCCTTTTTTCGGGGCTTCGTATAAACATACACACGGACAACGCTCGAATCAGAACATGTATTAATTAGGAAGTGCAATATGCAATAAGACTACAAGAAATATAAGAAACACTGTATAATGTATTCTATCTCATTCTCTCGCACGTTTAATCCTGTAAATGTATATGTTTGTCTTTCTTTAACGTTGATTTTTCAATTATTTATTTTTTGTCAAAAGCAGGCAAATGAACATGTGGGTCACCTGATGTTAAGTGATCACCACTGTCCATAGACACTAGCAAAAGCAGGGGAGTCGCAAGTGCGTTGCCAGCTTGTGTATGGGGAAGGGAAAGGGGGGAAGTAGGTGGGTCTCCAGCGCTCTCACTGAACGAACGAAACGCAACAATGCAAGCCGACGTCGGCCGAACATGACGTCGGTGTTCTGTGAGAGGGTGGTACTATCTCGGACGAGCCGACTGATTCATGCTGAAACTAGTTATAGCTACAACGTGGCTCTACCACCTTGAAACCTTGAATTCACCATTTCAAATAAAATTAACCTTTTTATTTCTACTTTAGCATAATGAGGCAGCTGTTGTTTCAAATCTGTGCACCGATTTAGAATTTAAATATAGAGCTTCGAACAACTCGATACTGGCATTTGCTATATTGATGTTTCGGGCCAAAGAAATAAGATTCAAAATATTGTTCGGTCGTCTTGACGGATGTTAATTTGTGTTTAGAATAGTGTAAGTTAAGAAGACAGTGCTGTATGCTGAATTATCTAAAGCTTTTAGCTGGTAATTTCATTCTTGTTGTAGTCACGAGGTTAGTTTCCATTTAGAGATTTTTCTTATAACAAAGGTGGCAAACGAGCACATGGGTCACCTGATGTTAAGTGATCACCACCGTTCATAAACACTTGCAACACCAGAAGAATCGCAAGTGCGTTGCCAGCCTGTGTTCAGGAGAAGGAGGAGTGGGGAAGTGAGGAGGGGGAAGGGAGTTGTATCCGGCGCTCTCACTAACCGTACGAAACGCAACATTGCGTGCACTGTTACTTCACGTGGGTGTTTCTGTGCGTCGGGTGGACCAATAATAGCTTCAGCGTGGCTCTACCACCTACAAAACTTAAAAAAAAAAAAAATTGTAGCTGAAGCCAACGTTTGTAAATTTTGATATTACACTCTAATTAAATTAAAATATGTGGATATAATACCACACATCCATGTTAAATCTATAGAAGTAAATATAATTGTAATGTCGAAATAACAGTTTTTTACTAAATGCATATAAAATTATATATACCAAAAAAATAATTTTTAAATGTTTGTCTGTCTGTTTCGGCTAATTCCTGAAACCATTTGACCGATTTTGACGGCAATTTCACTGGCGGATAGCCGATGTTATAAGAAGTAACTTGGGCTCTTTAATTTTAGAAAAAAATAGGGTACCACACAAATATAGTCTTTTAAAAAACCACAAATGCCGATAAAGTCGCGGGCGGCTGTAAGTAGAATAAATCAAATATGATCTGTATTTCTCAAACAGCGTGCATATAATCTATAATTGTTAGGATATATGGTTATACCAATTTTATTAAGGGACAAAAATGTGCATTCTGTGTTCGGTTAACTAACTTTAGAACTGATATAACGGGCTATTGTGAGTCAGTTCCGACAGACAGCGCACGAGGGGGTAAGTTAAAAATACGCGCTATGTTGTAAAATTCATTTGAGAAGTCAGTCGCATCCGCCGGTTGCACTGTAATGTACACCCACGAAATATCTCTTGAATCTATTTCTTAACTCTCGAGTGAATGTATATATTCCTGTGTTCTGCCCTGTATTTTTAAAGGTACGTTCATACTATTTAAAATGAGTTTAATTATTGTATTTAATAATCATTTTATTTATTTGAACTGTCATTTAGTCTCTTAATTCTATACAATACTATTCATTGCATAAGTGTAATAAATTTTAAAGAACAGTAAAGATAAAATAACAATTAATACGAGGTCTGAAGTTAGAAAAAGGTACAAAGACTTGAACTACAGATCTCCAGACCATTAATCTCTAAAATAAATCTAACTTCTGAGTTTAATAATAAGAATTTTATTTTTAAAAGGTTCTTATGGAACTATAGATAATAGTTTATCAATATTACTCTAAGAAAATGTTAATAATCATTTATAACTAATGAGTTTTCCTCTTTCTTTCGTTAAATCATAAATTTCAAGAATAGAGTTTATTTGATTATACGTGTGAGAACGAAGAAACAGAAGAATTTATATGAAATTTGTAGGAGGAAAGGTTATTAGTAGAAAAAATTTTATTTAGTCAAATATCTCTTTTACTTCGACTCATTTTCTACTTAATTCTCTTTTATTTTATTAACTGTAATTTTGTTTTTTACTACTCACCCATGTAACCTCTTTTCCAATTTTGTAATTTAACTTTATTAAACTCTATAATTGCTACTTATCCCCTATAGAAAAACGTAAATATATGTAGGTACTGTAAGAAATCCCCTGTATATAAAAGTCTCAGAAGACACTTCAATATCATTTATATGTTTATAAAGCATATTAGAGTAATAGTGTGCTTGTTGGGTTTTGTGTTTGTATTAACCAAATTAAGGGAAGACTCTCCAAAAACCCTTTTCTAACCCTCATATCTGTATATTAAACGTGAAGCGAAAACTTTGAACCCCTTTTTAAGCGAATTGCGCGAACTAATGAACGCAGAATTTGACATAGTTAAAGTTTATATGGAGGAGAAGTGCACAAAACTATTTTTTTATGTAAAATGCATTAAAAATACATTAAATTAATTAAAATGTACATTACCCACACTACTGCTTGAATGACATACAACATTATACACACCTGTAAATGAAAAACACGTTTCGCAATCCATCACTTTACTCTTACGTTCCAATTACATTTTTTCATCGTACATTCAATATTTTTAACATGCCTTACGTTCCATGCCTTATATGCCCTCTGAAATTAACCGGTCAATTTGTGGGTTAATTTTGTAAGAATATAATAAGTAAATTCATAATATACATTAGTAATTAATTAATTAATACTTTATCTATAGTAAATTTTTGAAACCGCTGAAATATAAGATCGAATTGTGACCACTAGGCAACCACTAGTATGTCTATAAAAAAGTCTCTTTTCATGTCTGTCTGTCCGTTATTTTAGTTCTTCTTGACTACGCATCGTATTTTGACATAGAAAAGTCGACGTATTCTAATGAAATTTTAAGTTTTCTGGTGCTTAAGTTGATAATGCTGACTAAATCTAGTGAGATATATAAAAAAAACTAGCTGACCCTGCCACCCGTTACTGTGGCTCAGTTATTATATCATTACATATTGATAAGAATTTAATAATTTATGTTGATAATAGGACCAATAAACATCACTTAACGATTTAAATTATTTTTTAAATATAAAATGAGTGGCGCGCTAGCGTCGCTCTTGCATGCTGCACGCCCCGCTGGACGCACCGTCGAACGCGGATGCACTCAGGCCGTACACTAAGGCCTGACTTGGTACTACGAAAATACGAATTTCGAATACGCAATACGCTACTGCGTGTCTAGATATGGCTCAGGATATTAGCAAAATAATATTATTATTTAAAAGGTGTAGTGGTCGAGCGACTTGACCTATATTGATCTGATGTAAGCAAGTTCGAACCCGAACGAATTTTTCGGAATTCTGGTACATTTACTAACTTAAATTGGTAACACTATCGGTTGACGGTGAAGGAAAACATCGTAAGGAAACCTAAACCTGAGATATGTTATTATACAACCACACTTTCCTTCGAAAAGAGGCCTATGGCACTCTACTGGCTCTCTTATACTGCTGACGATTATTATTATGTAAAATTACAAATAGTTAGTACCTAATTATATTGATATAAAACCCGAGATAAGAACCGGTACTGATGAACATAAATTACGGAAGTGCTGGAAATGAAGTCACAAAATAATTTATCTCGATCATTAAAAACCTAATTAAGGTGTATATAAAAATATTAAAATTATCAGTCCGTTGTCGTTTCATGGATATCAAATATCTGTTATAATGAAATATCAGAGGCTTAAAAAATGAAATTAACCCCTAATAAGTTAACGGACCGCTTAAATTTGCTTATCATATCGTAAAATTAAACGATGGAGACATAAGATTGAATTATTAAGTACGCCAGTTCCTGTTTTTATATAATCTGAACGGATCGTATGTCTCCACTAATTATGGGACTTATCGTGGGGTTCATTCCTTTTCTTTTTGATAATTTTTAATCACCCGACGAAATGCGAGATGAAATCAAAATTAACATCTCTGTTGAAAGATATTATTGATGTAAGATAACTTTAAATTGGAATTATCTATATATTATCTATATATTAATACGTGAAGCCCAAACTTTGTATCCCTTTTTGAGAGAAATGCGCGAACGGATGAACGCGAAACTTGGCATAGTTAAAGTTTATATAGAGGAGAAGTGCAGAAAGCTATTTATTTTATATAAAATGCATTAGAAGTACATTAAATTAATTAAAATATGCATTACTCACACTACTGCTTCAATTTTACACAACATATACACACATGTAAATAAACAAGACATTTTGACGTCTGTCAATAAAGGACTTCAAAAAAGGTTGTGAAGGAGGTTGTTATGCTCGACTGTATGTATTATTTTACTCTTACGTTCCAATTACCCTTTTTCATTCTACATTCAACAATGATATAAACCTAATAAAATTCAAACTTTAAAAAATCAATGAACTATGGTCAAATATCGACCATTGGGCGCCCTCTAGTTGGTTTTAATAGCTGTTTTGATTCGGGATATTTCACCATCAATAATCATGATTTTGTTTTCAATACAGGAATTGTATGGTTATTATTTTGTTATTATACTCTACTAGTGGGTCCGGCGAACGTTTTCTCGCACTGACAATAAAAACACCTTTTCTTAAGTTTATCGCGAACACAGAGACAGGCAGACAGACGCAGTAGGGGACTTTGTTTTATAATATGTAACATAATAATTATATTAAGTTACTTTTAAGAAAAGTTAACCTGATTTGTGTACTAGAGGGTATTGTGTATAACAGATGACATATATATGAACGAGGCAATGGCAAAAGCGGGATGGTAGGGTTTTACAGCCTGACTGGGTCGCAACCATATGGCAAAAAAGCCCTTCATAGTGATTCGCTTCTGCGGGTCGCGTTTCGGGATCAGCCTGTGCATATCCAGCTTTTCCAAGCCGGCATGACAGCGGCGACCGGCGATGGATAGTGTGTCACTCGGTGGTCGTCGTTCTTTTTGGATTGTACTGTGCTTACCATCAGGCAGTCATTTTGCCGTGCTACAATAAAAAATAATTATCCGAGCATGTTAATATTTTAATTCTTTAGACAATAACCTAGATTTATTCTCAGATAGTATATATCATACCTTAGACAATGTTAACTAGAGATTTTTTTCCATAATATTAACATTGCGTATGTAATCATGTTTTTATTTGTACATCTATATTGATAGCTGTCTTTTATTTGTTTGTTTATAATTTTATAAGTGAAAATTTGTAATTAGCCTTTATATGTTATTTCATTAGTGTTAGTTGTAAATTGTCCTAAATAAATAAAACCGCGTAGAGCGGTATTTTTGGCGGGAGATAAGTTTATAATTTCGCGTCATGGCATGCTACTTCAGCTTAACCTGATGTATTACGCTTGCCCGGCTTGCGTCAGACTAGCGACGCGTAATATAAGGGCCTGTGTACATGTAATATTGATATTTTACAGCTCATTATACGTTTGATTGAATAATAGACTTTACAAAAATGTATATAATTATTGCTCCGAAAAACCACACTTATTTTAATGGTGGTAGAGCCACGCTGAAATTATTACTGGTTTCAGCATAAATGGGTCGGCTCGTCCGGTGTAGTACCACCCTCACATAGAAAACCGACGTGAAGTAACAGTGCTTGCATTGTTGCGTTTCGTTCGGTCAGTGAGAGCGCCGGAGGCCCACCTCCCCTCCCCTCTCCTCTCTCCTCTGCCTCCCCTAGCCCTTCCCCCCAAAGGGTGGCAACGCACTTGCGACTCCTCTGGTGTTGTTAGTGTCCATGGACGGTGGTGATCACTTAATTTAAGGTGAACCATCTGTTCGTTTGCCATCTATATCATAAAAAAAAATCATAATAATTTCAATACACAAATTGTCATTCACACTATAATTACTATGAACGTACAAAACAGAACACATATATTACATTGTTTTGAATTTTCACTTCTGTCTGCAGTCCTTATGACTTCCTCGATTTTTTTTATTAAATGTACATTAAAATTATCAGTGACTAGCCCCTGCCCGCGACTTCGTTCGTGTGCAATAGTTACTTTGAGCTAACACTAACACGCAGCGGAAACTCTCAAGAGGAAAAAATATACCCCGATTTGGAAACAATCTTCATTGGTGCTCCACTCCTAGTGGTCTTAGCGTGATGATATATAACCTTCCTTGATAAGGAACAGCACTGAAAGAATTTTTTAAATCGAACCAGTAATTCCTGAGATTACCCCCTACAACTTCACAAACTCACAGATTCACAAATTCACAAACTTTACCTCTTTATAATACTATTATTGATTTATTTATTTTATTTTGTAACTAAATGTAGCTAACTACATAGTATAATTGTTATAGATTAGTTGTTAAAAAAAATTCTTTGAGTAAAAAAAACAGACCCAAAATTATAAAGTACGAAATACTGAAGTTTTGCGACGAGCCAATGTTGGTGGCATTGAAACCTATTTAATGCCTCGACAGCTTCGGTTGTGCGGTCCTTTATCTCGTATGGCAGAGGAAAGAGTGGCGAAGCGCATCTTCTATTCTGAACTGGAGGAGAGCAAGAATCATGGTGGTCCCCTCCTCCGGTACAAGGCCAAAAGCGACACATGAAGAGATGCAATATAGAGCCCTCTTATTGGGAACGTTTCCCCAACGGCCAGAATGGCGCAGGATGGTGAACAGCCAAGTACGCGAGTTCGAGACAGCGTAAAGATGACCTTGATATCAAAGTTAAAGGCTCGCCGTCCTACTGCCATAACATATAATTATGAGAACGGCGTACTCACGTGCCTTCAATGTTCACGAAGTTACGCCGCGAAGATAGGCTACATAAGCCATCTTCGAGCACACCAGCGCCATTTCTAAGCTTAAAGGTCAAAGTTGTCGCCATGGCCGAAACCGGTCGGAGCAATCAGCAAAGCATACGTCAAATGATAACCCACGCGATTAACTATAGTATGGTTAGAAAATATTTCCGACATACTTAAAATGCATACATACGTTACAATCAAGACACTACTTCGTCCCAATAATGGCTCTTTAATGACGTATGTAATACCCGGCGAAGCACAAATTATTTCTACTCTCCTACCTGAATAATGTATGTATTTAACTCTAATATTATTTATTAACAACGGACGATAGTACTCCATTTCGCAGGGTATAACAAAATTTCCTATATTTCAAATTCATTATAGTGTGGGGAGTGCGACGAAGACGTTTCGGTTATGTTTCGGCTTTCATCTGTGTTATTCGGCTTCGGTAAACAAATGTTTTTTTGTATGAAAAAATGTGCGTTACAATTTAAAGGGTAGGTATGTATAAGTGTTTGCCTGGGTCTAGTTAAGTATTTATGCTACGGGGCTTCGTATCTCTATATATACATTTATTCTGTACGTGTGTATGTCACCGAACTCCTCCTAAACGGCTGGACCGATTTTGATGAAATTTTGTGTGCGTGTTCAAGTGGATCCGAGAATGGTTTAGATTCACAATGGGAGCCGGTAGGTGGCGCTGTGGTTGAATTTTTTAATTTTTTTTATTATCAAGGCAGGACAACATCCGCCGGGACCGCAAGTAGTATATAGTTTATGAGCATTTTCATATATATATAATTTTATACATATAAGCCAAAGTAGTTTCACTTCCTCCGCGTATACACACTGATATACGGTATGTCTTTTTTATATATGGCATTCGTAATTAACGTTACGGTGTTAATTATTTATAATTTCGTTTTTTACTACTACTTGGAATCTTGAATACCCTATTTTCGATATAGAAATACACTGACTACTAAACTATTCGATCAATTTTTGCTAATTTTACTACCTAGATCAGTGATACTCAAACTTTTTTTCTAAACGGGCCACAAACACGTTCCACTCATGGTGACGCGGGCCGCAAACTACAAATATTTAGGTATTAAATTAAAAACGTTTAATTTACTCAGCGTGCTCATAGCTTATCTGATGGGCACGAAATTTAAAATAATTGAAAATAAACTAATCGGTTGGGCCAACTACAAAGATCCGGCGGGCCGCAGATACTTGATACTTATCTATAAAAATATATTATATCTTCATTTAGTATTGAGTTATTAATATTTTAGGACACTTGATTTTTATAAGCACTACCTACGCATTCAAATGGGTTTTCTTACCGCAGGAAAGTGAGTCAAGTGCTAATGTATGCCGGACCTGAGGAGATGGGTCGGGGGGCTCATCTCCTCATTGCACAGGTCCGGCGGACGAGGGGGGGCAGCCGGTGTGTACCCGGTCTGTCCCTCTATAGGTAGGAGCCCGGCGGCCACCTTCCGCCGGGCGGACCGTAGGGGCGGCTCTACAAGGTTGATTAGCTTGAACGATCCCTTGCCGTCCCCATAAAACGCTTTGTCGGTACACCATGGGGTTTTAGTCCATGCGACTCGGACATAACCGCGTTAAAATTCCCCACGTTAAAAAGAAATGTGTATATATATGTGCTTACATATTTCCTGTGTATATGAAATTTATAATAATAACAGAGATATTATTATTTATGGTGGTAGAGCCACGCTGTAGCTATTACTGGTTTCAGCATGCATGGGTCGGCTCGACTGGGGTAGTACCACCCTCTCACAGAAAACCGACGTGAAGTAACAGTGCTTGCATTGTTACGTTTCATTCGGTCAGTGAGATTGCCAGAGGCCAACCTCCCTTCCTCCTCCTTCCCTCCTTACTCATACACAGGTTGGTAACGCACTTGCAACTCCCCTGGCATTGCTAATGTCTATGGGTGGTGGTGATCACTTAACATCAGCTGACAAACATGTTCGATTGCCTCCTATGATATAAACAAAAACAACATTTAGAAAGTGTGTTCTGAACAATTTTTTAATTCGGCTTCATTTGTAATCGATAGTAACTGTCGATTCCCATCACTAACGCTCACTAATAGTACTGCTCATCGATAAATGATAGGGTCGTTACCTTAGTTGGTAACTTTAGGAACACAGTTTAACGACTCCGGTTTTGTTGAAGTGCACACGTAATAGCGTTATTTCCTTAATCCATTGCCGCATCAATATGTTAATACTCAACTGCTAGGTTTTAATTAAACTGTTAGGGTTTGGTGTTTTATGTTAATTCATAAATTATATATGGCTACCGAGATTGTGAATATAAATTAATTTAAATATGGGAAACATATTTCAACGTCGCTTTGATTTTTTTCTATAATATGTACGCTGTATACCTTTCGATCGATAAATTGTGAGATATTTATTTTCTTCCTTACATCATTCGTCAAAATAAATTCGTTGATGTTTTAAAAGTGACCACTTCTTTCGTAATTCTTTGAGAGCGCCGTATAACACACCTTCCCCTCCCCGCTTCCCCACTCCCCTCCACCAAACACAGGATGGCAACACACTTGCGACTCTTCTGGTGCTGCATGACCCACCTGTTCGTTGCCTCCTATGATATAAAAAAAAGACGGAGAGAGAGTAGACCGCCTGCGTGGGAGAGGAAGTAATACCCCCCTCTCTTTCTACCGCGCGACGAAAATGTATGCCTGATGTTTAGTTTTCGGCGAGATACACTTTTTAATAAAAAATAATTGTAATAGTTTTGAAGTGTCAATTTTTTTATGTAATATGACCCGTGCCCACTTAGTTGGGCGGTAATAGGCATTATCAAGCTACAACTTCTCTAGAACTCAATCATATAACTCTCATCGTTAAGGCAGCGTTCGTAAGAAACGTTCGACCATTTTTTCTCCGACTCCGCAGATATTACCCCCTACAACCTCACAAACTTTACCTCTTTATAATATTAGTATAGATAATATAATTAGTTAATAGCTTCTGCCCTCAACTTCGTACGCGTGGAGTAGTTATTTTGGGCTAAGACGCAGCGGAATCTGTCAAAAGGAAAAAAATCCCGATTTTAAAACATTTTTAATTGTTGCCCCGCTCCTATTGCTCTTAGCGTGATGATATATAGCCTATGACACTCACAAATAACGTGGCTTTCTATTGGTACATTTTAAAGTCGGTTTTATACTTCCTGAGATTACTCCCTACAACGTCACAAGATCACAAACTCACAAACTTTATACCTCTTTATAATATTAGTATAGATAAATTGTCATGTTTGTGTACTATAGCGCAATAAATGAATATTGTATTTTACCACATAAATTATAGAACTTTTATACTGATAAATAAAGCAATTCGTGCGAAATCGTTCACTAACCATTCTAAAATATTCAAAAATGCACAACGTTAATGTTCAAATTTTCACTTCAGCAGTCACTCGCGGAGTGCAACCCGTAGTTTTTTTTAGAAGACAGTGTTTTCGACCGTTCTAAATGAGGCCGTAAGTTCGGGCTAGCGTATAATAATATTAAAAATGTAATAGAGAAAAGATTTTAAATCTTATTATAGCCATCTGAAATTGAGATTTCTTTATCTTTAAGCTGTTTCAATGTTATACACATAATATAGTTAAATTTATGTTCTGTGCAGCTATTTCAGAGCGGTCACAAGGTTTGTGAATTCTTACATGAAACTTTAAATGCAATGAACTGTTTCGTTTTTTGAAGTTATACTTCTTTTGGCGCGTTAGCGAAAAATTTTACAATGCGCGCTGTTATCCGTGAACTTAGAAATAGGTTTAAAAAAAACACTTTTTGGAATACACATTTATTTCTAAGTAAATCACTTAATTAAATCACTTGAGACAAATTGAAAACTGAATTGTCAACCAGCGTGTATAGGATCTAGAACCGGACTGACTGTAAGGGATGGGTGTGTCAGTGCGACAAACAGCAGAAAATGCTGACAGGGTTGGAATAGTGAAGTGGTAAGGAAAGTGGTAAATAGTAAGGGGGTATAACAGCGCGCACACCGTAACGCCCTGAAGTTAGCTATAGTCAACTTTTTCTATTGTTAGTGTCCGTTTTTTCTACAAACGTAGAATAAGGCGAAAGATAAAAAATTTATCTTGCTACGCCAAAGAAGTATAGTTAACGCGTGTACATAAGTACTCACACACTTTTTTTTTAATAGAATTATATTATTTTATGAGTTTACTAGAGCGTAAAGTGAAAAGTTCGTAGCGAAACAATCTCCTACATTAAGATAGTTTTCACATAAATTGAGACGTAGTTCTTAACAAAGTTTTGTACGTTCTCTGATACTTACGAAAGAATTACGAGTTTCAACTTTGCTGTCCGGTAAAACTGTAGGTTGTTCATTTTAATACTACGAATATACTTTTATCTAATATTTATTGCTATTATCATTTACTGTAATTTCTTTTTGTTATATATATATTAATACGTAAAGCCTAATCTTTGTATCCCTTTTTAACGGAATTGGGCGAACGGATGAACGTGAAACTTGGCATAGTTAAAGTTTATATGGAGGAGAAGTGCAGAAAGCTATTTATTTCATGTAATGCATTAGAAGTACATTAAATTAACTAAAATATGCATTACTCACACTACTGCTTCAATTTTACACAACATATACACACATGTAAATAAAAAAGACATTTTTCAAAAAAAAGTATTAACCGACTTCAATATCAATCAAAAACCCATAAGGCACTAAAAAGCGGAAAATAAATAGTTTATCAAAAATAAAACATATGAATATGTGTGCTACCTAGAGATGTACTGGAAGTCGGTACCAACCAAAATGTTTGTATTACAGAGACGCGAGAGTGGACTTAAACTTTGTACCTATGTAGATGATATGATTTTCGGTTTGATTGGCACCGACTTCCAATACATCTCTAGGTAGCACAAATATTCATATGTTTTATTTTTGATAAAATAGTTATTTTCCGCTTTTTAGTGCCTTATGGATTTTTGATTGATATTGAAGTCGGTTAATACTTTTTTTTGAAAATTTACTTTATTTATTTGAAAGCTGGTGCTTCCCATGTGGTCCCATTTCAATTTGGTCCAGTTCCGACAAC
>MU158828.1:637834-744800 GCA_015888305.1 Antheraea pernyi | reverse complement strand
AAAAAAAAAAAAAAAAAAAAAAATACAGACGAATTGATAACCTCCTCCTTTTTTTGAAGTCGGTTAAAAACACATTTTGACATCTCTCAGTAATGGACTTCAAAAAAGGTTGTGAAGGAGGTTGCTATGCTCGACTGTATGTATTATTTTACTCTTACGTTCCAATTACCCTTTTTCATTCTACATTCTACAATGATATTATAACATAATAAAAACATGACAAAAGAACCCTAATAAAATCCAAAGTTTAAAAAATCAATGAACTATGGTCGAATGTCGACCTCTGGGCGCCCACTAGTAATTAATAATTGAAAAGGATTTTGTGTAAATATTTTCAGTTTTTATACGAACAACATAAAGGTCTTATTTATGAAACAAAAAACATTTACGTGTGCCATATTGGATGATAGTTGGCCAAACGGTACAGTCAGAGTTTATCAATTTGCTTTATCAAAATATATCTAGGCATTTGGTGGTGAATGACGTTTAATCTATAGAACGGATTTTAATGAAATTCGTCAAATGGTACGACTATGTCGTGGACAGGAAAGAGTTAGTAATTATATATATCGCTCTACAAACATGCGTTCTATATCTATTTCATCCTATAATACCTTCCTTCCCTAATCTATTTTTTAATCTATCCCTTTTTGTTCCAGATAACCATCAACAGCACACGTCGAGGGCCCTTAAAGGAACAAAACCATAAATCATTCCACTAAAAAGCGACTAAAAATAAAACATGGCGCTTAAATTCAACGGATCTATTTCAAAAATAGAATACGCCAGCTCTCACAGCGGGGGAAGCTGAGCATCCGTTGAAAATGTGAATTTTTAAATATAGCAACCCCGGATATCCCTGTTATGTTGGTAACGGACGCCGGACGTGTGTAGTCGAGTTGATATGTCGAACTATAAGTGTAGAATGAAGACAACTAGTAGGGGTGTCAAACCATTGTTTCTGTTATTGCGGACTCAAATAGTGTCTACGTTTAGTTTGTGTATAGTGATGTTTGGAATTTTTGATGTGTCTAGTGCTTTCCAAGAACAGAAATTTGCTATGGAGCCACAGGATCAGGTATGATATTAAAATATTTTTGTTTAATAACTTAACGTTTTTGTTTTTGGTAAAAGAGTACGTTGTAATGGAATTATTGTATGCTGGTAAGTCTTTTTCTAAGCCTGTTTAGCTAGCATACTCAAATTAAAAAATCTATCGCCAAATATGTTTTTTTTTATATTATTGGAGGCAAACGAACAGAGGGGTCACCTGATGGTAAGTGATCACCGCGGTCCATAGATACTAGCAACACCAGGGGAGTCGCAAGTGCGTTGTCAGCCTGTGTTAGGAAGAGGGTCTCCGGCGCTCTCACTGACCGAACGAAACGCAACAATGCAAGCACTGTTACTTCACGTCTGTGTTTCTGTGAGAGGGTGGTATTACTCTGGGCGAGCCGACCCATTAATGCTGAAACCAGTAGTAGCTTCAGCGTGGCTCTACCACCTAACCTAAATATGTACAAATGTATGCCGGCAACTGTACTTGATAGGCATTTTATTCTCGATCTGACTAATGCTATTGACCTGATAGGCCTTCACAATTTACTGGACTACTCTGTGAGCCAGGTCATCTCTAGATTTAGCGTGTTTTGAAGGGAAACATCATGGGGACACCATAGCGTATCGCTAAGACTTTTTCTAAGTCCACCTCGTTAGTTACCACGCTTATCTTGTAGATATTTCGCCAAGCATTTATCGGTGTGTTCCATTAACTGTACACTGTTCCTTGTCAGGTTTATCGTGTTTATCATCTTAGACCATACCGTTATTAAATATCAAGTTTTTTTATATATATCATAGGAGGCAAACGAACAGATGGGTCACCTGATATCAAGTGATCACCACTGTCCATAGAAACTAGTGACATCAGGGAAGTAGGAAGTACGTTGTCAGCCTGTGTATGGGGATCACTGGGTCACTGACTGAACGAAACGCAACAATGCAAGCTCTGTTACTTCTCGTCAGTTTTCTGTGGGTCTGGTGGTACTAACCCGGGCGAGCCGACCCATTCATGCTGAAACCAGTAATAGCTTCAGAGTGGCTCTGCCACCAATAAAATATGATTGTGATCTAATTCTGAAATCAATAAGTATCTTAAAAAACTAAAAAAAAATAACTATTTTATTCCACGTATATTATTAAAATATTACTTAATTTAAATGTAAGGATATGTAGACATAGACGAAAATATTTTAGAGAACTCGTTATATTACCTTTTAAATATTGAAGCCTAGCTTGTATTCTTTATAGAATAATCAATTATGTTAAGCTTAACATGGAATATGCTTAATATTTTAAAATTTGACTACAAATAATATCCTAAACTTTAAATAAAGTTCCTTATGACCTGGCATGATATAAGAAAAATTGAAATACGCGTTTTATGGTACTCGGGCTGGGATCAAAAAGCTTAAAGTATATTTATGCGAGATAGAAACGTAATAATATATGTCGTATCTAGTTCGTTGATGAACTTAAATTACGTTTGGGGCTAAATACTATTTTTACGTTTAGACTATTGCGATTGTTTTTAGATGAAACTGTTCTAGATTAAATTCTATTTTATCACAAAACAGCTTATTGGCTTAGTATGACTTGTTGACCAAATTTTTATTATTGTATAGGCTAAACTTTCATTATGATTTCACTTATTAATTAGACACATGGTAAACTCAACAAATAAAAGGAAAATAACACCATAGTGAATGCAAGCTTAACACATATGGATTTATAGTAATTTTATTGTGAGAAAGGAACCTTAAAATTTACACTAGAATAGACGTAAATATGGGTATTAACACAAAAAAAAAAATTACAAATTTGTCGCTGTGAAATTTTGTACATACATTGTCAGGGGTATAGATGATATGAAAAAATGATATGTGTCTAAAAGGTGTTAATACTGAGATGACATCTGATAGAGGAAAGTGTAAAAAGAAAACATGTTGTTTCAACCCTACTTAGTTAGGATAAGAGTAAGAAGAAGAAGCTTAGAAGAAGAAATGATCTTCACATTAGATTCGACTGTGTATAACTGGTAGGCTCGATTAAAAATTGTAGGCTCCAATTTAAAAAATATGACACGTTTACTGCCTAATAAATCCATTTCATGTCCCAGACAGCGGTTGTTGGGTCAAGAGTGACATTACCCTGCCGGGTGGAGAACAAGGCGGGTCAGCTCCAGTGGACCAAGGACGATTTCGGTTTAGGACTTCATCGAGATCTCAGTGGCTATGACCGCTATAAAATGATCGGCAGCGATGAGGAAGGTAAGCGAAAATAATTTTGATATTTACATGAACTAAGTTTTATAGAATACTTTGCCCGTATGAATGTAATTGGGCAATGTATCTGATACTAAGCACAGTGTAGTTCAGAAACTACTACGATCACCTAGAGATATAAAATCCAATTATAGGTGTCCTTCCTGTCCTCTAAGCGGCCGTCTCCGCCAACGGAGGACCGGCAGGAGAAGGCGGCAGTTCGACCGCCTCCTCCCGCTACCGTAGTCGCGCCTAGGGAACATGGGTCGGTCGGGGGGCCTATCTTCCACTTGCACAGGTCCGGCGGATGGAGGAGACGGCAGGTCTTTATATAGCCGTCTTCTTCCACGGAGTGGTCCCGGTGGGAACGCATTCTGACGCCGGGCCAACCGCTTTGGGGCAACACGAGGAAGTCCATTGAGATCTCGTGTCGCACCAAGTATTGCGGTAAGTAAGAAACCAAAAGAGAGGATCGCAGTATTGCAAGTGAGTCTCAGCTTCCAGTGAAGGGAAACATGAAGAAACCATAACATGGTGGTATGGTTTTTTCTTAATTCAACTGGCTAGCTACCACCAAGTTAAAAATCTGTCACCAAGAACACGTTGGTGTGTTCCGGGAGCTGCAGCTGAGATACAGTCCTCTCTAGGTTTGGCGTGGGGTAACCAAGTCGTCGGTTAACATAAGATGAGTTTATGGTCAAACGTTTAATGTATTTAACAAATACATTGGTTAGTCCCGAAACGTAATAAACCAAATACAGTCACTAAGGTGTTTATCGCCATGGGCACGATGGTAGTAATCTAGTCAAGTATCTGATCCTACCACACCGCTGAAATTCTTATCCTTACTAACATCTATATAAATAAAAAAGAATCACAAAATATGTTGCTAAGCGCAAAACTCAAAGACGACTGGTCCAATTCGAGTAATTGTTGTTTTAATTTATTCCTTAAACTCTGAGGAAGGTTCATATGGAGAGAAAAAACGCAAGGAATAACCTACAAATCAGTTTTCTTTTTCTGTAATTGTGAACGCAACCTCAAATTATTATTATCAACTTGAACGCATCCGTAATTGCGATGCTTTTTTTCATTTTCGGGTTGAAGCATGTAGTTTTACCATTTTACTGTAGTTTGCATTAAAAATTTCACTTTGTCAGTTTGTTTTTCGGAAAACGAACAGTCTCATAGCAAAATGTTCCATATGTTGGCGTGTATCTACTAAAAAGGTAGGCTAAGAAAAAAAAAAACATATTAGGGCGAAACGAAGTTCGCGGGGGCAACTAGTTACAAATACAAATGTAAGTTTGTTTGTTACACTTTCACGGCTAAACTGATCTCTTTATTATCTCGGTATACGTATTTAGAAAACAGGTCGTAGTTTTTTTTTTATTGAAGAAGGCGTTACTTTGCAGAAATCCATCATTAAAGAGGACGTTACTTTGCACTTCCGCCTGGAATTGATTGACCAAATTTAACAGGACGTAGGTTTATGGTTGGCACCCTAGTCGACACACTGAATTATTGGCCTCAGTTATAACAGTGATCTTTCTGAGGTAATTTTCGCATATAGTAATAATTTTGCATACGGTGAATTTTTAATATACAAAAATAAAACAGGCAGTTTACAAAACACTGTAACATTAATTTACAAGCAATTTTTGTCGCTTTTCAATTATATTTCCAGGGGTCATAACTTAATATATCAATGCTACGATTAAGACAAGTCTAACAAAAACTCAGATGTTAATCTATTAAGTTACAGAACTTACCAAAAAAGTAGGTAGCTAAATATTCTGTACAGTCGGATAAAATATAAAATAAAGTTTCAATATAAACTTTGTTCATTATTTAATCCCATTACTTGTTAATTCGATTATTGTAATTGGTCTTATAGTCTTCAAATAGAATTGTTAATTCCCCATAATCTTAGTTTAAATCGTGATTTAAGTTTTATTCGGTTTTTCACAGGCGATTACTCTTTGGACATCAGAGACGTGACATTGGACGACGACGCCAAATATCAATGTCAAGTCAGCTCAGGTTCTAAAGGTGAGGCAAATTGTATTATCTAACTTAGAAAAGTTACTGTATTAACTAACTTATAAAAGTTACTAATTTAATTTCAAATTATTGGGAACTAAGAACTAACGTCGCTATAGATTATTGATAAGGTATCTCTTTGACAAAGTTAATTTAGAAAATGGAGATTACAACGTATGTTCTATTACTAGCTGATACCTGCGACTTCGTCTGCGTTGTCTATAATCTTACTAATATATTTTACGAACAAGACGAAAAGAAAAGCATCACACCGCTTGCCCCACTTCTGTACAGCAAGAAAACACAGAACACGTAGACAAATTGTAGTTTTTTTTTTCTAATTTTAATAACTTAATATTAAATGAAGTTGTCATAATATACATATTTTAGATTAAGACCGAATTTTTAAGAAGTAAAACTAAAAAAAGAGGAGTGTGAGTTTACACGAGGTAGAAGTGAAACTTAGTGTCTGTTTAACTTTTAAGAGAATAAATACACTATGACGCGTAAACTACAGTTTTCGGCATTATTTTGACATTATTTATTTTAATATATATTACCAATGTCAATAATACACAACACAGAATAATCATTTAAAAGTGTGGCATAGTCACTACGATCCAAGAAAAATAATGTGCTATAGATTTCAACGTTTTTATCTCTCTCTCTATATATTATAGTGGAATTTGCACTTCGGCCTGAATTAATTTACTATAATGAGATGTAGTAGTCTATAGTAGTATCAATTCCAGGCAGAAGTGCAAAGTAACGCCTTCTTCAATCAAATCTCTCTTTCTCTCTCTATTTGTATATATTTCGAGTGCATTAAGAATATACTATCTCATTCTCTCACAGCCTAAACCCAGTATATTCTCTTTTACGTTACACATTTTTGTTTTATAAAATCCAATTGAAACCATATTAAAAGAAGTTTTATTTAAAAACATCTATCGAAATCTTGTAATATTAGTTATCACTGTGCCATGTTTCGTCAAAATCGGTTCAGTACTTTCAGAGTGATGCGTGTTCACAGGGACAGAGTGACAGACAAAAAAAATTAAAAGGGTTATTTTTGGCTTCTATATCTATAACAAAGTCTACCCTGGTTATAATTTTCAAAAATATATTTAATGTACAGATTTGGCCCTGTTACAGTTTTATTATAATATAGATAGATAGATAGGGAAATAGGAAAACCCGATATTTCCCTAAAATTACCACTATCCACCTTGAATAATGTACAAGCGGAATGTATCGTTTCATTTAATAACATTTCTAATTTGAGTGTTTAACGGTACATACCGGTATCGGTTCCCGATACCGATATTTTAACCGTGTAATTTGAAACAATAAATCGGTGTTCGATACACAAAGTTACAAAACGTACCGTGCAAACAATTGCTTGTTAAAGCCAAACAGTTGCTTGTCAACCGCTATTATGGGAGATGAGAGAGGGGAGGTCGAGGTATTTTTTAAATAAGTTTTATTACCTTTTACAATTTTTTTTTATATTATTTGAGTTTATATCAGGAGTATCCGACTTTGAGCTTCTTTTAAATTCGATTTATGTTGTTTTCCTAAAACAAAATTCTCTGTGTATTTAATTATCATTTACTAATTGATACTCGCGATTTCATTTGCAATATTTATCTTAACAATATATTTTATTTAAAAATATAAAAATAAAATTGGTATGTGGTAGAGCCACGCTAAAGCTATTACTGGTTTCAGCATGAATGGGTCGGCTCGACCGGGGTAGTACCACCCTCTCACAGAAAACCGACGTGAAGTAACAGTGCTTGCATTGTTACGTTTCGTTCGGTCAGTGAGAGCGCCGGAGGCCCAACTTCCCTCTGCCCCCTCCCTTTTCCCTAGCTCCTACTCCCCCTCCCATCCCTAACACAGGCTGGCAATGCACTTTACGCACTTAATAACAGGTGACCCACAGTTCGTTTGCCTCCTATAATATTAAAAAAAAAAACATTGAAACTTTTCTACCAAACTTTATTTACATTTGTAAAGTGTATACTTGACTACTGTATACTTACAATTGACGCGATAATAATTTAGTTCATAACATGTCCGGAGCCGGACACAGAGTCGATGGACGTAGGTTCGAATCCTTGCAACTAAGTAGAAGATTTCTATGAAGGAAAACATTGTGATGAACGCACACATGATGGGTAGGACTTTTTCTAAGTCCGCCTAGCTAGCTACCATCCTCAGGTTGAAAATTGTTCACCAAATACCTGTTAGTGTATTCCCGCAACTTGAGAGCCACTCCCTCTAGATTTAGCGTATATATCTTAAACTATATGATCATTTAACACCAGATAAGAATGTAGTCATGGAGTATTAAAAAAAATTATATTAAGTTATCATGAGCGGCCGTATTATGCTTTTTTTTGTAATTGAAATTTTTCGAATATCTCATCAAAAACTTTTTAAATCCGTACACATGAAAGTTTGATGATGTATATCTTTTGAACGGTTAATTTCATCGCCAAAACATAACAAACCATTTTTATAGAGCAGTTAATTTCCAACAAAAATTTGTATTGCGCATTTTGTAAAAGTCATTTATTGTCGAGTTATAAAATTCAAAAACAAAAATGAAATTTGTCTTAAAATAATCAAAATTAAATCCTTAATATCTTTGAAATGGTGAGGTTTACGGAAAAAATATAAGATACCTTTTTTGTAGAGCATTAAATTTCTCTCGGAACATTTTTCTGTTCAATCGATAAATGATGAGGTATGAATATTTTTCTATTGGACTGAGAATTTTTTTTTTTACAAAAAAAATAAACCGCCTTCGATGTGAATAACTAATGAGGCACTAAAAAGCGAAAAATAATTGAATTATTAAATTAACCATATTAAATAAAAAATATTGATATTTGCGCTACCTAATAATATATTTGAAGACCAAAACTTTGTATGTAGTTGATGAATTTAGGTTGGCATTGACTTCAAATATATTATTAGGTAGCGCAAATATCAATATTTTTATTTAATTTGGTTAATTTAATAATTGAGTTATTTTTCGCTTTTTACTCCCTCATTAGGTTTTCACATCGAAGGCGGTTTATTTATTTTGTAAAAAAAAAATATTTTTCCATTTTTAGTGTGCATAAATATATTTGGTTTCTAATGGGTATAATAAATCGGTTCCAATTTCACGAAAATACGTAAAGACGAAGTGGGTGAAAATCAAATAAACGATTTTTCTTGGGTTGAATATTTTCTTCAAATTATATTCCGATTCCAATAAAAAAAGAATCATTAAAATCGGTTTATAATTGACGGAGATATCGATTAACATACATAAAAAAAACATACAACCGAACGTAGTAACTTCCTCCTTTTTCGAAGTCGGTTAAAAATACAAAACTGCGATGCGGAGGGTCTTCTTATTAAAATAATAAATCTTATTAAAGAGCTCATACTTGGTGAGAATTTTCTTAAGGTGTCTAGCAACCTATTTTTGCGTGTCACTTGTAAAAAAAATCGATTTTTTTGACCCACCCTAAGATAGATGATAACTCCTGAACCTGTAGGTGACTGGTTCGCAAGTACGACTGTCGGAACACATATGTTTTGACAACATATTTTGGACTCGAGTATAGTTGCTAGCCAAGTGTTAATTACATGCAGCCTTACCACCATGCTATGATTTGATTACGATCTTCTTCTTACCAAAAGCTTCGGTTCAAAATTCCAGTGTTATAAATCTGCATTTTTTTATTGTAGCACGCCAAAATGACTCCTCTATGCCTGATGGTAAGCACAGTACAATCCAAAAACAATGGCGACCATCGAGTGACACACTATCCATCGCCGATCGCCGCTGTCATGCCGGGTTACGAAAAGCTGGATATGCACAGGCTGATCCCGAAACGCGACCCGCAGAAGCGAATCACTATTAAGGGGATTTTTCGCCATATACATGGTGGTTGCGACCCAGTCAGGCTGTAAAACCCTACCACCTCGCAAATTAATAGATTACTTACTTTATGAATTCTATTGATTATATGCTAAATTATACAATAACTAGCAGGCCCGGCAGACGTTGTCCCGCCATGATTATAAGAAAATCCTGGACAAATTATATACAAAAACGTTCCCCGTGAATCACTGTACCTACTGGTGAAAACCGCATGAAAATCCGTTCAGTAGTTTTTGAGTTTATCGCGAACAGACAGACAGACAGACGCGGTAGGGGACTTTGTTTTATACTATGTAATGAAGTATAGTCAAGTTACGACAATCTTTCCAATTACTGCGGAGATTCCTCCACAACAAGTAACTATTATTATCATTCTTGAGCCGGGATTCGCGAGATTGTGTTTGCTTTTAATAAATTGAAAAACTGCGCGTTCCTTTTCCTTCTCCAGTTTTTTCCTTGTATATTTTACCATCCCTTGTACTGCTCAATTGAAATTCAGCTGTGTTCAGATGTCGTAATTTGTTTTTAATATTTTTTTTCTTTTAACCCTTTGGGATTCGTGTTTCTGTTTCCCGTTGTAATTGTTTGAAGCCTAATATTCCTTTGTGGTTTGCTGCAAATACATAATAATATGAATTTAAAATTACAACAGAGGGACGTGACGTGGGTTATTTATTGTGCTTTTTTAATTCATCATTCTTTCGGGAAGAGGCCTATGGCTCTGCAGTGGGTCTCTTACAGGCTGATGATGATGATGTTTAGGTTATTAGTTTATACTCTAAAGGAAATATTGAAGATAGATAGATTAAAGAATAAAAATACTTTTGACTAGCTGCTACTAGCGGTTTTGTCTGCGTTGTTTATTTTCTTAGCAATGTTTTGTGTAAAGAAGAAAAAACATAAATAAAGTAAAAATCACTTAGCTTACAAAATTTCGTTCATCTTTTGCAGTTGTAATAAAATTTGTTGTTTCTTAAAACCTTCACACTACATTAAGACATTGTCATGCTTTTTTTCTTTATTAAAGATAAGTGTTTAAGAAGTAAAACTAAAAATCGATTTAAATCTAACGAGTAATTTATGCGTGATGCATACAAAATGGTTAAACTCTACCATTGTATATGACTATATATAAGAGGATGAAATTCATTTTCATGTTAAGCAAATGTAAAGATAATTACTATTACTACCTGATTGCATCGAAAGAAGTTAGTAGGTGGTAAAGCCACGCCGAAGCTATTATTGGTTTCAGCATGAATGGGTCGGCTCGCCCGGAGTAGTACTACCCTCACACAGAAACACCGACGTGAAGTAACAGTGCTTGCATTGTTGCGTTTCGTTCAGTCAGTGATAGCGCCGGACCCACCTTCCCCCCAATACCCCCCGAATATAAGCTGGCAACGCATTTGCGACTCCCCTGGTGTTGCAAGTGTCTATGAATGGGTCCATTCCATGTCCATGGGTCCTGTTCCTTTGCCACCTATAATATAAAATAAAGTTCACAATTTTGTATGTGTGTATGGAGGTATGTCTTTTCCTTTTAAACGCTTTTTTTCGTCTTAACTGTGTGAATAAAAAAGAAAGGGTTTGTATTTAGATTTGTGTAAATGGCAAATGGTCAATCGAATCCAAAAAATAGGTAGCCTAGAACAATCTACGAAAAATACCTCATCGAATTATCATAATCCTTCATTCAATAGTTTAGAGGTATTTGAGCCTCAAAACAAGTGTAGAAACCCCTTGTAATTTGTATTTCGTGTTAAAATTTTATTTCTCAAGCTTAAATGGAAAATAATGTATAGTGGATATGTTTTTGTGTATAAGAGCAGGTTCACATGACAAGCGTTTAACGCGCGTTTACAACTACATACATTTTATCCAAGCCGTACACATGCTAACGGGCGTTTTAATAAAATGCGTGTTGAACGCTACGCTAACGCTCGACTGTTGTCAATACACGCAACCGCACGCTTTGGGATAATTGGTTTTCAATGTTACCGCTCAGTTAAGCGCACTCTTTTGATGCGGATAACGGATGTTAAATACGATAAATAAAAACTAAATAAAAACGGATAAATATAAAATAATTATTAAATAAAAAAAAAAAAACGGATGATAAATGTAAACGAAACTGAAACAGAGTGGCCGCGGCTACGCACGTTCAACGCCAGCACCATGTGTACACTATACAAAAATGTAGCGCGTCGTGTGGACATAGCCTTTTAAGTCTTCCCGTAAAAATGATAGAAGCGGAATACTCACAAACCGTAAATTAATATCTGTCTTAGATATTGTGCTTAGAATGGAATTTAAAGCATTGAAACTAGTAGATACACTATCTACCAACCGTTTCAAAAGAACGGATGTAAATAATTCATAATATTTTGGGACTTTATCTATCCAGTAGTCGTAAAATTTAATTTGTTTGTTCAAAAAATACCATTCATAGTTTCCCGACGAAATTTATCTAAGCATTGCCTTTATTGTAATACCATTGTCATATATAATACCAATAGTATAATGCTTTATAAACAATCTTAGAAATCTCAAGTTTCTTCGATGTCGTATTCCGAATATTGAAGACGCGAAAAGGTCCATGTAATTAATTTACATATCTCTTTATGTATATTTGGCTTTTGATGGATTCCCCTTTGAAATGTCTCAGGATCGTTTTTATCTTGTTTAGACTTTGAATACTCTGACGTTTCTGTTAGGAGTTAAATTTAGTATTGCTAAATTTTATTTATGTCATCTAAAGTTTTATGTAAATGGATAATCTTCTTTCTTATTATATTTCATTGACAAAGTAGCAGCTACCTGTTACTCCGTACTCTTAAAAATGTTTTGTTATTTGTGACCTGTACTTTTTATCTGTACTAATATTATAAAGAGGTAAATGTAGTGTGAGTGTGTAAATTTGTGAGTTTGTGAGGCAGTAGGGGGTAATCTCAGAAACTTACAGGTGTAAGGGGTGTCGAATAACATCCATCATAAGACATAAGACACCCAAGCCAACCTCACCTGCACGTGGTGCACCCTGCTGAATAACGAACGAGGCAATGGCGAAAGCGGGGTGGTAGAGTTTTACTACTGGGTGGCAACCACCATATATATGACGAGAAAGCCTGCCTTAGTGATTCGCTTCTGCGGGTCGCGTTTCGGGGTCAGCCTGTACATAGCCAGTTTTTCGCAGGCCGGAATGACAGCGGCGACCGGCGATGGATAGTGTGTCACTCGGTGGTCGCCATTGTTTTTGCATTGTACTGTGCTGACTATCAGGAATAGCGAAGTCATTATGTTGTAGTACTATTTAAAAAAAAACTACTGGTCCGATTTCAAAAATCATTTCAGTGTTATATAGCTCATTTATCGAGGTTTGGTATATGTATCACCATGCTAAGACCAATAGGAGCGGAGAACCAATTAAGAATGTTTCAAAACCGTGTTTTTTTTCCTCTTCAGAGCTTCCGCTACGTGTTAGCGTTAGCTTAAAGTAAATATAACACGGACGAAGTCGCGGGCAGTGGCTAGTTTATAATAATTTTAGGTCGTGTTTTTGTAACTAAATCCCATAACTATGTTACTTTGCTATAAAATAAATATGTTACACTTTATAATTACTGTTTACCCTCTATAGAACAGCGGAATGTTATGTAGTTAAATAATGTTCTTAAAAGTTTTTTATCTGTTAATAAAAGTCACGTCAAATTCATTGAAGATGTTTCGGGGAGAAGAAACAAAAAATAAAACTTTGAAATCGCAAGCGTCAAATAATAAAATATTAAACATGAGATATCTATGATTTTGTTATAGTTTATTGTTGTTTCACGACATCATTTTTAAAATCAAAAATACTGGTCTCACTGTTTTCGAAATTGAGGGGTTATAGGGTTGTTCTATACTACATAAATATGTATTTTCCTTATATTTATGGTGGTAGAGCCACGCTGAAATTATTACTGGTTTCAGCATGAATGGGTCGGCTCGTCCGGGGTAGTACCACACTCTCATAGAAAACCGACGTGAAGTAACAGTACTTGCATTGTTGCGTTTCGTTAGGTCAGTGAGCGCGCCGGAGGCCCACCTCCCCTCCCCTCTCCTCCTCACCGTCTGCCTCCCCTAATCCCTTCCCTCCATAGGGTGGCAACGCATTTGCGACTCCTCTGGTGTTGTTAGTGTCCATGGACGGTGGTGATCACTTAACATCAGGTGATTTTATGACATAAAAAAAAAATTAAAAAAAAAATATTTCCCTTTACTTTCTTTATTGTACATCGTAAATTTTGTATAGAGACATGTACAAATATTGCAGATTCTAGCCCTAAGGAGCGTGATACATGGCGAGTAAGGATTTATGAAAAAAAATATATAGAGAGAAGATAGGTACTTATTGAAACCTAACGGTATAGCTACAGTATTATATACATGTATATAATTTATATATATCTCTTTACAAAGATCCAGCAAAATCTAATTTAGTAGAATATCAAAGGTATTGTTTTCTGAGTGGCTCCTTGAAGTTACACTTCATATCCGATATTGCAAATAAGCAACAGAGAACTAGCTTCCGGTCTAAAATTGTACATTCAGGCTTTATGTGCCGTAATGCTCGTACTAAAGCTATTTCGGGAAATAGGAAAGAGGGACGGAAAGGAAAATGGCTTTCAAATTCAAATTTAGCAGAATGAGAGTAGAAGAGTTGAATTTAGATTGATAATTATTTCTATGTCTAAATCAGTAAAGGCGGTCATTTTTACAAGAAATAATAATACTGTAATGATATTTATTTTTTTAATTAAATTTAATAATTTATAATATTATTATAAACGAAAATGACATTCAAATGAGTTAAGCATCTCCTTCCGAGGCTACTACAACACATCAGAGATGCTATCGGAACATTATCACTAGCGCCACCCTATTAGACAGTTCGGCCTATAAAAGGAAGTTAATCGGACGCGCGGGTTCCGATACAAAATACACATAAGAGTTATTGAGACATGCATGCCTGGTACACATATATGTTTGAATAACTCATATTTGTATGAATAGTTTAGCTTAACTTATAGGTTAGCTAAGGATAGATCGCTAATTGCATGAAACGGGCAAGCCGAGGTGTGCCGTGCACCCTTGAGCTAGTTGCCCAAATAAAATCGGCTGAGTGCCTTAAGCGCTCGCCTTAGTAGTCCGGTGAAGATGTAGAGGCCTCTAAAAAGGCCAATAGCGTAGTCAATTCGAGAAAAAAAAAACGGAGCCTCATTTGTATCTCGAAGTTATTGTCAGGAGAACCTCTGCTCGGATAACTAGTCACAGTGCTTACAGAGTGTTAATTGGTCTTCCAGAAAGACAGACTATACGTTTCTTCACAGATAATTCGAAATCATTGAAGAAATCATTATCTTGCTGTTTATTATCCGTTATTGGGGTCCGTTATTGTACCTTCATGCTCCTTTAGGCTTACTAAAACCAGCAACAGTTTTAGGTAATATTGTTAGATTTTATAACGAGGTTCCAAAGCACATTAGTGATTTGCCGGACAGTGAGTTCAAGCATCATGTCGCGTATTATTTTTTTTATTGTAGCATGGCAAATTGACTGCACTGTGCCTGATGGTAAGCACAGTACAATCCAAAAATGACGACCACCAAGTGACACACTATCCATCGCCGGTCGCCGCTGTCATGCCGGCTTGTCAAGCTGGATATGTACAGGCTGATCCCGAAACACAACCCGCAGAAGCGAATCACTATGATTGGCTTTTTCGCCATATACATGGTGGTTGCAACCCAGTCAGGCTATAAACTCTACCTCCCCGTTTTCGCCATTGCTTGCCATTGCGTTCGTTATTCAGCAAGGTGCACCACGCGTAGGTGAGGTTGGCTTGAGTGTATCAAGTCTTAGATGTTATTCGACACCCCTTTACCTCCCAAAGATGTCTAAAGGCTATTATTATACGGTGAATCGATATGTGACCGATGTGAAGTCTGGACATTTCCAGACATGCCCCACTCCGTGCATCTACTAAAAGCTACTTATCTATATACTTGCAAAAATATGTATAAAAAAGATAAACCAGACCGAGTTTCTCGCCGGTTCTTCTAGATGACTGGATTGTTTTCCGAACCGGTGGTAGTTTTGACGTCAGTAAGCACCGTCTTGGGGCTTAAATTGAATATTTTTGATTTTGCTTATTGACTATGCTCATCACAATGTACGAATGAACAAGCAAGCACTAAGCAGCAACCTAGGTGAGACAGGAAGAACATTTCCCGGACAACGCATATTAATTTAATTATCAGATCATTTTATAAATTACAATATGTCACGAAACAGCAAATATAACAAATAATATAACTGACAACTGTTTAGAGCAACAATCGTTGTAAAATACGGTCGGTGTTAATATACAGCGCGACCATCGAAAATGAATGCTTAAGAGAACAGTATGAAAGAACATAACTCTTGGGCAAAAAACTTCTAAAATGTTTTAAACTTAAAAAATAATGAGTTACTGTCGACTTTTGACTACTGGACTATAACTGGTGAATTTAATTACAAGAAGTTTTATACTATTATTTTTACTTGACTTTAGAAATAGAATCTCTCAAAATTTCTCAAAATTTCTCATATTTCTATTAAATTTAAACAATTTAACAAGCACATAATTTTATATGATCTATAATTTATTAAGTTTGTTAAGTAAATACAATTTGTAAGTCATTAAGCTTAGATTTTCTTATACACCAAAGTATTATAATTTATTCACAAAGGAACGTTGAAATTGGGCCTTGCAGAGTTCGGTTCACTTTAAAATTTGTTAATAAATATTAAAATACGGAGTTGTCAATCAAATTTTAAGAGATTGGTTAAACATATAGGCAATTTTCCTACGTCTATATACAATTTAACAGTAGGAATACGTTTAAAACATTTTCCTTCTTTGTTTTTCATCCGATTTTTTATTTCTTTTTGAAGTGAAACTTCTAATGTAACTTCTAACAAGGTTGCGTTAAACGTATATCGGTACCATGGAGGGGGTATGAAAGCACTGTTGCGTTAAACGTTCCACGCTCCTGGGGAGGGGGAATAGAAAGAGACAGAGCGAGAAAAATAATCAAACATTTCGTATCTTACTTTAGCTATCATAATCCCATTGTAAATGTTATAGATTCGGATATTTCTCCACTCGAAAATGATAATTAAAAGATGCAATCAATTATCAATTGTAAGCAATGTTAATAAAGTTTGTCTTACAGAAACAATATGATTTCACTAAAAATCAATTTACCTACCCCTTCTTATTGTCGTTTCCACATTACGAACTATCACTTCTTCCGCGCGGAGGGACTCAACGCACTATTATTTTTGTTTAATACATGTTGACGTGCTGTACTGATATCAAGAAAAAAAATGAGCCGTCACGGGACGCTTGGCAGATGTGAAACATCGTAATTGTTTTGTATAAGTTATATGCCTAAAATAACAGATTACGACAGGAATCAGCTATGACATAATGAAAAGATAAAGCATTACAAATTTGTTCCGTAAAATAATTACTGTTTATTTATTTTATTACGTAAATATTCATTTTTATTAAATACAAAAATTCAACTAGGCCCAGGCGCGGAGTGTTTGACGGAATTTATCAAAGCGCGTTAGGTCGTCGTCGCCGTGTAACACTAACATAACGAGTGGCCGACAAAACAATTTGAATCTTATGTTTATACAAATAGGGTTGCAAATGTTCTTGAATACTTCGTTAATAGTGCAAAGTTCGTGTTTTTCGTCGCCATGTCGCGCCAAGCCACGATCAGGCTTACCTGCAGCTTGTTTGTTGCGCCGATGTTTTACATTAAAAACTAAAAGAAATAGTTTTTTCATACTATCGACAAGCCTTTATTTATTTCGCATAATTCTTATTTGTACAATATTTGGCAAAAACCTCATCCAAGAATATTTTAATATTAAAAAACTAATTAAATATAGTATAATTTCAACTACAAAATAACAATTAGTATAGTAAACAGTTAAGAGTTAAGTATATTTCTCTCCTCTTTTTGTCAGCGGTGACTCCTAGTTATTTTTTAAGTGAAAACACTTTAGGTAGTATTTTTGATAGGAGATAAACTTATGATTTCGCGTCATGACGTGCTAGTAAGCGTAACCGACCGCATTGCGCTCGCGCGGCTTGTATCAGACTAGCGTGTACATCTAATATTTATATTTCGCAGTTAATCATATGTCAGTTAAGGCATCGTTCGTAAGAAACGTTCGACTGTTTTTTCTCCGACTTTGCAAATCCGATTTCCACAAAAAAGTCTTTTTATTTTTCGGGTTAATATATAGCCTATGACACTTACAAATAACGTGGCTTTCTATTGGTAAAATAAATTTCAAAATCGGTTTAGTATATCCAGATATTACTCCTACAACGTCATGAACTCACAAACTCACAACTTTACCTCTTTATAATATTAGTATAGAAGTATTGATGAAATTTTATTTGTTAAACCACTGACATTTTTTTTGGCACTCTAATATAGCCCTAAGTTCAGGTTTGCATATAACATCGTCAAGAGTTGGATACAGCGTTGATAGCGTGCTACACCGCGGCGATGGACGTAGGTTCTACCAGACTAGGCCCCTCTCGGCCGCGCCTCAAGCCTAGGTCCGTTCTCTCGGCGTGGAGCCCTTGAGTAAGCTGCCCACGCGATACAGTGCCACAAAATCTTACATCAATCTTACATCTTGTTTTTCCCTTATCTAACTGAAATAGTTTAGAAAAAAATATTCGACACAAAATACATATAAGAGTTGTCGAGGTATGTATTTTTGGTACACATATCATATATATTAATACGTGAAGCATATTAATACGTGAAGCCTACAGTTTATACCCCTTTTTAACGGAATTGGGCGAACGGATGAACGTGAAATTTGGCATAGGTAGTTAAAGTTTATATGGGAGAGCAGTGCAGAAACCTATTTATTTTATTTAAAATATATTAGAAGTACATTAAATTAATTAAAATATGCCTTACTCACACTACTACTTCAATTTTACACAACATATACACACATGTAAATAAAAAAGATATTTTAACATCTGTCAATAAAGGACTTCAAAAAAGGTTGTGAAGGAGGTTGCTATCTATTCTCGACTGTATGTATTATTTTAGTCTTACGTTCCAATTACTCTTTTTCATTATACATTCAACAATGATATTAACCCTAATAAAATTCCAACTTTAAAAAATCAATGAACTATGGTCGAATGTCGACCGCTGGGCGCCCACTAGTATGTTTTAATAACGCATATAAGTATGAATATGTAGCTTAGCTTAGATAGGTCGCGAATTGCATGAGTCAGGCAACAACCAAAGCCGAGGTGGGGCGTGTACCGTTAAGCTAGTTGTCAAATAAAATCGGCTGAGTGCTTTAAGCGCTCGCCTTATTAGTCCGGTGACTGGAAAGGACTTACTATGTCAATAGCGTAATAGCTAATGGTGGTAGAGCCACGCTGAAACTATTACTGGTTTCAGCATGAATGGGTCGGCTCGCCCGGGGTAGTACCACCCTCTCATAGAAAACCGACGTGAAGTGGCAGTGCTTGCATTGTTGCGTTTCGTTCGGTCAGTGAGAGCGCCGGAGACCCACCTCCCTTCCCCTCTCCTCTTTCCTCTCCCTTTCCCTCCCCTAACCCTTCCCTACAAAAGATGGCAACGCACTTGCGACTCCTCTGGTGTTGTTAGTGTCCATGGACGGTTGTGATCACTTAACAGCAGGTGACCCCCCTGTTCGTTTGCCACCTATGACATAAAAAAAAAAAATAGTTCAAGAAAAAAAAGGGCGTAGGGTCAAATCCTAGCAACTGAGTCGGAAATCGCGGTGGGAAATGTCCAAACCATAGCATGGTGTTAGGTGTTTGTTAAGTTCGCCTGGCTAGTTGAAAATCAAAAAAATAATTTCGCCAAGCACATATTTTCATGATATACTGGTATGAGGCTTGGCGTATTTACCATCTTAGATCACGTGTCTAAAAATGTGCAAGTGAGCATCAATTAAATCCAAACGATAATAATACAAAATAATATTCCTTAACCTCCTTCTTTAGGTAATTATTGTTCATTCATTTGTTTAGATAAATAGCAAAGCCTAAATCCTGCGATCATGACTCGGCTAGCTATAATAATTAACAATGTTACAATATTGAATGAACCATTAGTTAGCATCTCCGTAACAATAGATAGTTGGCTATAATTTTAATCAACCAAAACAAACTTCGCTCCCGACGCGGAAACTGAACGACAAATCGAATCATTTGAATTGTTATTCGAATGCAAAACAAACAGTCGGACGATTCAATTGTTTATTCGCAGTTTCCAACTCTAGTATAGAGTGAAATAAATTAAAACCCCTTTTGTACAGGTGAACCAGCAATCAGGTCACGGTACGCTCGACTCACCGTACTAGTTCCACCGGAACCTCCGAAAATACTACAGGGGGATTTCTACTCTACGACCGAGGATAGAAAGATCAAATTGGAGTGCGTCTCGATCGGTGGAAAACCCCCGGCTGAGGTAAGGAATTGATTTCTGGATCAGTCGTGCGTATCTTTGGACGATATTAGTGTGGTTTTAGGTGTCATCTTGTGACATTGGAAGTTTATTTTTGTATTCTATTCTCAGTAATGGCACGTACATAATCCATTATTATTTAGTTATCTATAAAATATTTCTTTATTTTTTTCACATTAGGTCCACTTCAAATTGTTCAAGTAAACACTTTGTAATAGTTTTTCATCCTATAATATTGAATCTTAAACGAAGTTATTTGATTTATTAAAACAGGCTTGTATGTTCCATTTAGGAGGCAAACGAATAGGCGGATCACCTAATGTTAAGTGATGCGGTAGTCCGGTGAAGCTGTGAAGACCCTGCCGGGTCAATAGCGTAGTCAGTTCGAGAAAAAAAAAAAGTTAAGTGATGGACCGCCGTCTATAGGCACTAGTGACGCCAGGGGAGTCCAAGTCTGTGTTTGGGGGAGGGAAGGGAGGTGGGTTTCCGGCGCTCTCACTTACCGAACGAAACGCAACAATGCAAGCACTGTTCTTCACGTCGGCTTTTTGTAAGAGGTTGGTACTACCGCGAGCGAGCCGACTTATTCATGCTGAATCCAGTAATAGTTTCAGCGTGGCTCTACCACGTTCAAAATTGTTTGAGTATTGTTTTCTTCATTGCACATTGATATTCTATGCTCTATGTCCTGCAATCACTTATTCATAAATAGTATGTATTTTTCCAATTCATGTAGCTATAGGGCAGTGTTCATCATAATCTTATGTAGTCTAAAGTGTAGATGCATCCGAAGATTTATAATATTTCTCAAATACAGTTATTAAAGGACCATTAATAAGTGTAGGTAACATTGCAGATGAGGTGATCACTAGAAATGCCATGAGGATAATTCCGTTTAAAAGTTTAAATTCAGCACCAAGTCTGAGTGTATTTGAAATATCAACACTCCAAACAATTATACCGTTCCAAAACTGAAAAGAAACTTATGAAATAATAATATCTTAATCCTTAGCCTATCCATAACCGTAACGGTTGGCTTTAAAAAGGGTTCGAATTAAATGCATCGCGGTCGCTGAATATTCGCCATCTTGCTCTTTTGTCTCGCTTTGGTTACGTTAGGTTAGACTTGTGAAAAAGGAGAACGCGAACTTGCCTCAGGCGAGCGCGGTGCATTTAATTCGAAACCTTTTTAAAGCACGTATGCAATACGTATTTAACTTTTTTGTTATGTGTCGTAAAGGTTTAAGCTCCAAAGAAACGAATTTAGACCTCATAAGGCACAGGTTAACACACTGTTGGCAGTATAAGCTATCAGTTTTTATGCTCTAATCATAACCTTAACCTTCGTTCTTCTAATAATCTTACTCTTTGCTGTCCTGTCCATACTTCCGGTCTTGTAAATTCCTCTTACTTTATCCAATCTATTCTCCTATGGAATGCGCTTCCTTATGAAATCAGGATGTGATCTAATCGTTTCAGTTTTAAAGTCAGGGTACGTTGGCTTTACCAGTCTTATTTAGCAAAATTATCTGGTTAATGCTGTATTTAGTACTTGATGTTGACTTATTATACTTTTATTTATTGTATTGATATTTATGTATGATGTTTTTATATGTATGTATTGTATATATGTAGTATATCAGTGTTGATATTGTATTTATATATTGTTATATTAAATAGGTTAAACATAATTTTATAAAAATCTCACCGTTTGCTTCTACCAACATTTATCTCTGAATCACCTAATGGTTGACTGGTAGAGAATGCCTTCGGCATTAAGTCTGCCATTGCGTATTTAGCTCATAATGTGTAAATAAATAAATCCTTGTAAAAGCAAAAAATACAAACAATGTATAATAAATACAAATACAAAAAATGTATTGTAAAATCATAATTTTTCTGTAAAAACTAGTTTCAAATTTTTACGAACCTTTTGTTTTTGCTAAGCCATGAAAAAAAATTAAAACATAATGCGCCATTTTGAGATATGGGTCTAAAAAAATCAGCCAAGGGTTTAATAGAGAATGTAAAATCCATTCCGTCTAGCTTAATGTATTTGTTCAAGCCCCTCTACTATTACTGTTAAGTAGGTCAAAAATATTTTCGCTACAAAGTTCCCCCATTGTCATTCTACTTTAAAGCTGTGATAATCTTAATTAATCAATGTCATGATTTAATGGAATTTCACAGGCTCGATCCACTATAGCTCTATTCAGGGTGTTTTTTCCTAATTTTTTCCCTATTCAATTGCTACGCGCTAATGAGTGTCTTGAATTTTAGGTAGGTGTTATATCCATTCAGTTAGTGCGGTTATTTTACGAACCAAAATTTTACGGGCCTTTTCAGCACCTACACTTAAAGCTGCTGCCAAAATAATAAATGTATCAAGTGACAGTTCACTTTTGCCGCCTTGTATTCACCTCTCACCTTTTCATAGTGTTTCTTTCTCGATAAAAGAGGAATAGTAACGATAATCCATCATGGGAATGTGCTGCGTAGGTGTTATAAAAACAAGAAAATTGAAAGCTTATGACAGATTAATAGCCTACTATTAGAAGCTGTACACCTCAATTGAATGAGTGGCTATAGTTTTTTCTCAGTAAACCTTCAGATTAAATCACAAAAGCTGATTTTCTGTTAGTGCTTAATGTTTAACTGAATATAGTTAATGCAAAAAAAAATTGGTATACAATATGGCGTTTCACTAACCACAGGAAACTAAATACAGTAGAGTATTCTCTTTTAACTTTTATTCGTTATTAGTATTACAACTTTATTGCTAGTGCCAATGCTAAATAAGCACATACATACTATGATTTTGCTTAATTTTAAAATATAATGGTTTCCCGTTTTAGTGGCTATCACTTATAATTTTCCTTTTGTTCAAATTGCACCACTCTTTTCCATATTTTATTACCTGAGTTTTACGGTCTTTAATTATAGAGTAATTAAACTTTCTCTTCTTCTTCTTTTAAACCTTACTCTTTCTCTTAGAACCCTTATCGTACATATTTCAGTAATGTTTCTAAGATAGAGCTAAAGTTTGACATCATACATGAGTTTATGGTTGTTATAGGAAGCCTGGATTACAGAAACCCATGAAAATGATGATTATAAACTTTAAAACAATTATATACAAAGTTAAGAATTATTTTCATGTCGATAAACATCTGCTATATGATCTCTCTTAAAATTCTGTCGTATAATTCGTGTAGCCTAGGAACCCTTATCACAGGATGCTAATGATATAATGAAAGTTCTGGTGCTATGCTAGTTTGAATATTATCTTCATTTCCTTTATACTTGAGTTATTTAAAGAAACATACCTATAACTGGAGTTAAATTATTGGTAAAGTACATTATACATTAATTAAGTGGGCAACGTAATCGATACAAAATCGACTTTCATATCTCTAATGGCATCATTTCCATTCCCGTAATTACTTATTTTAGTATATTACATATCAAATTTAATTACATTATGAATAAGTAAGTCATCCTTTTATATCGTAATTAAAGGGACATCCATGTAATCAACATTAGGCTTTCTCTATAATTAATCTGTTCCACTTGCGTTCTGAATAGAAATAATTTATTACATAACATTATTTCTACGAACATTTTTCACTAAAAAGGTCATGAGGATTTCCGTTTGTACGTAGCCGATGTAGCACCTGTTCACACGGAATATTAATTCGAACAGTAATTAAATATTTAATCATAGTATAAAAATTATTCTACTTAATAGAGGAATATTTATGTAAGAACGCTTTCCGTATTCTAAATCCATGAAATATTGTTAGCCAATAATTTTGCTTAATGTTGTTCTTTCTTGTTTTTCTACTCTTTCGTTTAATTCAAATAATGGAGATAAACAATAAAGAAGGAATTCTTAAGCGAGCCGTTTTCGTCCTTGGATAGGTGCTAAGAATTATCTAAAATTATTTAGAGAATAAGTTCCAAGCGAATTCGGTACTGACACAACTAGAAATAAGACGAAATATGGTTATTTTTCCCACATCCTCATTGTTGTGTGAAGTGTGCGGGGTGGGGGGGTGGTAGGGTTTTACAGCCTGACTGGGTCGCAACCACCATGTATATGGCGCAAAAGCCCGTCATAGTGATTCGCTGCTGCGAGTCGCGTTTCGGGATCAGCCTGTGCATATCCAGCTTTTCGCAGGCCAGCATGACAGCGGCGACAGGCGATGAATAGTGTGTCACTCGGTGATCGCTGTTGTGTTTGGATTGTACTGTGCTTGCCATCAGTCATAGAGCGGTCATTTTGCCGGGCTACAATAAAAAAAAGTGTTATCAGTTCCCGCATTTGTTAGAAGCGATGATGACTCTACGGTTAGTGTATTTGGACATCACGTCGAACGAAACGTTCTCGGTGAAGGAGAACATCGTGATGGAACCACAGCATAGTTTAGCACCTTTTAGTTAGCTTAGCTAGCTAGCTAGCTTTCAACCTCGAATTGAAAATCTTATCGACTAGCACATTTAGGTATGTTCTGGCAGTTCACTTGAAAACCAGTCCCCCTCTCTAGGTCTAGTGTGATATTCTTATACCACATTGTCATTTAAAATCAGGCGGGATTGTGATTAAGCGCTGAAACCTAAAAAGTATTTAAACAATTAGGTTTTTTCTTTTAAGATGACGATACAATTGAAATCTGATTAGACCAGTAATTACAACAAAACAAAACACAAAAACTACTCAACGGATTTTCATGTCGTTTTCACCAGCATATAAAGTGATTCCCGGGGAAGGTTTAGGTATATAATATGTCAAGATTTTTTTATAGCACAGGATAACGTCCGCCAAGCCCGCTAGTTAATTATAAATTCCAAGCATTTTATGTCAATTTGTGAACTGCATATTTAACGTTGGGTTCTCTAATGTGATCTGTTGACGGTTAATAAAAGTTGTATATACCTTGATAAATTTATAACAGAGGTTCCAAAGTGAACGCTATGTAAACATTGAGTTTGTCTTGGGGCAAATCTACAACGACAAGACTTCAGGGAATTTCACCATCAAATTTCGCAGTGTCAATTTGTTGCTACTGGTTTAAATACGGGTATATATCATTTAAGCCATTCAGCCGGAGCGAGTAGGTATGCCGCTCCCGGGAGCAGACACAATTAGGAACTAAATTGAAAATGATGTTGCGACGATATTGTACCGACCCGTCGGGAATGCAGCGGGGTTTATAAATATTTACAATCATGGATAGACTGAAATATATCTTGGACGGGGATAAATTTAAACCACAGCTATACTTGTAGCTCCTTTTGGGTTAACGCGATTTGTTATATGGAAATTTGTTTTTTTATTGTAAGTAATGTGATTTTTTTTTGTTTCATAGGAGGCAAATGATCAGTTGCTTCACCTGATGTTAAGTGATTACCAACGTCCGTAGACACTTGCGACGCCAAGGGTGGTGTAAATGGGTTGCCTGCCTGTTTGGGGGAGGGGATGGGGAGATCAGGGGAGGAGGGGGTAGGTGGGTAACTGGCGCTCTCACTGACCGAACGAAACACTACAATGCAGGCACTGTTACTTCACATCGGTTTTCTGTGAGAGGGTAGTCCTACCCAGGACGAGCCGACCCATTCATGCTGAAACCAATAATAGCTTCAGCGTGTCTCTACCACCTACAACTTTATGTGGGTACTTTATTTGTCTTTGGAAATTTCATCGAATATCTAATATTTTAACTATATCTTTGCATTTATATATCTAATAGTCTCTTTTTAACGAAAAATCTTGTGTAACATTTGCAAATATATTTCAAAATAATTATCACCGAATCGAACGTTGTGTTTATTCAATTAGTGAATATAATTTATATCTTCTTTACCAAAGTGATGTCATTAATACTATCGACTTTTTAATCTATTTTATCAAGTTTTTAATTTTCAATATTCCTACTTTTTTTTCCTAAAGAGTGTAAATGGATAACTCATAAATGAAGGCTTGGACTCGTGAGTGGTCAAAAAACAAGGTGTGTCGTAAAGACACTTAGAATACACACATAGAAGATAAACTTTTGTTTTATAGGGAAACATTTTAATTTAAAAAATAAAATAAAAAGCCACCGTCACGCGATGTTTCCAGGCGGTCACCCATCCAAGTACTGACCGTGCCCGATACTGTTTAACTTCTGTAATCAGACGAGAATCAGTGTTTTCAACAATCTACCCGACACAGTGTTTATCCCCACCACTTTTTGTCACAAAAAGCTTGCTGATCAGAATTTCAAAGCGCTCCCATGGGAAATGTCAGTTCAAAAAAAAAAAGTAAAAGTAAAATTTTGAAGATTATTTTGTCAAAATGTTTCAACAAATTAAATATTATCTCACCTTGTACATATCAAATTATGTTATCATATTCAGAATAAATAATTCATTACTTGTAAGAACTCCAGTGTATTTATTTCACAGAGGAATATTTTATTATATTCAACATCCATTTGTTTTACAAATTGTTATGCTTAAACCGAACTTGAATATTAAAAGGCAAAGTAAACTTTGGAATGGTGTTATGATAAATTCAAGTGAATAAAAGTTTGTAAACATAAATCAAGTTGAAATATTCCGACTAAGCTTAATATATCCCTTGCGAAAGTTTAAGTCGATCACTTGTTCGAAACATTATCTTAGGGACTCGATGTGATTTTTTTTACAAACATTTGAATACATTTTTTTGTCATAGGAGGCAATCGGACAGGGTCACCGGATGTTAAGTGATCACAACCATTCATACACACTTGCAACACCAGGGGAGTCGAAAATTCGTTACCGGACTATGTTTGGGGGGAGGAGGAAGGGAGGTGGGCCTCCTGCGCTCTCACTGATTGAACGAAACGCAACAATGCAAGCACTGTTACTTCACGTGGGTGTTTCTGCGGGTCGGGTGGTACTTTTTTGTATTATTGACGAGGGGAAATCCCTTATGGATACCCACCCTTCCGGGGTAGAGAGTGGGTAATGTTTTTTTTTATGTGATAGGTGGCAAACGAACAGGTGGCTCACCTGATGTTAAGTGATCACCACCGTCCATGGACACTAACAACACCTGTAGAGTCGCAAGTGCGTTGCCACCCTTTAGGTGGAAGGTTTAGGGGAGTGAGTTGAAGCACTGTTACTTCACGTCGGTTTTCTATGAGAAGGTGGTACTACCCCGGGCGAGCCGGACTAAAACCCTCGATGTACCTCTACTGTCTTGATGGGGCGACACGGGCTCGAGCTAGCTAGCAACCATGTCGCTTCGGGCAGCCGGCCCAGCCTCATCCTAAGCCTCCCGTGCTAAAGAGAGACAGCCTGGTACATCTCGACTGTCCCCTAAACGGCCAAACCAGTGCAATGGAGAGACGGGCCCCCGGCCCATCTCCACTTGGTCCGGCTTAACGGGTGGTACTACCCCGGGCGAGCCGACCCATTCATGCTGAAACCACTAATAGCTTCAGCTTGACACTACCACCTACCAACATATTTACTTGACGTCTATTAGGTATTCATGTTTACGCGCAACTCCGCACGTATTAGTAGCATCTATTTATCCCTAAAAAAGTTTTAATTGGGAGTAGAGGAATACCAAAGAAGGTTTTATAACGCTAATTATTTTATATTAAATAGTTGTGCGCTTAGAACCTAATGTAAAAGCAGTGACTGATTGAATATATTAAATCCTAATGTACTTTTCGCTCGTACTTAAGTCGCGTCGTCATTAAAATTACAATAACTTTTGATAGAGTGAACCGATTTTAATGAAACAAAGACGGAATGTGACTCGAGGATATGCTTTACGATTTTATTGTACAGTACTTTAGCAGTGATGCGTGTTGAAACAAACAGACAGACATACACGTCTAAAAATTCTCAATTTCTTTCACTAAAATATAAAAAGTACAGACACTTTTGATTTGCATTCTTATTATAGGTATAGATGGAAATACCACATTTTTTTTATATTAAGACCAGATATTAAGAGTTAAAACTAAATAAAGTTGATCAAAAAATATCTAATACATTTTGAGTGATGCGCGCATAATGGCAGACCTTCAACATTTTGTATAGAATATACACTCTTACTAATAGAAAAAGTGCTAGAATTAATAAAATCATCTCTTACAGTATGAAATCAAGTTGTCTTTCTAAATCATACATACTGCCATTATAATGAGTGTAGTGGAATCCACTAACACATCAAAAGACGCTACTACATCACAAGTGGTCACAGTCATGTATGACTGCAAGCGTCGTGATCTCTGCCACTGGCCGATCCTGAAATATGAAGATACTAAAGGACATGGCGGATGTTGTGTCGCCCTTAAAAAACCTTAATAAATTATATACCTAAACTTCCTCATTAATTACTTTATCTACTGGTGAAAACCGAATGAAAATCCGTTCAGTAGTTTTTGAGTTTATCGCGAACATACAGGTACAGACGTGGCAGAGGACTTTGTTTTATAATTTGTAGTGGTTATGAAATATTTGTTATATTTGTTTAGATTTATCCATAGAACTTTATGTTCTTAATTAAATTTCTTAGTCTGTTATAATTATCAAAGCATATTTATTCTAGATCACGTGGGTGGACAGCAATGCTGGCGTTCTGACACAGGGAGTAATTTATACAGTCGAACCTTTATCGGACGGACAGCGTTTCACAGCCAGGTAATGCCACTATTTCAATATTCTAGACGTAGTAATTAGAGGACAAAGCAACAACGTTAATGAATGTCAATGTCAAAATGATAATTTAATACCAATAAACTAACTCGTCCAATAACGTTATGCGGCCAACAGAATTACTGAAAATATTGGCTTAAAGCGAGTCGCATTTTCGCACCGAAGACTCCGTTCCTTCAAACCATATGTTTACGTTAGGTTATGTATCACAATTCTCTTTTTTATTAATGTAATTCGAGAACTTTAGCGCAAGCTATGGTCACACGGCCTGTTTTTACTAATTGTCATTTTATTTTAGTACCCTCACTATGTTTGATGTTGGCGTATATTAGATATTTTTGGTATATAGCAAATAATACAAAAGAAAGAACACGTTTGTTATATGGAACTCTGCTTTTTGGTAATATTAGTATTTTTAACACATCCGCCGTAATAGTACACCCTGTGAACAGTTCAACTGGTTATTTACTAATTTTAAAATGTCCAGTTCAATTGAGTTATGACTTCCGAGTACAACCTAACTTTTGCAATAGAGAAATCCTTTTCTGAGAACGGAACCAAAGAAGTTATAAGTAGTGGTGATTCAATGGTTTGAGCGGTAGAATATCAAACCGATATCCGCAGGTTCGAACCCCAGCATTATAATAAAGGAAAACAGCGTGAAGAAAACTTAACCTAAGAAAGGTTCCTATACACTTGTGGTTCTTGTATGTGGGAATACATAGAACTGTTGATTTCTCAGAGTTTTTTTATTTTTTTATTGTAGCACAGCAAAATGACTGTACACCTGATGGTAAGCACAGTACAATCCAAAAACAATGGCGACCACCGAGAGACATACTATTCATCGCCGGTCGCCGTTGTCATGCCGGCCTGCGAAAAGCTGGATATACACAAGTTGATCCCGAAACGCGACTCGCAGAAGCGAATCACTAAGACGGGCTTTTTCGCCATATACATGGTGGTTGCGACCCAGTCAGGCTGTAAAACCCTACCACCCCGCTTTCGCCATTGCCTCGTTCGTTATTCAGCAGAGTGCACCACGTGCAGGTGAGGTTGGCTTGGATGTCTCAAGTCTTATGATGTTATTCGACATCCCTTACACACAGAGTTTGAAATCGCCAATATATCGTGGGCTGGCGTGGTGATTATGCCCATAACTTCCTTCGGAAAGTGGCTTATGGCTCTGTAGTGAGTATATTACAGGCTGATAATGATGATGAACCCAAAAATATGGATTAATTACAATTAATTAAATATAGTACAAAATGAGTCGATTGATGTTTCTCAGTTGATTCTTCAGAATGTAAATACTCGTAAGATCAAAGTAACTGTGATAGGTATTCTTTACCTATTTACTACATACTAGTGGGTGCCCAGTGGTCGACATTCGATCATAGTTCATTGATTTTTTAAAGGGATAAATATTATAATAATAGTTTTATGTTATAATATCATTGTTGAATGTATAATAAATGAAAAAGGGTAATTGGAACGTAAGACTAAAATAATACATACAGTCGAGCATAGCAACCTCCTTCACAACCTTTTTTGAAGTCCTTTATTGACAGATGTCAAAATGTCTTTTTTATTTACATGTGTATATATGTTGTGTAAAATTGAAGCAGTAGTGTAAGTAATGCATATTTTAATTAATTTAATGTACTTCTAATGCATTTTATATGAAATAAATAGCTTTCTGCACTTCTCCTCCATATAAACTTTAACTATGCCAAGTTTCACGTTCATCCGTTCGCCCAATTCCGTTAAAAAGGGGTACAAAGATTAGGCTTCACGTATTAATATATATGATATATTTAAAAAACGTATTTCCTTTAACAGATCAATTATCAACATGACACCGAAGAAAGAGCATCACAACCAGACGTTCACGTGCCAAGCCCAAAATACAGCTGATAGGGCTTACAGAGCGGCTAGCATACAAATAGAAGTGAGTATTGTATGAATTGAAACTTAGGTCTTGAGTTTATTCTTTGGTAATTTATCTGGTTCTTTTCTTTTATCTTTCATGTGGATATAAAAGATAATTAAGCCGCAAAAAACACAATACTCTACCCCGCTACTGGTATTCGTATTCCAAATCCACCAATACAAAACTTCAGCAGATTTTGTTAGCTACCTAATTACGTAGGGCTACAGTCTACGTTCTCAATTTACTATTGTTGTGTGGCGTCTTTATTTATTCCGTTCTCGTTTCTGTTTGTCCTTGGATCTTCCCTTTCTTTTTACCTAACATTTTGTAACGTGGAGCTACAAAATATTAGAATAAACAAGTAGTTTCATACATGTCTTTTCCTTTTTTTTATACACTTAAAGGCAAAAATGTTTAACTCAGCGGACGTGATTTCTGAACTCTGGCATTTTTTTTACGTATTTCGTTTTATATTTTTATTTATTAATGCGATTTTTTTTTATTTCACTCTCCACTTTGTCAATGGCACGCTGTTCTAGCCTCATCACGTCATGGATTGATTTGTTGACCCAGCCGGCGTCTTTCTCTATCTCTCTTAGAATAACTTGTTATTGCATAAGTAAGCTGTCACAGCTTCACATCGGTGTATTTGACTTATAGATATAGTGGCATTTATATATGAGGCATATAAAATCAAAAACAGCTAAGTGCATAGAGACCAAATTTGCAGGAAACGAAAAAAATGTTTATCTATTCTCAGAGTTGGAGTTTTACTTATTTTCAAAGTTTCAATTTTAGGGAGTGGCATAGGCTATTGATTTTGCCTGCCTATGGCCATCAGCTCTAAAAGAGAAGTTCAAGAAATATAAAAAAAATGCGATAATTCCTTAATTGTATTTTATTCTTGCTTTACTTCTTATTTGATGACTTGGTTGTATTAAATGTATTTGATCCCAAAATCAATTTTAAAACGAAAATTAAAAGGTTTTAGCTGTATTTTATTTTTTGTAGGAATTAAATGGTGATTTGCAACCAATAAGACTAGATGGCTCCATACTCAGTTCATTTTTAGAACTTGTGGCACTTAGCTGTCTTTGATTCTATATGCCTCATATCTTTTTAATCACCCAAAAAAGTTATTCACGAATTAATGAAAATTGATCAGTTCTTCTTTATTTGCTAAACTTATTATCTTTATTATACGTATAAATCTTCAGGAAAGAAGTCTCCAAATAATAATGAAAACTGTATTAAAATCGGTTGCGCTATTTAATAGAACTAAACGCATATATAAGCTGTTAATAATAGCGGTTTTATTTTATACTTTTTGTTCACTCTTTACTTAAATCAGGTTGTAAAGTAAGTTAAAAGTATAGATCTAAAGTAACTCCAAAATACTTCTCCACAATTAAAGGGGCACCTCATTCGCTTGGCAGTTGTTTTGTCTATAAATAAATTAAATAAATGTATAGACAATAAAAAGGTGATCATCCATAATTAGATAATTGGAAATAAATATATAGATTATTTTATTGTTACAATTATAAAAGTTACGTTGTAACTTATAACAAAAATGAAACTATAATATAAGCAGAACCACATTTTACACGTTTACTGGAGATTAAATTTACATATGAATTTCCTTTACAATTTTTATACTTTACAATAAAGTATATGACAATACATCGACGTCTCATAAAAATACATAAATACATAACTCCAAATGTTCCGTTATAAAAATTATTGTCCTCCGAAGAGTCTGTTAAAAGGAAATTACTATTCCTGTCCCGGATACCGAGCGTCTAGATGTGCCATTAATATTAATATATTGTATTCCTTTATTATTTCACTCGACTTACTGTTTATGGTTATTATTTGTGTTACGGATATTTGAGAACTGGATAAGATTACATAGAATCATGTTACGAAATGTTGCTTTCAAAGGAATTACATTGGAAATAATTGCCCCTTTATCAATGTACGGAAGTAGACCAATATTTAATATTGTTATATATTTTACTATAATTGTCATGCCAGTTTTTTCTTACGACATTGTCTGCGTGTTTTAGATATATCAAGGACAAAAATTTATCCGGCTTTCTCTGCTATCTATGCTATCTGTATGCCATTTTTATTGTGATTGCCTCAAAAGTTTAACTGGTTAAAAGGTAACAAACCGATACATACAAAAATACTTTCGCATTTATTATATTATGGTTTAAAATGGTATTAATGTGGCTTTTAAAATAGGTGCAAAACTTCTAGATTAATTTCTATTATTTTAACAGCTTGGCACAAAATTTGAATACAAGTGGAATGGAAATATCGCTTTATTTGCAAGTTTTTATCAATTGGAAAATAATAATGTTAATGCATATTACACTAAAACTTATTATTTTAATTTAGATCTTAGACAATTTTAAACAGCCCAAGCCGAGGTGTGTCGTGCACCCTTGAGCTAGTTGCCCAAATAAAATCGGCTGAGTGCCTTAAGCGCTCGCCTTAGTAGTCCGGTGAAGCTGTTGAGACCTTGCTAAGTCAATAGCGTAGTCAGTTCGAAAAAAAAGAATAAACTTTTATATAAGTAATGTATTCTAAATTCTATTTTAAGCTCTACTTTATTGGTGTGTATTTGTTCTTCTGAATTTATATTTGTTTTGTTTAGTCTTAAATTTGTAGTTACAGTAGTTACACCTAATTAATGTGATAGTTTGTGACGTGTTATGTGTGTCTATGTTATTTGTTTGTTCTTTTCATTCTGTATTATAACAATATAACCGACTGAACGCCCGTTTATCATCATATGGGCTCCCATCGAAAATCAGCGCTGTAATACTATATACTTTGCTGAATGGATTTGTCAATTGTTGGCCATATCTTTTTTTTTTCATTCTTGAAATGTATCTAAAAGTATTTTGTCTAATTTAATTTAATTGTATGGTTTTTCCAACAATAAACTATATTAAACACAAACATATATTATGATCAATTAAGTTCGACAGTTACAATACCTACGCTCGCATCATATCCAGTAAATCTCTATGTCCCAAACAGTTGTTATGAGGAGAGCGGTCGGTTTGTTTATCATGTATTTTTTCTTGGACCATAAAATAAAACCCCTTTTATGGGCGACCCAATTACATTTTACGGTTTAGCCGGTTACGATATATGTACGTTCGATACATACACCGTTGCCATTTATATGTGATAGTTTTCCCGTAAGCATTTTTATTATTTCTACTATAAATATTAAGGTAGAGAGAGAAATGCGATTATAAATGATGATAGTTCAATTGATAGTGTATTCGGACATTATCCGAGTTCGAGCTTTCGAAACACATTACCGATTTGCCAGATAGTAAGTTCATTAATGTATAAAGGTTATTATAGAGTGCATCAATATGTGAACGATTGTGACGTCTGGAAATGACGCCTATCTCTGTGCATCCGCCAATAACGAATGTAAATATGTCTGTAAAAATAAGTTGTGCTATGTTATGTATAATGAAAAGATAAAACAGATCGAGTTTCTTGGCGGTTCTTTTAGATGACTGGGTTGTTTTCGGAACCGGTGGTAGTTTTGACGTTCATACCTTCTCAGGACATACATTGAATAAAGAATTTTTGATTTTGATAAAGGGAAAGATCGTAATGAAACCCTAGAATATTATTGAGGCTTTTTCTAAGTCCACCGGGCTACCTACCACCCTCAATTTGAAAATCTGTCCCCAAATACATGTTGGTGTGATGTGGCTGCTGCTTGTAAGAGCTAAACGTTTCTCACTAGTAAACACGCTAGTTTATCATATTAGTCACGCTCGCCGCTGTGTATCAGTACACGGTGGCGAGAAAGCGTAGTGGTGAGCCTCCGGCTCTCAGGGAAGTTGAGTTTAAGAGGCGGGAGATCCGGGAGATGGTGGTCGAGAGGTGGATGCAGGACCTGGTGGACGCGCGCTATAGGCGTTATACAGTGGATGCCGTCCGCCCGGTCCTGCGGGAGTGGGGCTCCCTGACGTTCCGGATGGTGCAGGTACTCACCGGGCACGGTTGCTTCGGGTGGTACCTGCACCATTTCGCACGCAGGGAGCCGACCGCCGCATGTCACGAGTGCGGCGCTGATGAGGACACCGCGCAGCACACACTGAGTGTGCTGCGTGGGAGGGGCAACGCCGCATTCTGGCTGCGACGGTGGGGAATGTAGGGGGGAATTTGTTGCTGCCGAGCATGGCCAAAACCACGTTGCGAGGAGGTCATCTCGCAGAAGGAGGCGGCAGAGAGGGCCCGCGACGTAGACCCTCTAAGTGGCCCTTTTCGCCAACGGAGGACCGGCAGGAGGAGGCGGCGCTTTGCCCAACTCCTCCCGCCACCGTAGCCGGACCTGAGGGGATGGGCCGGGGTGGCCATCTCCTCATTGCACAGTTTCGGCGGACGAGGGGGGGCAGCCGGTGTGTACCCGGTTGCCTCTCTATAGGTAGGAGCCCGGCGGTCACCTTCCGCCGGGCGGACCGCCTCTCCCCGGGGGGGTGGCGTATCCATAAGGGATTTCCCCACGTATAAAAAAAAAAAAAGTTACCATATTAGACCTTATCGTTATTTAACATCAGATGACTCTATGGTCATACGTTATAAATAAAAAGTCAAGGCAGTCATAAGGACTGCTGACAGAAATGAAAACTCAAAATAATGAAATGTCCTTTTTTGAATTCTTAAATCATCTGAATTATTTAAATTTAATTATTAGTAAAGTGCAGTGATTAACATAAAACTAGTTTTCACAACTATTGGCACTCCGAGCAATAATTATATACATACATTTTTATATAGTTAATTAAACGTGTGATGGGCTTCATGGATCTAGTAAAAGACTAGCATAATTTAAATACTAGAAACAGCATCAAATTAGATAAATAGAAGCCGTTAACTACGCGTCACTAGTCTGAAGCAAGCGCAATACATACATGAACATAAGTTTTTCTCCTATCGAAAATTGATCAAGGCGGCTAAAGCAAACGCGGTTAAAAAGAACTAATTTTCATTTAAAAAAATTATACAAGTAAAATTCTATCATTTTTAGTTATCATTTAGAACACGCACGCTACAATACTTTAAGACTTAGCATAAAAAAATTACCATATACTCAAAGTACCATACACCCTTTATTTAGAGGGTTAGTTGACGGGTTCAATCGATTTGCCTTGAGATAAACGTATATCTACATACTTCACGCACAAATTTGTTCGTATATAACTTCGTCCCACTCCCGCACGTCCCATTATGCTCGTTACGTTTATAAAATTCTTATACATACTGTAAATATCTAGGCACATACAAATTATCAATGTACCTATTTTTGGAAAGCGGTTACTTTACGAAAATCCATCAATAAACATTATAGTAGGCGTTACTTTGAACTTACGCCTGAAATTACTTGGCCGTTGCTACGTCTCACTCCAGTAAAAAATTGAGCCGTCACGGGACGCCTGGCAGATGTGAAACATCGAAATTGTTTTGTATAAATTATATGCCTAAAAAATTACACAGAATAGCTGTTTCACTATAAAGAGAGTATTTAAGGTAAACCATTCAAATCAAACTAAGTTTTACGTTAAAAGAAGTCTTTCGTTATAACGAACGAAATTTAACAAGTTCACACTGTAGTGCCTATTTAAACAGTAATTATTCGGGCACTAAACTGTAACCGCCCGAGGTAATATTAAATTTGTATTAGCCGTTATAAAAAGCAATAAAGTATGAAACTAATTTAGAATTAAAATAATTCACCGCTCCAACTCCTCCAACAACTCCAACCCCATTAATACTAAACGCGCTGCGGGCGAAAACTACTAATAAAAGAAAAACGCTATAAATAAACTCCGTACCAACACGTAAACACGACGAATAATGAATGAGAGACAGTTTTCGGTAGTGTATTTTTTATGGCCTGCAGTATAATCCATCGACCAATTTTTTTTTTTTGTTAATCGTTGCGCAATAACAAATTGGTGAATTCCAAAATGGACAGATCTGACAATAGTCTACTGTATATCGTGATAAAAACACAAGTGATAAAAATACTTTAAATTGTATTTCTATTTTACTTTGATTTTTATTCGATGCTTGAATTTATTTATTGTATAAATGCTTCAGTTAAATAAACTGCAATGAACATATGCATTTATATAATACTAGAATTTGCCCGCGACTTCGTTTGCGTGGAATAGTTACTTTGGGCTAAACCTAACACGCAGCGGAAACGCTCAAAATGAAAATAAAACGATTTTGAAACATTCTTCATTGGTTCTCCGCTCCTATCAGTATTAGCATGACGATATACATTCACGCTGAAACCAGTAATAGCTTCAGCGTGGCTCTACCACCTACAAAATACTAAACAAGTGAATAACACTTCGAAATAATGAAATAAAAACTCCAACCCGTTATTAATTATACCATTCAATTAATTCATGTTAATATTAAAACGAAGAATTGTTCCACGATTGAATCCTAAATTTAAATTTGTTAATGGAACTTGTTTTGGAAATTTCGGTACCAAATTAAATTGATGTTTCGTTAATTGAATTCTATTGTTAACAGGTGAAGTACGCACCGAAGGTAAAGATTTATATGAAATCGAGGGTTAACGGGAAGATTCCAGAAGGTGAAGACATTACTATCGGTAAGGATTATTATTATTATTTATAGTTTTTTTTAAATTCCATACTAACTGACACTCGCGATTTTGCCTCTGTCGTTTGTTACATTAGCAATGTATTTTATGTACAGAGGAAAAAACATAAGCATCACACCGCTTGCCCCTTTTCTCCACGTCAAGAAAACACATATAACTGTTCGCGTAATGTTTATAAAACCGTAGTTTCTTTAAACTTTAATATACCTATATTAAATGGAGCTATCGAGATATTTTTTAATTTAGATAAGGTTATCCTTACTAAGTGTCCTAAGAAGTAAAACTAAAAAAATAATCTCTTATGGCGCTCAGCAGCTTAGCAGCATGCTTGGGCTGTTGCCTTGGATACAACAACGCAAATCTTACTAAGCTAATTATAGTATCTATACGAATATGATAAAACTGCAGAGTTTGATTGCTTGAAAGCGCTAATAACTATTGGTCTGATTTGAAATTGTAGGTGGTAGAGCCACGCTTGTAGGTGGTAGAGCCACGCTGTAGGTGGTAAAGCCACGCTGAAGCTATTACTGGTTTCAGCATGAATGGGTCAGCTCGCCCGGGGTAGTACCACCCTCTCAGAGAAAACCGACGTGAAGTAACAGTACTTGCATTGTTGCGTTTCGTTTGGTCAGTGAGAGCGCCGGAGACCCACCTCCCCTCCCCTTCCCTTGCTCTCCCCAAACAGGCTGGCATCACGCTTGCGAATCCCCTGGTGTGGCACTTGCCACTTTAGACACTTATTAGACACTTGTCTAATCTATTACTTAACACCAGGTGACCCACCTAAAAAAAATTCTTTCAGTGTTAGATAGCTCATTTCTCGAGGAAGGCTATGGGCTATATATCGCTAAGACCAATAAGAGCAGAGCAGCAATAAAAAACGTTTCAAGTCGACTTTTTTTCGTTATGAGAGCTTCCGTTGCGTGTTAGCGTTAGCCCAAAAAAAAACTATTCCACGCGGACAAAGTCGCGGGCAGAAACTAGTCATTCATACAAGAATTATTGCCGCTTCATGAACTCATACATGTATTTTGTATCTGTCAGTTCGGCTAAACTAAACTAACCGTCTTGGATATCCTGGACTGGTTGCAGAGACGGGCTGTCCGCATTGTTATTGATACAGACATTAAAGTTCATAGAGCCGCTTCAGTTCCAGACATTGGCTCACTGAGCGTGTTCTACCGTCTGTATCATGGCGGGGTGGTAGGGTTTCACAGCCCGACTGGGTCGCAACCACCATGTATATGGCGAAAAAGCACGTCATAGTGATTCGCTTCTGCGAGTCGCGTTTCGGGATCAGCCTGTGCATATCCAGCTTTTTGCAAGCCGGCATGACAGCGGCGACCGGCGCGATGGATAGTTTCTCTTTCGGTGGTCGCCATTATTTTTGGATTGTACTGTGTTTACCATCGGGCATAGTACAGTCATTTTGCCGTGCTACAATAAAAAAAAACCCAAGGCGAATGTTCTAAAGAGTTATATAATACCACTACCACGCGCGCTGGTCTTCGGAGCCACAGTTTACGATAAATCATATCTGGGCACGCACTAAAAAGTTCGCAACGTCTTATCTTTGCCGTACCGTGAAACAAACTTCCGGCCAGTGTGTTTTCTCCTTCCTAGGACATGGCTCCTTCAAGCGCAACGTGTAGAGACACTTACGCAGACCGCCATGATAGCGGCGACCAGTGATGCATAGTGTGTCTCTCCGTGGTCGCCATTATTTTTGGATTGTACTGTGCTTACGGTCAGGCATAGTGCAGTCATTTTACCGAGCTACAATAAAAAAAACCAAGTTCGAAAAATAAAGGAAAAAAATAAAACCCTCCAACCATATGTCTACCTACCCGTATGTACAGTATAATGTATGATTAATTTATTTGCAGCATGCAGAGCGGATGCGAACCCGACTAATCTAACGTACAAGTGGTACATTAACGAAGAGATCATTAACGGGAATACGACCGAGTTGGTAAGTAAAATCACTTTATCATTATTACATAGTATAAAACGAAGTCCCCTACCGCGTCTGTCTGTCTGTTTGTTCGCGATAAACTCAAAAACTACTGAACGGATTTTCATACGGTTTTCACCAGTAGATAAAGTGATTCATGGGGCACGTTTTGGTATTTAATTTGTCAAGGGTTTATTTATAACTAGGCCGGACAACGTCTGCCGGGCCCGCTAGTATTGTATATTTTATCAGCAACCAGAGCTACTATACCTCGCGTACGAAGTCTTTCATCAAAATATCATGTAGGTAACCTATCTATTGTTTTTTTATTTATAATATTATTTTGGTTATAATCTATACTAATATTATAAAGAGGTAGAGTTTGTGAGTTTATGATGTCGTAATCTCAGTAACTACTGGTCAGATTTGGAAAATTCTTTCAGTGTTATATAGCTCATTTATCAGGCAAGGTTATATGCTATATATCATCACGCTAAGACCTATAGGAGCGGAGCATCAATGAAGAATGTTGCAAAATCGGGGTATTTTTTTCCTTTTCAGAGCTTCCGCTGCGTTTTAGCGCAAAATAACCATTCCACGCTTACGTATTACCGCCCAACGAAGTGGGCACGGGTCGGCTAGTTGTTTATAAGTAAATAAATTACATCGTAAGGCTTACATATATTTCTGTTTGCAGAAAATATACAATATAACAAGGAAGTACCACGACGCTATAGTCAAGTGTGTTGTTTACAACGACGTCGGCAAGAGCGAAGAACAGGAAACCTTGGAAATAACTTGTAAGTTGCTCCTGATTTTAAATACGCCCTTAGAAATAACAAACACAATCGCGTTGTTCTTAGAAACTTCAAGAAACTTCATACATATTTACATTCAAAGTTTCAAAATGTTCGAATTGTTTAGAACTGTATACAAGTTCAAATAATATTTTTTTAATGAAATCGGTAACTTCTCTTATTATATTATAATTATATCGCTCCGTTTATGAAAAAAAAACTCAAAAACATCTATATACAAAAACCCAAGGTGCACTTAACACCTCAGAGCCCGCAAACGAAAATGAGTGCATAATTTTGGATTATGCAGTCATTTCAAATAGTCTCGCGTCGTTTGCGTCCTTGTAAAAACAACTTCAAATCGTTCAGGTAAGGTTGAAATCGCAAAATCATAAGTTTGTAACATAACTATAACCACATATATATTGGGGAGTTTTTGCGGCCGTTTTTGAGTGATACTTTTATCGAGATTGTGTGTCTTGGGTCAAGTGTTTCAAGTTTTCACCAGAAAGTAAATTAACGTTGCTTGAGAATGTATCCAATTAGTCACTTCAATACGAACAAAACTGCGAAAATAGATTATTGTTGTTCTTTCTTTGATTTAAATGTGTGAAAAACGTTAATCTCTCAAGATAGTTAATGAAGTAAAGTGAAATAAGTCCATGTTTTTTATAAAAAGTAACCATTTTATTGATTTAAATCTGTTTAAAAAAAGTGTGTGTGTACTTATGTATACGCGTTAGAAGTTATACTTCTTTAGCGTAACGAGATCAAAATCTTTTCAACAATTTTATCTTTCGCCTTATTCTACGTTTGTAGAAAAAACGACACTAACAATAGAAAAAGTTGACTATAGCTAATTTCAGGGTGTCGGTTTTTCGTGACGGTGTGCGCGCGCATCGTAAAAATTTACTTTCATCATTTTTCTCTAACGCGCCAAAAGAAGTATAACTTCAAAAATGCATTAGTTTAGATTTATGTCATTTTATTTAAAAATAAATGTATTTATGTTAATTATTGTAATGTATTATTTTTTATATCATAGGAGGCAACTGAACACGTGGGTCACCTGATGTTAAGAGATCACCACCGTCCATAGACTCTTGCAACACCAAAGTAGTCACCAGCCTGTCTGTGTGGGGAGGGGAGAGGTGAGAGGAAAGGGGAAGGGGGATGGGGGGTGGGCCACCGGCGCTCTCACTGACCGTACGAAACGCAACAATGCAAGCACTTACTTCACGCCGATTTTCTGTGGGTCGGGTGGTACTACTCTGGGCGAGCTGACACATTCATGCTGAAACCAGCAATAAAGTCAGCGTGGCTCTACCACCTACAATTTTGGGGTGTAACGGATATCAAATAACATCTAAGGCTTGAGACATCCAGGCCAACCTCACCTGCACGTGGTGCACCTTGCTGAGTAACGAACGAGGCAATGGCGAAAGCGGGGTGGTAGGGTTTTACAGCCTGACTGGGTCGCAACCACCATGTATATGGCGAAAAAAGCCCGTCATAGTGATTCACTTTTGCGGAAGCTTTTCGCAGGCCGGCATGACAGCGGCGACTGTAATTACTACCATCGGGCACAGTGCAGACATTTTACCATACTACAATTTAAAAAAAAAACAAAATTATGCTGTTACTCATCTGTTTTGAAATTATTTTATAAAAACACTGAATTAACTACAAACATTTTTATACGCTTTTTTAAAAGTATTTCTGTTACAATAAAGGTGTGTTTTTAAAATCAGACGCTCCATCGTTCAAGAGCCTTCCGAAAGACGTTGAAGCAGAAGTAGGCACAAGCATTACGCTCAGCTGTAATGTTGACGGATACCCGACGCCGGAGATAAGGTGGCTTCACCACGAAGAAGACCAGACCATCGTAAGTTTTTTATTTACTTTATTTTTGGCAACCAATCTTCCAGATTATAACTGCCAATATTATTAAGTGTCTTGTGATAATATTCATATTCTGACAAGATGGCGGCCCTTTTGTTAGAACTTTCCAGGTAGTTTGTGTGGCATCTCAGAATTCATGCTCCGTGGGCTTATTAACTTCGGTCCAAGCACTTCTGTTGTGCACAATAACCGAACTATATTACTTTAAATCAACCACCAACCTTACGAAATACAGGCTGAATGTTTAGACAATAGCAATATTTATTGAGGATACTCTGCATTCGATTCTCGTTCTTTTAATTTTCCTATACCTGTGTGTGTCGGTCTGTAAGACTGATAACAACCGTTTGGCAAGATTAAAAAAAAATCAAAATGGTTCACAAAACAAAGTGGTTCCGGAGTTTATTTTTCTCATATAAAAAAACACAATATCAGCTCTCTTTCTCTTTGTAATACATATCTACGTCTTTTATAGGCTACAAGTCCTAAGTCATCTTTTAAAATACGCGACATAGTTCTAGGTGCTATCTTCATATCCCGAGATAAATTCTTTTGCTTTCGGACAGGATTTCTTCGAATTCTTTCCCTTCGTACGAATACTACGTGGACGGCCAGATCTTTTTCTATCACAAACAGAGGTCTCATTTTACCTATTAATAGCCCGGTACACAAAAAATTTACTAATACCAAGCGTATGGAGATTTTTCAATATTGCATTTGTCTCCATACCTACTTTGTGTAATGCAATCACATCGATTCGGTTCTGTTTATCACCCCACTAAATTTTAATATCGCAAAATATTGTACAATGTATTGGCGCCAAAATGAGAAAACTCAATAAATAATCATATATAAATGACAGATTCCAAATTCAAATGTAATATATTGTTTATTATTAATTGTAACAGTATTTATGGCCAGTCTAAGTACATAAATGGATAAAATATGTCGCGTTCATTGAAGCTAGTTTCATTGTCTAAGGCTTTGTTATTTGATATTTTCTATACATATCTAAAATATATTTAATTAGTAATTTTGTAGCTACCGAGTATGTCATCCTCTTTGGCAGGCTGAAACTTTTGTAAATATTGTTAATAGAATGTCGTTCAAACAATTGAAAAAATAAATGAAATATCGCGTGTCCGTATAAACTGACCTTATATGGTCATATACAGTGCCTGGCTATATTATTAGACGCACCATAAGATTTTATATAAAATGTTAATTATCAGGTGGTACTGTACAGATGTAATGTTTTTATGAGATACAATGTATATTTACTATATTATTAATAAACTAAGTATCTGTAACATTAATAAACATCGTCATTATAGAAAAAATATGTATTTATTAACTCTGGAACAAAAATGTAATGAAAAGTTAATATTTTATTGATCCACCCATGGCTGCTATGAGAGCTTTAATTCTGCGCGGCATACCACCAATGCAAGACTGTACTGTGTTCTGCATTTGAGGATGATGATTCCAAACATGAATAATCTTTTCTAAGAGCGGAGTTTTGTTTGTAATCATCACTTTAGCCACTTCTCCTATAATGAATAAAGTCATTCAAATTTCAATTCAATTCAAATTCATCTCCTGAATAAAAGTTCATTAAATAACGACTAATCAACCTTTAAATATAACACAACTGTTTATAAACTTCGTCAAAAACATGTATTTTGTAAAAAAAAACAACGGGGCGTCTAATAACTTGGCCAGGGACTGTAAATAAACAGTCTATTTCACGCACTACGAGTATTATTATTACGCTGTCCGTGTCAGTCTAGAATCTTCTAGTAGTGAGCCCGAAACTCCTACAATTTCATTTGGAACATTTTATAAATACAAGATCTATCTAGGAGACCGTAAATTGTAATAAACTTACGATCCTTTTACGCTTTTGTATTAAACAACAATGTGACCTAAATGACGTCAACCTTCAGAACTAGAGCGCTTACTACGTGGTAGTGTTTCAGTATTAAACCGATTTCACATTCACAACGCATCGCGTCTTTTATTTTTATTTTTCTCGAATTGACTACGCTATTGACCTACCAAGGTCTTAACAGTTTCACCAGACTTCAAACATCGCGTTAGTGTGACGATCGCTAACGATTATTATGTTATACTATTTATTTAGTACATGTTGCATGGTGACATGGCATCTGTGTCCCACATATATATATTTTAAATCATAGTGATCACCACCGTCCTTAGACACTTGCAACACCAGGGGAGTTGCCAGCCTGTTTTTGGGGGGAAGGGGAGGGGGAGGGGAGGTGGATTTCTGGCGCTCTCACTGACCGAACGAAACGCAACAATGCAAGCACTGTTACTTCACGTCGGTTTTTTGTTGGTCGAGTCATAGTACCCCGGGCGAGCCTACACCTACACTAGTACATATCTAGTCCTACTCTTTCTCTCATCCCTAATCACAGAACGCCTTGAATTTGACATTTTACATAACGAATGACCAGCGATTGGGTATTATTATAATATAAATTGTGTCGTGTGCTAAAATTATTAAAAAACCAAGTGTCTTCAAAACTTGTATACGCGATTCATTTTAGTCCATTCCTCCCTGAGTCGTCGTGTAATCATTCACTCAGCACGTCGGGGAAATGCGTAATAGGTTTTTACTTTTCGAATCAAAATCATAAGCTACAGCGTTAAAAATTATAACCTCCTCTTAAGAATCTACAAAGAATAGAATTAAAAAAAGTATTTCTGTTTGAATCTTCTTTATTTCAAAATTGAATTTAAATTTTAGACGCATAACTCATTATTTTTAATAAAAAAAACCTAATGCATGCTAGGAAATCGGATTAGAACGAAATAATTGTTGAAAGTGGCGAGTCGAACGATTACGCCACTGAGCCATCCGTGAAATCAAATTATTTTTTCATAAGTATTTGTAGTAATATAAGAAGAAATTGCGTGTATCAGTGTGTACACGCGGAGGAAATGGAACTTCTTTGGTTTATACTGCCGCGCAATTCATAAACGCAGTAAAGAACATGTGAACAGTTTCGAAAAAAAATGCGGTAAAACTTGAAATTTGATTTGTGGTTACCCTATAATTCGTTACGCAAATATTTGTATATATGACAGTATATGTATTAAATCTATACTTATAAAGCTGGAGGGTTTGATTGTTTGGTTGAACGCACTAATCTCAGGAACTACCGCGGGATGTTCTTCTCGTTCGCCCTTGTGGGAGAGAGCGGGGAAACCGAGTCAGAGCGACCCCTCTGGCGATGGCGTCATCTCTGACCGCAGCGTGGCCAAATCTAGTTGACGAGGCTCATCGGAGTTTGCCTCTATTGGGGGCGCCGCCTGTCAATATGGCGACACCTCTCGCCCTCGTACGTCACCGGCCCGCGGTTAGGCGGGGTGAGGTGGAAATGAGGTGAGACGTGAGGCGAGGCGACGTTCCCCGGCGGTGGGCGGGCGTAGAACTCTCGAAGGTGGTAGCGAGAGCGCCGGTAGCCCGCCTCGGTGGCGACAGTCGGATGCCGGTGGATGTCTTGAAGGTGCCTCGGTGATGTGCAATGATGCACGAGTCAGCCGATGAAGGTGGTGGATTACGAAGCGGAGGTCGGGGTGGTCGCAAGAAAACACCGTGGTTCTCGTATAATGACCGCGTCCCCGAGCCAACAGAGCACTACTACTGACGATGAAGACTTCTCGATTAACTATTCAATATTGTCGCGATGAACTATGCGATCAAAACTACTCTATGATACTCAATAAGATGCGCGATCAGACTACTCTATGTTACTCAATAAGATGCGCGATCAGACTACTCTATGTTTCTATGAATCTATGTGCAATCAGACTACGATGTTACTGTGAATCTATGTGCAATCGAACTACGTTGTTATCTCAATGAGATGTGCTATCAAACTACGATCTATGTACCGCGCGGACGTGCTTATAAGCAAATCGGGCCGGCGACTAACGGTACCCCGCCGTCGTGACTCTATACGTTGGCTCGGATATCGCGTTCCTATTTATTTATCATATTTTTATATATCAAATATCTATAATATCAATTTCTTATCATCTATTTGCATGCAATCTATACTATAAAATTTACATCTTATATCTATCTTACATATGAATAAAGTTATCTCTATATTAAGTGCCGGTTTGCACTAAACTCTATATTCTATTCTATAATTCTATATAACTCTATAATAATCTTATTACATAAACCTTAACTTATATTCATATGTAAATCTATTTTCAGTGTGTTATTTACATCGATCTGTATAGGGTGACATAATTAATCTCTATATATTATATTCACATTCACATTTACTCTATATATTACATATCGTTACGTTATGTTCGCCAGTAATACATATATATTCCTTGTTATAATATTAATTTCATTCATATTTTATTTCACAACGATACATAATAAAATTAGAAATTTCTGTTTACAACGCCGTTGCGTGAGAACCTGTAGGTTCTTTACTGTAAAAGCCATAAAATCCCGTTGGAGTTACATCTTTCGACAATTGTTTGTACAATTACCCTAAAATAAAATATATTGCTTTATTGGGCTCGTTCGGATACCGTAACGTCTTAACAAATATTATCAACGGACTCTATTCAAGTATATTGCTTTATTCAAAGGCAAAATCCACCACCTAGTCTCTAGGAAATAGTATTACAAAGGGCAGCCGGCATAAAATTTGTCCTTGTCCATATAATTATTAAATCTCTTAAAAACCGTTGTAATTACTAAAATCCTGAGATAAAAGACATCCGTTACGAGTAACCGTTGTAAAATTTGTACCTCTATAACCATTACGTTTGTCTATATTAAATTATACAATCTTCCATATTTGCCGTTCTATATGATCGTATAATTCTCGTAACGTAATATTTAATAGTATATAAGGTGTGTAATGCTATTATGTTCTCTCTACGAATGTTTCCATACACACACGTTATATGTTCCATACGGTATAATTTTAATCTATTCTATCATGTAATTACCTACTTAATGCGAATGTAATCTATAAGTCACCCTATACTAACACATAATTCTATATAATCCATAATTCAGTAATTCTATGCATGCATAAGTCCCTATTTATCTATTAATATACATGATTCTACCTATAATTCACATATTCAATACACACATAACATACCTACAATTCTATATCTCTATTCTATTATGATCGAGTGAATTATCTAAAAATCTATAGTATATGTCAATAAATCTATATATATGTTCTCTATAAAATATCAATAAATCTATGTATAAAACTATTTATAATCTACTTATCGTGTGCGTCGCCAACAGCCTCTATAGTGTCACGTTTTAGTCTCGTATATTAACGAGCTCTCTTAATTGAGGTCTGAATATTATCTTCCTTTTTGTTTTTGTAGTCGGGCGATCTGGTGAGTCTAATCATCAGGAAATACTGGTCCGATTTGAAAAATTATTTCAGTGTTAGATAGCTCATTAATTGAGGAAGGCTATAGGCTATATCACCACACTAAGACCAATAGGAGCGGACCACCAATAAATGTCTCAAAATGAGAGCTTCCGCTGCGTGTTAGCGTTAGCCCAAAGTAACTATTCCACGTAGACGAAGTCGCGTACTATAAATACTGAAGTATACATTTACACATTTTGGTATACTAGACACAGACAGACAATTATACATAATGACATGTAAACATAAATACATATTAGTATAGTACGTATAACGAAATTTTTTCCCTATAGTGCCATAAAAAATTTCACTTCAATAACCATTTCCCGTTCATAATAGGCTATATTTGCTTCACACATAGTAATTTGATCACAGGTTACAGGCAAGTTCTCGCAGCAACATTGATGTATCCATAACAATATTTAAAACCCGTTATGATCGTTGGATACAGGATTCTGTCTAAGTTTAGCGAAAGGATAGGCATCGTTATGGTTAAATTGTCTTATTAAATGTAGCTATTTTAGTGACTCTATATAAAAGAGAGGATGTCTTCTTCTTCTTTTCTTGTTTTAGCTCCGCAGAAGCACTTGCCAGTGTCAATGTTTTGCTTCAATCGAGATTACAACATATTTTACAGAATAAGTGTCGTGTGAATAATTTCAATGTGCCAACAAGATTGTGGCTCTCTTGTTAGAACTTTGTAGAGAGTTTTTGTGACATCTCAGAATTCATGCTTCACTTATGTACAATAAACAAACTATATTACATAAAACACCACCAATTTTACACAATATAGAGTGAAGTAACACATGATTTGGAATAAAATATAAAATCCACTACATGACGGACCAAAATCCCGCCAAACGCCAAGAGAGGATGTCAATAACACAGTACGAGTTGTAACATTTTACATCACAGCTACAACATTACACATATCACCTCCACACATGTGCACGCTCACACGCTTATACATGCAAGTGGAAGGGTTTTGTTTTTTTCCCTTATCGAACTAAAATAGTTTAGAAATTTTCCGATACAAAATACACATAAGAGTTATTGAGATATGTATGCTTGGTACACATATATGTTTCAATAACTCATATATATATGAATATGTAGCTTAGGTTCAGATTGGTCGCGAATTTCATACATCAGGCAACAGCCAATCCGAGGTTTGCCGTGCACCCTTGAGCTAGTTGCCCAAATAAAATCGGCTGAGTGCTTTAAGCGCTCGCCTTAGTAGTCCGGTGAAGCTGTTAAGACCTTGCCAGGTCCATAGCGTAGTCAGTTCGAGAAAAAAAACAGTACGATTTAAAGCGGTTGTCATTTTACTTGAAATATTGAATTTAAGTGACGTAACTAAATTCTATATGACATACATAAAATTAACAGAAATGCGCGTCAAAAATGTGAAAACACATTTGCCTATACTGAATGGAACCGCCCACGTCTAGGCGTATCGATTTGTAAGCGCAAATTCAGTTTTGTATAGAATTTCCTTTCTATTAGGGAAATTTATTTGTTGACATTATGTAATGTAGCTATAATTGTGCTGGATCGAATTTCGGTTTTTTAAATGTCCACGCACTTTTTCTGAGATGTTGAAGTATATAATTAATTCGTTATGGCTTACTTGATACTTTATTCGAAACTATTTGCGTTTGAAAATACTTCCCATGTGTAAAAGTTATTAATTCTAAATATATTTGTGTTTTATTACTTATTCCTCTTCGATCAACAATAACTAGATAACAATAACTACAAATAGATAACAATAACTAGATAACTTGAAATGTGTGACCTTATTTTGTTTAGTTTGTTTGAAACACAGCCAATGTAAGCCCGTTTCACATGCCGCAGTGTATTCAAAAGATGCAAAAATAATACCCGAAAAAGCAATTTAACGGCCGGAGTATCTTACTTTCGCTAAATACATATTGAATAAGTTATATTTTAAGCTTTAAATTAAATAATAATATCAAATTTTGGACAAAATTACCGATTTTAAATCTGTGATACAAATGTTTTGCCTCGCCAGACACAAACACGCAGAATAACGGGAAAACGTACTTTATTCATTACGTGTTAAGGTTGAATTCTCACTAAATGTTGATGATGTTATCTTTTAATTTGTGAGGGGAATAATTTATTACTTTGCTCGATTTATCGTAAGTATTAGATAATATTTTGAACATTTGTGACTTTATTACAAGGTGCTATGGTTGTAATTAGGTTGAACTTAAAACAGTTTTAAAACTTTTTTTCTCCTTTAGTAAACAAATAGCTACGCATAAGTATATATTTACGCGGACGGCTTTTAGCTTCGATTTGTACGTGACTTTTTATCTAGTTATTGTTGATCGAAGTTATTCCTAGACACCTGCAATATTTTTTTTCTCCAAAATCTAAGAAGTACAGGCACGTTGGATTTAAATTCTAATTATATGTATAGATTCGAATAATAAGGTCTAAAAAGGTAACTGACCTTAAACAATAACAAATAAATTTTTTAGGTCACCTTTTCATAAGCGGTTGTTCAGTTGCTTGACTTACGTCGACACTCATAAATAGGCGCCGTATTGTACTTAAATATGTTTTGTTACTGGTCGATATTAAAGTTCGAGTCAAACAAGAGTGAATAGAAGCGCTTATAATTGATATTTATATGTTCAAAACCGATTTTTGTGACGTTTGTTATGAATTATGTAATTTATTATTTATACATTCGAAGGGAATTAGGGTTTTCATAATTAGGTTTTTGACAATTAAATTGATTGTCCATTGAGTATATTAGTAAAAGTATTAATAAACAACATAACTATTAAAAAATTTGCAGTGTTCATAGATGTTTGAGTTAATATTCAGAACGCATGTAACGATTCTAATGGGCCTTCTACTGTGGGCTACATAGAGCTCATACTTGGAGATTTTTTTTGAGGTGTCTACCAACCTATTTTTCGGAGTATAAAGTAAAACAAAAATAGTCCATTTTTTTCCCAACCTGTACATATTTATACATATACTACATACAGACTGTATATTCTCTAATAATAATAAACAACTATGAACAATATGTATCATACTGATTTTTTTATATCATAGGAGGCAAACGAACATGTGGATCATCTGATGTTAAGTGATCACCATCGTCCATAGACACTTGCAACACCAGGGGAGTCACAAGTGCGTTGCCAACCTGTCTTGGGGGAGAGGGAGAGTAAGGGAAGGCGGAAGGGGAGGGGAGGTGGGACCTCTGGCTCTCTCACTGACCTAACGAAATGCAACAATGCAAGCACTGTTACTTCACGTCGGTTTTCTGTGAGAGAGTGGTACTACTCCGGTCGAGCCGACCCATTCATGCTGAAACCATTAATATCTTCAGCGTAGCTCTACCACCTACTAATAATTATAGTAACATGTCATGGATATAGGTTACTTTTGCGTCGATAGTAAATCGAATCGTGTTCTTAGGAAACCTAAACTGTATATATATAATGTATTTCGTCGGCAGACTTTTTTTCATGTAAATCCATGATTAGAGATGTCATTAAATAGGTTCTAAGTAACACTAGATCTCAAGTATACATCCAGAAGAATGTTGCTAAGTCCTTGATGATAAGTGTTTAACTTAAGGATGCTATAAAACTAAGCGACCAGTAGATAATGACCTAGCATAGTGGAATCGTGCACGGGCTCTCCAAATTGTAACTTAATAAAGTCGAGGCATTTATAAGGACTGCAGACAGAAGTGAACACTGAAAACAATGGAATAACTGTGTATCATTATTATTTATTACATAGTATAAAACAAAGTCCCCTACCGCGTCTGTCTGTCTGTCTGTTCGCGATAAACTCAAAAACTACTGAACGTATTTTCAAGCGGTTTTCACCAATGGATAAAGTGGTGAATGAGGAACGTTTTGGTATATAATTTGTCAAGGCTTTTTTTATAATCAGGGCGGGACAACGTCTGCCGGGCCCGCTAGTTTATTTTAATCCACTATAGCCTTAATTATTTTTAAATTCCATAATTTGTAAATTGAAATTATTAATTTTAACCTGGTTTTCATCTCTATTGGCACACTGAACAATAATTATATACATTTTTATAAAGTTTATTAATTCATGAAACATATGACGAGCCGCACATGCGCAATACAAAATATCAATATTACATATACACAGGCGCGTCGCTAGTTTGGCACGAGCGCAATACGTTACGAACATGTCGATGACATCGGTGACGCGTACCCCCAAGTTTTTCCGAAAACCGCTCAAGGCTGCTAAAGAAGTTTTCACTTCAAAAAAACTATGATATTAATTGTTGATCTGTATTTTTTTAATAACTTTAAATTATTTGTTATAGCGAGTAGGCAGAACTCCCAATCTGACGCTTACAGTGGATACGCACACATCAGGGAGATATCTATGCAAAGCGAGCGTTGATGGATACCCTGAGATTGAGGCCGAAGCTTCAGTCTTCATTAAAGGTAAATGTATTTAAATAATTGGCTATCATTAATATTTCCTTTAATAAATTTATATTAAATTTGAAAAGTGCTATGAACATTTTCACATATACAACGCGACTGGTTAGTCGCTAACAATATTTTTACAGGATAGTCATTGGTCGATTCTCGTTCTAAGCCAATTAAAAAAATAGGTTCTTAATATTGGATCTAATTATCTCGAGAAACGCAAAACTGATATACACTCAACATCAGCTGATTTACACATAAAAGAATTGGTGTAATAAATGAATCACGCCCTGCCATGCAATCCGGCCCGCATCCTGCTCCACCCGCGCACCCCTTCCTATTGTTCGACTGTGCGGCGTTCCCACAATAAGCAGTTACGTAATGATTAACCTTGAAAAGCGCCCCTTTAAAATTGTACATTAAAGATTCGTTCCCATACTTTTAGAAGTTTTAGAACGAATTTTATCTAAGGTACTCTCTGTTGTTTATTAGTATTTGTTTTGATATATTATTAAATGTGTAACTCGAGCCGTCATTCAAATTACAATAACTTTTGATAGAGTTGACCTATTTTAATGAAACAGACACTAAGTTACTCCTGAGGATATGCTTTATGATTTACCTTTTTAGGTTTTATTCTGAACTGAGTATTTTATCAGTGATGCGTGTTCATACAAACAGATAGATAGGCAGACTTTTCTAAGAATGATTGAAATGTATTTTATTACTTATTCCTAGACACCTAATACAATTTTTTTCAAGAAAATCGATTTTGTGTTTCACGCTAATTTCCCAGAAAACATGAAAGCTTTTACAGAATCACTCCTCCCTACAACATACTTGTATATCTATAGCTATACAAAATAATTAATTAATTAGGAATACACGGTAAATGGAAAGGTTTTTCGTGAGAGTAACGTACGTTCAAAGAACAAGCGAAGGTTCTTCATTTGTAATTCATGAGCGGGGGGAATATTACTCTGTGCCGTGTCATTCACTCGGAAATGACCTGCATTATTACAGGTTCCGTGGAAATTTTAACGAAATTAAAGTGATCTCGTTCGGCATCGCCCTATCGTTATTTTCGTCAGTGTTGCCAGAAATGTATTTCTATTAGTAGTGACATAGATATTGTTATGATAAAAAAACGGTTGTTCTTATGACCACACGATAGAAGTAAAAACTTCTGTTTTTTTTTTTAACATTATAGGAGCAAACGGACCGGTGGGTCACCTGATGTTAAGTGATCACCACCGTCCATAGACACTAACAACACCAGGGGAGTCGCAAGTGCGTTGCCAGCCTGTGTTTGTGGGAGGAAGAGGGAAGAGGAGGAGGGAGGGGGAGAGGCGAGATGGGCATCCAGCGCTCTCACTGACCGAACGAAACGCAACAATGAAAGCATTTTTACTTCACGTCGGTGTTTCTGCGGGTCGGGTGGTAGTATCCCGAGCGAGCCGACCCATTCACACAGAAACACCGACGTGAAGTGACAGGGCTTGCATTTGTTGCGTTTCGTTCGGTCAGTGAGAGCACCGGATACCCACTTCCCCTCCCCCTCCCAAAACACAGGCTGGCAACGCACTTGCGGCTCCCCTGGTGTTGCTAGTGTCACTTAACATCTGGTGACCCACCTATTCATTTACCTCCTATGATATAAAAAAAGAGATTGTTGATTTGGTCAAATCAAAATAAAGAATTAAGAGTATGTCAAAAGGAGGCAAACGGACCGGTGGGTCACCTGATGTTAAGTGATCACCACCGTCCATAGACACTAGCATACCAGGGGAGTCGCAAGTGCGTTACCAGCCTGTGTATGGGGGAGGGGTTGGGAAAGAGAAAGGATGTAGGCCTCCGGCGCTCTCACTGACCGAACGAAACGCAACAATGCAAGCACTGTCACTTCACGTCAGTGTTCTGTGAGGGGGTGGTACTACCCCGGGCGAGCCGACCCATTCATGCTGAAACTAGTAATAGCTACAGTGTGGCTCTACCACCTTAATTATACTTTTATTCTAAGCGTGATTTTAAATATGCCATTGATTGCAGGTCCGCCAAGGATACTTTCGAATCAAACGCAATTCGGTTCACAAGGTGACACCGTAAACATAGAATGTGCAGCATTCGCCATACCCAAGATCGACAATATTGTTTGGATATTTGATGGGAAAGAAATCGATGGTATTCATGATCAGGTATGAGATTGCAAATACTTAATAATACGTGTGATAATTGTATTGTTATCAACGTTTTCTTTTAATTATTTCAAAAACTCGCAAACAATAATATTATGTATAACTCAAAAGCTGTAGATTCGTCATAAGTGCTTCAACAGCGCCTCGTTAAAACTTGGCTAGCTAGCAAATGCTAGCCCCGTCAATCCACCCGTATCTAAGCAACATATAACTATTTCGTTTTCACCATCGATATTGAGAATATGCCATCTTACTTTCACATTTTATTTAAAACAGTGTGGCGTTACAATATTACTTTACGTATGTGTGCGTTATCGTACAAATGGTTTTGTCAAAATATCGTATAGGTAACGTATCTTTAGTTATAATATCATCGATAATATGTAATTAACAAACGCACGAAACTATTCTGAATGCGACTGTACTGCAACTAGCACTGACAGCGACACATGTGTCAGCGAGGGTGCACGAAGAGTCAGGTACGTAAGCGGGCGAGCGTGCTCCCCCTTCACCTCATCTGCGTCCCTCTGATAACTAAATTTCTGTTCTGCGCATCTACTTCAGAGAGGGCGAAAAGTTTGACGCGGACTTTTAATAAATAAGTAACTTAGATTTCAATATACAATTGTATTTTGCCACAGGATTATGATCTTTTAAAAGTTGTTATATGTTAATACATGATTTATTGATGAGTATTAAATATATTGCTCGCATAATCTTCAAGATAATTTTGTGTTCAAATGAATAGTTTTCTTTTGTTAATATATTTCAATTTAACTTTTAGTAGCTGAATTGCAAACATATATAGTAATTACACATATGGCAATACTAACAAACTTGTGACAATAAAATATTTAGCTATAATTATAATTTATCATCAATACTTTTCATTTGTGCTAGGATTATGCTTTCATGGAAGAGTTGCAGCAAGGCGGTATTGTAAACTCCACGTTGATTATCAGAGAGAGTCAGTCCAAACATTTCGGAGTGTACAAATGCAATGTATCCAACGACTACGGAAGCGACACCTTGGAAATCACGTTAAAACCTAACAGTGAGTGAATTTTGTTCAAAATATTATATCGTCTCTCTTATATATAAACTCTTTTGTGTCTTTTCTGTTGAGGTTTGTTTGATTCTTGAATCGGGCTTTATCTTTGGTTAAATATTTATTATGTTTCCCATCCCTTGTGTGTTGGTAAATTTAAGATTTTATGTTTCTGTATTACAAATTTTCATACTTAAAATAGTTTGCAATATTTTCAATTCGGGATATACATCATTCTCTTTGAAATGGAATCAATTAGTTTCTGAAGTAATTGATCTCTCGTTAATTGTAGTTGTTATTTTATTTTTATAACATACCTTTTTTACTTTTCTCTGCTAGGACTATAGGGAATATTTTCGTATGATATCTTATGGATTTCCGAAGCTTAGCGAAATTTCGAAAACGAATTAATACGAAAATTCGCTTTTCCAAAGTTCACCACCCGCTATCTACATACCTGAAATTGAAAATCTGTCACCAAGTACATGTTGGTGTGTTCCGGCACACACTCTTGTACCAGTAGCCGCAGTAGTACCAGTGCCCCTCTAGGCCTACCATCTAAGAACACATCGCCATTTAACAAGTATAAAAAATAGTACCCCATTTCGTTTTGCGATCAGATATCTCTAACCTCGATCATCTTCATTGCGGTTATTTATTCCTTTAATCTGTTTTCCTATATCTGAATCTTTATCTTAAAAGATGATGACTTACGTCATTAGGTAACTTCATTTCCCTTTATTAAGTATTTTACGATCGTGGCTTTACGACTCCACGTTATGACGTTTCTTTTCTGCGGTATATATAAGGAAATTGAAAGTCGCGGGATGCTGCTTTAATTTCGTCGCTTTTTATGTTTAGGATAAAAGTATCGGGGTGTTATTTACAAAAAGAATTTGTATTACAAATGGAACAGTTTTGCTGAGAAGTATAAATACATTTTATTGTATTTGTTCTTTAAATACTAGTGTTTTTGTCGTTTAATCACCATCAGCTTGTATGTGACCCACTGCAGGGTCATAGGCCTCCTGAAGGAAGGTGTGGGCATAATCACCACGCTAGCCCACGACGTATTGGTGTTTTCAAACTGAGAAATCCACACAGGTCTATATTTTCGCACATACAGTACAAGAGAACAATTCTCAGGTTCAGGTTTCCTCAACGTCGTTTTCATTCACCGTTAACCGATAGTGTTACCGATTTAAATCAGTAAACGTACGTGAGTTCCTAAAAATACATTGGTACATGCCAGGATATTCCACCGGTCAACCCAATAGGCCACCACGACTTTAGTCTTTAATCGGATCATTTGATAGTTGTATTTAATACAGCTTTACGTGATACCAGAGTATTTGTTCGCTAGTTGAAAACGTATTCGGTGTTACTACAAAAAAAATTACACACTTAATACTTGCTTTAAATAGGTGTCGTATTAAATGCACCGCGCTCGCCCGAGGCCAGTTCGCGTTATCCTTTTTCGCAAGTCTAACCTAACCTAATCAAAGCGAGACAAGAGAGCAAGATGGCGAACATTCAGCGACCGCGGTGCATTTAATACGAAACCTTTTTAAAGCAAGTATTCAGTGTGTATTTAACTTTTTTGTAATAACATCCATTTGGTCTATCACAGCTTATATGAAATAAACACAATAAGAATGTTAGCCCACATTTGTAATGTCTTTGTATCATTATTCTTTTATATAATATTGTTTCCATAATTCTTTCTAAAACTGAGCGTATTGTTGTCAAAATAAAAGTTTTTGGTCGACACACGTTGTTTAATAAAATATGTTATTTAGTGTCCAATAGAGCACATTTTACGGGATCACGTATTGTTTGTTTTATTTCTTATATTATTATTAGGTTAGGATCGTTTGTTATGTTCAATATGCCGGTATGAGGTTAGTGGGTTTTAAGTCACTTATTTACTAAATTGATTTGTTTTAACTAAAAATAAATTATCAAAAACATTTACATAATTAAAGAGTTTTGGGGTGTAAGGGGTGTCGAAAAACATCGAAGACTTGAGACATCCAAGCCAACCTCACCTGCACGTGGTGCACCCTGCTGAATAACGAACGAGGCAATGGCGAAAGCGGGGTGGTAGGGTTTTTCAGCCCGACTGGGTCGCAACCATCATGTATATGGCGAAAAAGCCCGTCATAGTGATTCGCTTCTGCGGGTCGCGTTTCGGGAACAGCCTGTGCATATCCAGCCTTTCGCAGGCCGGCATGACAGCGGCGACCGGCGATGGATACTGTGTGTCACTCGGTGATCGCCATTGTTTTTGGATTGCACTGTGCTTACCATCAGGCACGGTGCAGTCATTTCGCCGTGCTACAATAAATAAATAAAAAAGAAGAGTACCCTTTACACGTTTCTAATAATAACGCTAAAGTAATAGAGTATACGAAAAAAAAACATATTTATAAAAATCTATTGTTATTTTTACATATTAGTATGTTAAAATGAATGTTTATTAAACTGAACGTGAAATGAAGATTAAAGGTTTAAGGTAGAAACTCGTGTAGAAATTATTTGGTCTGTAACATAATTAGCATCATATGCTACAATTTTTACTTACTTCAACAAGTTGAGATTGTAGTGCCACGTCGTGGAAATCGTATAGCGAATAGAAAAACTTTCATGACCCCTTATTGCAGAACCAATGTTGGTCAACACTCCTCTCTTATCGTATGTTTTCGGACTATAATGGGATAAATCAATTTGTTGATATATTTAGTTGCCCCTTGCGTGTATTTCAATTTAAACTAGAAACTATGTTATTATAACTATATTTTTAAGCACGGTAATTCTGTAAGTAAGCTTTGTTCACTGTTTTAGGATTCGTACTCAGATTTGTATTTAATGTATGTTAGCTAATGTAAGGTAATTAATTGTTTGTGTGACGTCTGGTGTGTGGACCAAAAGAAAAATTGCAAAACTTCTTGGGCTTAAGTATAAACGAAAAAATGTACATCCATTGATTTCAAATGGAATTGGTAATCGATTTGGATAATTTAAAAGAGAACCTCTATTGATTGCATTAACAAATGTAGACAAAAAATATATAAGCAATAGTCAAAAAAGTACTAACGCTTTCAGTGGACATTATAATACATTTTTATTTAGATAATATGCCCAAAGTTTCCAAAATTGTCCATTAAATTGAAGTTTTTGTATTTTAGAAACATTACCACTCTTACTGATACTGTTTGGCGTCACATCTGGAACTATTATGGTGGTAGCGCTGGTGATGTTGGTAATAATCTGCCAGAGGAAGCAGAGAAGGCACAAGCAGACCCAAGTAGCCGAGAAACCAGACGTGACGGTCACTGCCGAGGAACTATTTAAAGAGAACGATAGGAATTCGAACATAAGCGATCTGAAGTTAGAACTGAGGCAGGCTAATGGGAGTTGTGAAATTGTAAGTCGTTTCAATAATGATTGATTATATTTTATGGCACGCGACTTGTTGTTGGAATAGTGACTTTGGATTCACGTTAACACGCAGCGGAAGTTAACAAAAGGGAAAATAACCCCGATTTTGAAACATTCTTAATAGATACTCCGCTCCTATTGATCTTAGCGTGACGATATGCTCGTATAGCCTCGTCCCTCAATAAATGAGCTATCTAACACTGAGAGAATTTTTCAAATCGGACCCGTAGTTCCTGGGATTAGCGCGTTCAACCAACCAACCAAACAAACAAACCCTCTAGCTTTATAATATTAGTATAGATAAATGTTTGTATTGACCAAATTTATGTTTTTTTTTTATATCATAGGAGGCAAACGGACAGGCCTGTCACCTGATGTTAAGTGATCACCACCGTCTATAGACAACAGCAGGGACATCGCAAGTGTGTTACCAAACTGTCTTGGGGGAGAGGGGGAGGTGGGACCTCCAGCGCTCTCACTGACCGAACAAAACGCAACAATGCAAGCACAGTTACTTCACATCGGTTTTGTGTCAGAGTGTGTTACTACCCCTGTCGAGCCGACCCATTTATGCTGAAACCATTAATAGCTTCAGCGTAGCTCTACATACAATTAAATAATAGCTTAGCGTGCTCACATTGTGTTGATCGATCTAGGTTCAAGGATTCCTCCATGCCTACAAGCAGGAGATTTCATTAATGGAAAATATGGTATGGTGCCAGGGCTTTACCTAAGCTCACCTAGCTTACTACCATCTTCAAGTTGAAATCTATTGCCAACCACTTACAGGTGTATTCTAGAGCTGCATTTGAAAGCCAGTGCCCAGGCCTCCAGCCTACGGGCTTAGTTTCCTATCTAAGACCACATTACTACTTAGCATTAGGTGAGATTACGGTCAAAGGATAAAAAGAGAGAAATTAAAATGGATCAATAATTTTTTTTAACAAAAACTTTAACCAATTTCAAAAAATTGTAGTCTAATAAATGCACCATAACTACTTTGACTATAGTTAGATTCCTACTTAGACTTAGACTGTCGTAAACCTACCGACATCTCAAACTATATAAAGGTCATGTTCAATTTTGTGGAGTTCTCTGCCTTATCTTCGAAATCCAAGGTCTAATGCTGATAAAGTTAAAATTGGATACACCTTGAAAATGAATCTTTAATATAAAAAAAAATATTGCGTGTACCAATGTTTACACGAGGAGGAAGTGACACTTCTTTAGCTTATATATATACTCTACCAAATCCCGTAGTATTTTTTTTTAACTATACGTTTACTCATTTTTGTATATTACTAGAGTCATACGGACACTTATACATACTTACACAAATACATACCTTACGTTTAACGTGTAACTCACAATGAAAGTATTTCCTCTACCGTAATGTACGAAGTTTTACTTGAAACAAAAACTAAATAAAATTACATCCAAATTGAGAAACTTTTGGTTTTATAAGTTTGTCAATATAAATGAAAGTGTATAACGTTATAAAATTACATCAAAATATCTTTATATCTTTAGGAAAGTTATCAATAATATATAGATAAAATAATCAACTAAGCAACAATACTGTCTTTTATAATCAATAACATTTTATACGAATAAATTCCTATAAAAAACTGTATAACCTATGCTATTTCCTGCCATTAATAATTGCATACAAGTGTCATTTAACTCACCATATATTTCTAGGATTATTCCAATACTGGATCGGACAGCACTCTATGTTCTAATGCTAAACTGGGCAGTGGAATACCGTTGGCGGGTTCAGTACCTATTTCATCTGTCAACCAAAACACGTATCAGCCGTATCGTTACAGTAATGATTATACTGATCCAGCATATGCTGATTGTTATAAAGTAAGTTATTTTCGTTATTTTATCCCCAAATTTAGCTTATAGTATTATATGACGCGTCTAGAACACGTTTACTTATACATTGACGGGCTTTAAAAGTGTTTAAGGTTGTATCTGGTACTGTTATAAAAGAAAAGAATATCACAGTGAAATATTCTTGCTGTTTTATGTTGATTCAAATTTAAACAGTCATTTCAACCTTTTGGAATATATTGTTATCATATATTCCTATTGTATATAATTTGTAATATAATACCAGCTTCTGCCCGTGACTTCGTTCGCGTGGAATAGTTACTTTGGGCTAAAGGAAAAAAAAACGATTTTGAAACATTCTTCATTGGTGCTCCGCTTCTATTGGTTTTAGTGTGCTGATATATAGCCTTCCTCGATAAATGAGCTATCTAACGCTGAAAGAATGTTTCAAATCCGACCAGTAATTCCTGAGATTAGCCCGTTCAACCATGTGTGAAATCCAAATGAGAAATCATTAAATCACAGTGATATTTTAAAATAGCTTTTCACGGTGATTTTTTGTAACTTTACGTTATTAATTTTTTTTTATCTTTTATTAGGTAAATGGATATCAAACATACGTACATTTCGGACATGATTATACACCGGGTTCGCTTCGAGTCCAGTCACCAACGCTCGGAAGTGACAAATTAACACCTAACAGGTAACGTTTTGTTATAAGATGTATATGGTATAGCCACGCTAAAGCCATTACTGGTTTCAGCATAATTGGGTCGGCTCTCCCGGAGTAGTACCACCCTTTGACAGAAAAACTGACGTAAAATAACAGTGCTTGCATTATTGCGTTTCGTTCGGTCAGTGAAAACGCCGGAGACACAACTCCCCTCCCCACCCCTCTTCCCCACTCAAACGCAGTCCGGCAACGCACTTGCGACATCTCTGGTGTTGCAAGTATCTATAGACGGTGGTGATCACTTAACATCAGGTGACCCACATATTGTAGGACATAATTGCGTACTTATACATGGGTAATTTGAACGTATTTATTCGATGCAACTTTTTTAGACAATTTTCGTGTAAATATTTTTGTAAGCTATAATAGTATTGTATTTAAAAAGTTGATGTAATTATGTGAATAAAATAAATTATTAAAATTACTTAGCGTAAGTAGTATTAAATCAGCAACTGACTCGCTTAGTTTATTTATGAATAGGTAATGCTCTTTAAATAATTAATAAAAGGACACTGGACAGTAAAAAGTTTTTTTTTTTGGCTTCTCATAGCTCGTGATTGAAAGTTATTCCTAGTACTTTAAATTAATATTTAGGATAGCTTTTTCACGTTCCAGTAAAGTTGGCTTTTTCGCATACTGCTTTATTCTAGGAACGGGCGGTATATTAATATTATCCGAAGAGCTTCCCATTACAATTCTATTTTGATAATGCCTTGGTAGCCGCACACATATTTGTCACACAACTTTGACAGGGTTTGTCGTTTATTACGTTCTTAATCGAAGTTTTCCTTATAGGGTTAACCAATAAGAACAAGTTAACAATACTATGTACAAAATACATTAAACAAATATGTTGAGAGTAGTTGTAACTTGAGTTAGCTAGTAATAGTCAGTATTATCCGCAGGTTCGAATCCCGACATGTACCAAGGATTTTTTCGAAATTCACCTACATTTGTTAATTTAAATTGGTATCACTATCGGCTATTACTGTCAAGAAAAACATCGCGAGGGAACCTTAACCTGAGAAACGTTCTTGTAGTCCATTGTATGTGGGTAAAACATAGAATTGTGGATTTCTGTGAGGCTGGCGTAGTAATTGTGCCGATGCCTTCTTTCGGGAAGAGGCCTATGACTTTGCAGTGGGTCTCTTACAGTCTGATGATGATATAAAACTAAGTCATTTTCTATTTAATTATATTACAATAACTAAAAATGGGTAATTTAATATAAGGTCTATCAATGGGAGTCTACCGAGAAGCGTGGAAACATCATCGACAATCCAATACAACCCCGGGAATGGCTCTCAAAACAACTCCTTGCAGAGATCAGTCAAAAGGCAAGATAGCAGCAACGCCCTTAATAACGTCGGTCTACCAAATCCTGAAGGTAAGTTGTTATTTAAAAACAAAACAATTGCTTCTCGCACGTAAAGCCTGAGGGTTTTGTTCCACCACCAAACATATTTTCCTACGGATTTACCAAATTAATTGTTTTATCTTTCATTTAGACCATTTATTTATTTTACTCGGGTTTTTTTAAACGATTTCAAATATGAGATTCAATTTTCGGTTATATTTTTTAACCTTTATTACATCGGGATTTCGTCATTTAAAAACCAATATGGAAAAATCTTATTATAAAACAGGATGTTGCCAAGGGAGTCCTGTTTTAATTTTATTAACATTGGACCTTCGCTTTTGGAGATACACTAGGGAACTCCTCAAAATCGAATATGAAATGAATTATGAGCGAGATATTTATAGGTGACAATCCTAGACTAACCTAACGATGGTCAAGAAAGTTCTGGTACTTTTTTTTTTTTTTTTCTTCGAACTGACTACGCTATTGACCAAGTTTTAACGTGGGGAAATCCCTTATGGATACGCCACCCTCCCGGAGGAGAGGGTGGGTTATGTCCGAGTCGCACGGACTAAAACCCCACGGTGTACCGACAGACCGTTTTGTGGGGGCGGCAAGGGATCGTTCAAGCTAATCAACCTTGTAGAGCCGCCCCAGGGTCCGCCCGGCGGAAGGTGACCGCCGGGCTCCTACCTATAGAGGGACAGACCGGGTACACACGATGGGCCCCCCGGCCCATCCCCTCAGGTCCGGCTACGGTGGCAGGAGGAGTTGGGCGAAGCGCCTTCTCCTCCTCCCTGTCCTCCTTTGGCGGAGACGGCCACTTTGAGGGTCTGCCTCGCGGGCCCTCTCCGCCTCCTCCTTCTGCGAGATGACCTCCTCGCAGAAGGAGGCCATCGCTCGCCAAGCCTGTTCGCTGCCGAGCATGGCCGAAACCACGCTCGGCAGCGATAAGTCCGCTCCCACGGCCGCCGCCAGGATGCGGCGCTGCTCCCCCCACGCAGCACACTCAGACAGCGTGTGCTGCGCGGTATCTTCCTCAGCGCCGCACTCGTGGCAGGCGGCCGTCGGCTCCCTGCGTGCGATCCGGTGCAGGTACCACCCGAAACAACCGTGTCCGGTGAGTACCTGCACCAGTCGGAACGTCAGGGAGCCCCACTCCCTGGCAGTCCACTCCCGCAGGACCGGGCGGACGGCGTCCACTGTAAACCGCCCGAATCGCTCGTCCGCCAGGTCCTGCTGCCACCTTTCGACGGCGTCCCCCCTAAGACGCCGTCTCTCCGCCTCTACCTCCCTGGGAGCCGGAGGCTCCCCCCTTCGTTTCCTCGCCGCCGTGAACTCGTACACGGCGGCGAGAACTCCTGCCTCCAGCTCCCAGGGCAGGGAGCCGGCGAGCGTGAAGGCCGCTGCCGAGGACACCGTCCGGTACGCCCGGATTGCCCTCAGTGCCACCGTGCGCTGCGCATTGCGGAGCGCACGCACTTCGCGACCTATCTGAGCTAACCTAAGCTAAGCTAACTATTCATACATATATGAGTTGTTGAATCATATATGTGTACCAAGCATACATACCTCAACAACCCTTATATATATTCCGTATCGGATAATATTCTAAACTATTTCAGTTTGATAAGGGAAAAAATAAAACCCTTCCACCTTATTATGTGTAAGCGTGTATGCGTGCACGTGTGTGGAGGTGATATGTGTAATGTTGTCGCAGTGATGTAAGATTTTGTGTCACTGTATCGCGCGAGCAGCGTACTCAAGGGCTCTACGCCGAGAGAACGGACCTAGGCTTGAGCTGCTGCCGAGGGGGGCCTAGTCTGGTGTGCGGGAGCGAAATTTACCCCCAGACCACGGCGGCGTGATCTGTGGTTACGCGGGCGTGGGCGTGAGCACGCTCTGTTTAGAGAGACATGCTGGTACTGATCGTTCACTGCCGTTATTTCATCGGGAGGGTCGGTAAAAATATGTCGCGGACGTCTTTTACTACGCGCAGCGTTTGGTACGGGTTCGTATTTTACGGCGGATACCACTAACGGACTGGGAGAGTTCTGGTACATTTTTGTAGAGAGATTCTTTTAAAGTCGGTTGTATTTTTTATTAAGATTTTATATAATAACGTTTGTGTTTGTTTCTTTTACTATTTTGTTTCTTATATGGAGATTGATTTTGACAATTTTTGATATATATTAAAGTATTCTTGGAATTTTCACACGTTCTCTGAAAATTTTAACTGGCTAGCTACTACAGCTCAAAATAACCTAGTTTTCAAAGGTAGAAGGACTAAAACTTAGCATAAATAAAAATGAGATTATGTATGCTGAGAATAAAGTTAATTTTATATCAACATACTGCCGTGAAATTTATAAACGCAGTAAAAAACATTTTAACGGTTTCCAAAAATTTGAAATTTTGTTTGTGGGTTACCTACAATTCGTTACGCAAAGCCGTAGTCCGGTGAAGCTGTTAAGACCTTGCTTTTGAAGGTGGTAGAGCCACGCTGTAGCTATTACTAGTTTCAGCATGGGTCGGCTCGTCCGGGATAGTACCATCCTCTCACAGAACACCGACGTGAAGTAACTATGCTTGCATTGTTGCGTTTCGTTCGGTCAGTGAGAGCGCCGGAGGCCCATCTCCTTTCACCCTTTCCCTTCCCCTCTCTCCTTTCCCTATTCCCTACCCCTCCCCCGTACACAGGCTGGCAATGCACTTGCGGCTCCCCTGGTGTTGCTAGTGTCTATGGACGGTGGTGATCACTTAACATCAGGTGACCCACCTGTTCGTTTGCCGCCTTAAAAAATCAATAGCGTAATCAGTTCGAAAAAAAATTACGCAAAGATAAGTAAATATATGTATATACTATACTAATCTTCGCAAATGAATAGCAGGTAACCACAAATAAAATGTCAAGTTATACCGCATTCTTCTCCAAACCGTTAACATGTTCTTTACTGCGTTTATAAATTGCGCGGCAGTATAATACAAAGTCTTTGCAATATAAGACGACAATGATTACAGTATAGATAAATAAATACTGGTGAAGGAATATTCAATAGAGATTTTAAATTGTTATTCTAAAACTAACATTTTATTTTCGAACTAATAAATATTCAGCAACAAAGAAAACGCTAAGGAGGAAAAAAAAGCATTATGCTTATTACTTCCTCTTACATTATATTTTGTACCTGTCTAATACTTTAGAAGCTTTTAGGAGAGGAAAATCACTAAAAAGATTCTCGACAAATCCTATTCAATAAATTTTACTCCGACCGCGAAATATAAAAGAAATTTTGTTTGAAAACATTGAATGAGTCCATTTTTGCGAGTTTAAGGGAAATTGCTGGATTCCTTGTAAACAAAACCATCAACATTCAAGATCAATGGGCAAATATTTAAAGATTGTTATTTTGTAAGATTGGGTGTAATCTTCGAAACTATAAAGGAATTATTAAAAGAATATATATTATCAACAATAAAAAAACTTAAGTTTTTAGGAATATTATTTACTAACTGACCCGTGCCCACTTCGTCGGGCGGTAATAGGCATTATCAAGCTACAATTTTTTTCTAGAACTCAATCATATATCTCTCATCGTTAAGGCAGCGTTCGTAGGAAACATTTTCGTTCGACCATTTTTTCTCCGGCTCCCCAGATATTACCCCCTACAACCTCACAAACTTTACCTCTTTATGATATTAGTATAGATAATATAATTAGTTAATAGCTTCTGCCCGTGACTTCGTACGCGTGGAATCGTTATTTTGGGCTAAGACGCAGCGAACGCTCTGAAAAGGAAAAAATACCCCGATTTTGCAACATTCTTCATTACTGCTCCGCTCCTATAATTCTTAGCATAATGATATATAACCTATAATAACATTCCCCGATAAATGAGCTATATAACACTGAAAGAATTTTCCAAATCGGACTAGTAATTCCTGAGATTACCCCTTACAACATCATAACGTCACAAACTCACAAACTTTACCTTTTTTTCGAACTGACTACGCTATTGACCAAGCAAGGTCTTAACAGCTTCACCGGACTACTTCACAAACTTTATTTACCTCTTTATAATATTAGTATAGATTACTAGCTGCGACCGCAACTCCTGCCGCGTGGAGAACCTTATTTAAAAAAAAGTGACTAATAAATTTATCTGAATTTATTAAGTCCGTTTACTTATTTACTTTGTACTTGTGCTTAAGTGACGTCGTCATTAAAATTACAATAACTTTCAATCGAGTGATCCGATTTTAATGAAACCAAGATTAAATGTTATTCGAGGATATGCTTTATGACTTTCTTGACTTTTATTGTGAACATAGTACTTTAGCAGTGGTATGTGTTCAAACAAACCAGCGGACAGATAACAGCGGAGTGGTAGGGTTTTATAGCCTGACTGGGTCGCAACCACCATGTATATGGCGAAAAAGCCCGTCATAGTGATTCGCTTCTGCAGCTCGCGTTTCGGGATCAGCCTGATCAGCCGGCATGATAGCGGCGACCGGCGATGGATAGTGTGTCACTCGGTTGTCGCCGTTGTTTTTGGATTGTACTGTGCTTACCATCAGGCACAGTACAGTCATTTTGCGGTGCTGCTTTAAAAAAAAAAAAACATTTCTAAAAATTATTACAATGTATTTTATTTTTTGTTCCTATACACCTGCAACATTTTTTTCACAAAAATCTAAAATGTATAGACACGTTACATTTAAATTCTTATTATATATATAGATTTATTCTTTATTGTACACCATTATAGATATACACTATAAAACATTTCAAATTGTGTGATTAGTACATAGGGCAGCCGTAGCGATAATAGCAATCTCTACCAGGCAATCGTTGGATGGATATGTTCCATTCAGTAGAATCGGGGGTATTTAAGATGTACGTAAAATAAAACTAGTAAATACCATATAAATTAGCAGCACGTACACTATAACAAACATATAGAACATATTATAAAATAAAAATAATATACTCGTTTATACTTAAATTGAAAATATTTCAAATAATTTGAAAAGTAAGTCCAGTGAAAGGCACGCCTTTAGGATTCAAACTAATGCATCTGCCCTTTTAGAGCCTGACCGTGAGAATAAACATGAGCGTGCTAAAGATGGGTGCGGTTAAGGATTTACTGTTTGCCATTGCACAATGTTAAATGGGTGTGGACCTGTTTATAACTATACATACAATAGCAGTTTCATAACAACGCAAATAAAACTTGTTTGTATAAACCTTCACTCAGGATTATGGACGTTAATTTTGAATGTCATCTAAAATATCAACATTTATTAATATTCGTACTTTCACTGTAATTTATGTAGAATAGGGTCAAAACGAATTCCTAATGAATAGTGTTAATGTAAGCCTTTGAAATAAAGATATTTTTCACAGCACTTTAGCAGAACCTTGTTCAAATGATCCCAAGATTTCGGATGGCCTAGCAGAGCTATATTATTAGAAATAAAAAGTATTTATTTAACAAAATAATGTTACATGGCATAAAGTAACTGTAGATTCGCGCACTAGGAACTGAATCCTGTGTCGCGGGTAATCATTTAAAACTACGTTGCACAATGTATAAGCTGTTGCTAAAAAAGCTGCATTGGATCATATACCTATTTGAAGTAAAAGTATTTAGAAGAGGAAAATATATATAGTATATATATCATTACTAAACATAAATTAGATGGTGATGGTGAATTATATAATCCTGACGTCCATTCAATTCAGACTAGTAGTATGGAAAATATACATCTGAGTAGTTCTTCCACTTATGGCCGCGGGATACGTACAGTTTATAAGCTGATCTTTCTCTTACCACAATGTGTGCCTCGCTGCGTCATTATTGATTTTGTCTTACATCAAACAGGCAATTTTGAATGCCACCGCTATATTGAAGGCAGCTTCTTATTCTTCTTCTTCTTACCCTTATCCCACATAAGTAAGGTCGGTACAACATGTTTGTCATGTTGTGGTATATGATTTGGCTTAATTTTTATGATCGGCCGCCTGCCTGACATCAACCCTCCTTGGGATTCTTTCGTTGTACCACTGTACTTATGATTATTATTATATAGTTCTGGTAGGATCCATTAGTTTTACAATTTTTCTGTAGGCTTTAGCTTTGGTGGGCTATTTATAGTTTCTGCTTGAGCGGCACTACCGTTCCGGTAAAACACGAAATTCTTCAAGATGTATGGTTTACTTGCTATATTGTCATTTTAATGTAACAGAAAATTAGCCAACTTTAGACTATTCCCGAGGACTGCACTTTCGGTTTCTCAATATATGGAAGGCAGCTTCTCAATATATTAATAGTATCTGAAACTTCTGTAGAGTAAGGATTATCGAAATATTATTAATTTCATAAAGTTATCTTAAAGTACACATTATTTAATTATGTTTTCCAATGATATTATAAGTAACTAACCTCTGCCCGCGACTTCGTCCGCGTGGTATAGTTACTTTGGGCTAACGCTAACACGCAGCGGAAGCTCTCAAAGGGAAAAAAACCCCGATTTTGAAACATTCTTCATAGGTGCTCCGCTCTTATTGGCCTTAGCGTGATGATATATAGCCTATAACCATCCCTGATAAATCAGCTATATAACACTGAAAGAATTTTCCAAATCGGACCAGTAGTTCCTGAAATTACCCCGTACAACGTCACAAACTCACAATCTTTACCTTTTTATAATATTAGTATAGAAAAGCTGTTCGTTACCTGGATGATATTTTGACAAAACAAATGACACGATGACGCACACATACGTAAAGTAATATTGTAACGCGACACTGTCTTAGATAAAATGTGGAAGTAAGATGGCGTATGCTCAATATGGGTGGTGAAGAAGAAATAGTCATGTGTTGCTTAGATACGGGAGAATTGACGCCGTCGTCAAAAATAAGCTATCTAGCCAAGTATTAACATGGCGCTGTCGAAGCGCTCATGATGTATCTAAAGCTTTTCGGTTATCATTGATATTTTCCTATCAACAGGCAGAGTTCCCAATGGCGGCATTCACGGTGTAGATATAAGATACGCAGCAACTTATGGTAACCCACATTTGAGGACTGGTGGTGGTATGGGGTTTGCTAATACGGTGAACACCGCTAAGCCTGCTTCCACTCCTGCACCACCTCCGTACTCATCTGTTCGAAGCTCAGTTATTTTACCTTCGGGTAAGTTTATTGTTTATATTTAGCTCTATAATGGACAAAATGAACGTAATTTTTTTATATAACTTACCGTATCACACAGGCTGGAAACGCACTTGCAACTTCCCTGGTGTTGTAAGCGTCTATGGACGGTGGTGATCACTAAACATCAGGTGACCCACCTGTTCGTTTGCCTCCTATGATATAGAAAGAAAGTATCATTTTGCGATTTGAGTATGTATGATATGTATCATTAAGGATAAACCAGATCGAGTTTCTTGCCGGTTCTTCTCGATGACTGGGTTGTTTTCCGAACCGGTGGTAGCTTTGACGTTCATAAGTGCCTTCTCAGGGCCTAAATTGAATAAAGAGTATTTTGATTTTGAGTAGAGCCATGATGGCTTAGTTTTTTATTTTTTTATTTCACAAAACTGGTTACAATAGATGTTACATTCTGTTAACATTGATACAGTGAAGTTGTTACTAATGTAGATGTGAAACTAACATGCACAATGTACGACAGTTTAGAAATTTAAGTGGAATTTAAATATTCAAACAAAATATATAAAAATGAAGCTAAAAATCAAAATACAATTTTTTTTTTATTGAGATTTTATTGTGACTAATGAACAATGAAAAATATTAAATTTAGATTGTATATTATTATATTCGTGGCACATTCAGTAGAGGGACGAGTGTTTTTCAACATACGACGAATACTTCGGCAGGAAGAGGTTTTCTTAGTTGACACAGGTTTAAATCTTTACCGCTGCTTGCTTGCGTGCTTAGGCTGAGTTGCACCGAAATGTCGGTTATTGTAACCGTTAAAGTTAACTTAACAGCGACAAGAGCCAGTAACATTTACATTTACCAAAACCAGTTGCACCATCAAACGCTTTGTAATTGTTAAAGTTATTCGGGTTACTGCGTAAACAATGTAATTAGTCCCAAAAATCAAACAGGGTAACATTTTTTACTTGGCAAGACTTTGTTATATCTGTAACCAGATGTTCATTGCGACCAAAAATCAATGTGTTGTAATTACTTTCCTTTGTTATTTACTTTGAATCTGTTTTCGTGAAGTTGTATATTAGATATTTAAGTATTGATATATATACGGTTAATTCGGAGAAAAGTAACACAAGTATATCATATATTTTATTATATATTATATTTTGTGGTGTATATTGAATTTTAATAACGTGTAAACAGAAATAGTTCATACTTCATAGTCAGCTGTTTTAACAAATGTTCTAAGTACAAAGCCAATGAGTTTGCTAATTTTTTAGAAACTTGAAATCTGTTCAAGAATAATTCTTCGTCCCATTTTGCACACCGATCAATTCTAGAAAGATAAACTTTTTTCTTCCTAAGACGCAAATTATCTTCAAATATACTAGTTTCGTCATTGGAAGAACTATTTTCAGTTTCCCACAGAATGCTTCAGCAATAACATAATATTTTTAAGTTTTTATTATTGAACTTGACAATAACAATAACGTTAACCGGCCTACATCGAGCCGTAATAGTTAACGTTAAATTGTGACGTCATTTTAACCATTGTCAACTGGTGCAACCCGTTTTTTACCTAACGATAACTTTAACCCAATATTTAACGTTAACATTCACTGGTGCAACTCATCCTTAGCACGTAGGTGGTGAGTCCTTCAACATAAATAAAGTGTCATAGTTTCTAGAGTCGATTAAATAAATTTCTTACAAAAAGAGATAGGACGTAATTTAGTAAGTTTCATTGTCCTTTTAGGTACATCATCGCACTCAATAACATCACCAACAAGTATTGCTTCACTTCAGTGTACGAGTAGTCCTATCACCACATCTACCATGTCCACAGAAAGTACGCAACCGGTGGTAAGAATCAATTGTTTTTTATATAAATATTTACATTTCTCATCAAGTTTTACATAGTTTTTAAAATTTGTAATCCTATATCAACACAAATACACCTATAACATTAGTTAATTGAACATCTAATTTATTATTAATGTTATTAAATTTAATGTTATTATCATAATTCTCTATTTTACTGATGAGAATATATATTAGGAAATGTTATAATAAGAGTTATTATAAAATTGGTAACTTTTCGTATTTTGGCTCCAAATATTGTCAATACTTTTTAAATTTTGTGAATTATTTACTTGGAGATTGTAAAATCAATTGTAAATTGTATATGTAACATTATATGTAAGTGTGTCACTATAGTACGGTTGCACATAATTCTTTTTCGTTGTTGTTAATATTTAAAAGACCAGATTTGTATGATAGAATGTGTATGAAAAATAGAACAAAAAATTGGCCTTATGGTGGTAGAGCCACGCTGAAACTATTACTGGTTTTAGCATGAATGGGTCGGCTCGCCCGGGGTAGTACCACCCTCTCACAGAAAACCAACGTGAAGTAACAGTGCTTGCATTGTTGCCTTTCGTTCGGTCAGTGAGAGCGCCGGAGGGCGCACCGCCCCTTCCCTCTCCTATCCTACTCCTTCCCCTAACCCTTCCCCCAAAGGGTGGCAACGCACTTGCAACTCCTCTGGTGTTGGTGGTGGATGGTGGTGATCACTTAACATCAGGTGACCCACCTGTATGTTTGCAACCTATGACATAAAAAAAAAATGGCATCGACTTCAAATATATTATTAGGTATTATTATTTTTTGCTTTTTAGTTTTTCACATCGAAGGCGGTTAAGTTTTTTTGTAATAATTTTTTATTTTTCCATATTTAGTGTCCATATATATATCTGGTTTCTAATGGGTATAATAAATCAGTTCCAATTTCACGAAAATACGTTTAGACGAAGTTGGCGAAAATCAAAGAAACGATATTTCACCCCCTTAGGGGTTGAATATTTTCTTCAAATGTATATGGGACCACCTCTGAATATAACCAATACAAAAGAATAGAAACCAATAAAAAAAGAATCATTAAAATCAGTGCATAATTGACGGAGATATCGATTACCATACATAAAAAAATACATACAACCGAACGTAGTAACCTCCTTCTTTTTCGAAGTCGGTTAAAAAGGGATGAGTCTTGAGTTAAAAATCTCTACAAAAAATTAAGTGAACGAGTAAGAAATAAGACAGTAGGAAGTTTTACAAAATTATTAACAGAATTCCCTGATAACCGTAAAAAATAGCGAAAATTCAAAAACTTTTGTGGAACTAGACGAAACATGATTTTCATGTATTCCAGTTCCACTGAATCCGAATCTAAAGTTTATCTAAAAAAATATAAGTTTCCAGTTTAAATATAAGTAAACCGTAAAAAATCCTTGAAAATTGCCAAAAGTACTGATTATAATCAATAAATTCTCTTAACAGACAGGCGTAGCAACATCTTCAGGTACGCCACAGTCGCCTAACTCGCATTACATATTGGCACCGTCTAACAGAAACATGGCTACTACAGCAGTTACTAAAAAAGGTAAGTTTTTAACTCATCATCTAAAGTACTTTATTTAATTTAGGCTCTGTGGAAACACTTATGGGCGTCAAGGCTACCATCTTCTTGTACAAACAACCCAGTCATCGAGAAGAAGCAGCAAGAAATTTGATCTGGTTTATCTTTTCATGATATATATTTTTACAAATATAGACAGTTACATTCATTTTTTACAAACATAGATAATTACATTTGTTTTTTACAAACATAGACAGTTACATTCGATTTTGACAAACATAGATAGTTACATTTGTTTTTTACAAACATAGACGATTACATTCGTTTTCTACACATATAGACAGATAACATTCGTTTTTTACAAACATAGACAGTTACTTTAGTTTTTTACAAACATGAATAGTTACATTTGTTTTTTAGAAACATAGACAGTTACATTAGTTTTTTACAAACATAGATAGTGACATTTGTTTTTTTACAAACATAGATAGTTACATTTGTTTTTTACAAACATAGATAGTTACATTCGTTTTTTACAAACATGAATAGTTACATTTGTTTTTTTTTACAAACATAGACAGTTACATTAGTTTTTTACAAACATAGACAGTTACTTTCGTTTTTTACAAACATAGACTGTTACATTTATTTTTTTGAAACATAGACAGTTACATTAGTTTTTTACAAACATAGATAGTTACATTAGTTATTTACAAAGATAGATAGTTACGTTCGTTTTTAACAAACATAGATACTTACATTTATTTTTTACAAACATATATAGTTACATTCGTTTTTTACAAACATAGATAGTTACATTCGTTTTTTACAAACATGGATAGTTACAATCGTATTTTACAAACATAGACTGTTACATTTGTTTTTTTTAGAAACATAGACAGTTAAATTCGTTTTTTACAAACATAGACTGTTACATTTGTTTTTTTTAGAAATAAAGACAGTTACATTCATTTTTTACAAACATAGAGAGTTACATTCGTTTCTAGTGGATTCAAAGAGAGGAGCATCATTTCCACCCTATAATATCTTTTAACATTCCAGATATCTTCAACCTTTTATTAATTATTGCCTTCGTACTCTAAATTATCTGATATACAGTCCTCCTCAATTTTTTTGACCGCTCTGAATATAGACATAAGTTCGGGCTTACATGTGATAGACTCAGGAGTTTTATACAAATCAGAGTTAAATTTATACATATAATAAGAAGGTAAATCTAACGAGTCTGTGCTTTTTAGATTTTTGTGAAGAAAATATGTTGCAGGTGTCTTGGAATAAGAAATAAAATACATTTCAATCCTTTTTAGAAATCTCTGTCTGTCTATTTGTTTGAACACGTATCACTGCTAACGAATTGGGTTCACAATAAAACCTGAACAATATCATTATTTGTACCTAAACTAGTATTCGTCGCAACTATTATTCAGAACGGTTAAAAAGTTTGACGAGGACAATTTAACATAAATTATGGCATTATCTGTTATTTTGCATTCAATATTAATATTCACTAATTTGTTACCATTAAATCATGTTTTGTTGTCATCAGTTTAAGAAAATATTAAATTCCTTTTAAGAACGTTGATGTCATCTTGCCTTTATATCTTAATAGCGGGCCCGGCGGACGTTATCCCGCCCTGATAATAAAAAACCTTGAAAAGTACCTATTATACCTAAACCGTCCTCATGGATCACTTTATTTACTGGTGAAAACGGCATGAAAATCCGTTCAGTAGTTTTTGAATTTATCGCGAACAGACAGACAGACATACAGACATGGCAGAGGTCTTTGTTTTATAATATGTAGTAATAAATTTAAGTCATTATGAAGTATTAGTAATAATATATCAATTTTCATTGAATTTATTTTAGAAATTTAATAGAGTTATTCATAGAATTATGGTTTGGGGATAAATCTTTTAAGCACTTATCCTTTACTCAGGATTAATGCTGAAAATCGTCAACCAAAGCCTCTGTGTCAACAAACATTAACTGTTTCTAAAGTTTGAAAGTTTATCCTTGACTGTATTTAATTAATTGACTATCAAATATTCTATTTATTATATAGCGTAAATAATTTAATATTATTTGAATGTATATAATAATTTTTTTATTTAATTAAATATTTGCACTTTGTTTTTGCTAGAAAAAAAATTGGTACCTAACTTTTTACAGTTTCCTTTCCAGGTAACGGTCTCCAATCACCATTAGCTACGCACGTATAATCTAAAGATTTGTTTTGTGCATTTAAATACTTTATGAACGTGAATGGTGAGGAAAAAAGTGATTATTTCTCTTAGTAATTATGAATAAGGTCAATTTACTATTGAAACATGTATTAAAACCTTCAATGAGTTTGACTTATAGTGTAAAGTTTTTGTAATTGATGTCAATTTAAGTTAATTAATCTAAGGTTAATTAATAATTATGTCATAGAATATAATTCATTTATGAAATGCTTTACTGTAAATACAATTAAATTCCTACAGTTTTAAGTTGTGAATTTATTTGAAGTGAAAATTAGTTTCGGATTTTATTACAGTTTAATTTATAATTATGATATTGCGATTAAGTTGAAATAATTACCTTGAATATATTAACAAATATGGTCACATTTGAACTATGATAAATATGAATCTCTTTAAAAATTAATCCATTATTTTGTATACTTTAATAGTCGTTGCATTCACATATTATAAACTCTTTTTTTTAACAAAGAATCATTCATAGATACTAAAAAAAGGATTTGTGTACACATATGGAAAATAAACAATAACAGTTACAATCGGTTAATAAAGATTTCATTATATATTTTCTTCAAAATCTCATTATCTTTTTTATACTTCTGACTTGGCTGCATGGTCTATATACCTTGTCCTTGAGATCGAAAAGCAGATACCAAAAATGTGTCTTTCTCCTGAGTTTTTGGCAGAATTTTGGTCTGTCTTGTAGTGGATTTTATATTTTATTCGTAATCTTGTGTTACTTGACTCTATATTGTGTACAATTGGTGGTGTTTTATGTAATATACTTCATTTATTGTGTATAAGTGAATGGAAAGTAATATGAAATTTCTAACAAGAGAGCCACCATCTTGTTGAAACTTTGAATTAACTACTCGACAATAGAAATTAACAAACACTCTGGGTGAGAGAAACAAAATAATTCAGACAATGAAGATGGTACGCTGCTATTAACAAGGAGATTAAGATAAAAAATATGGATAAAAGAATACGTACGAAATATTATATAGAAGATTTGGCGCTTATGCCTTTATAGTAGCTTGGACACAGAAGAAAATTGGTTAAAAAATACATAATAACTACCTATATTGACAACTTCAGAATTGGCAGTATGGATTAATTCCTTCGCCTGTCCTATTGGACGAGTATTATTACTACTGTCTTTCTTCTATTTTATTTTTGACAACCAGTCTTGTAGTAGACTATTACTGTCAATGTCAAATGAATAAAGATGTTACAAGTTTCTTGATATAATTTCAATGAACTAATAAGACGGTGGCCATCTTGTTAGAACTTTCCTGGGAGTTTTTGTGGCAAGTCAGAATCCATTCTCTGTGGTATTATTTCCGATCCACATCACTCGTGCACAATAACTAAACTATATTACGTAAAGCACCACCAACATTACACAACAATATATAAAGACCACTACATGGCATTCCAAGTTCCCGCCAAAACCTCCAAATGTGTCTTTGTCATACACTTTTTACTATGTTAAGAGTACTGTATACGCGCCCTTTAAGCTGTCGTCGACGTGATAGTTCAGTTTAGCAATGTTTATGAATTGTAACTACTATTAGCGTTATCCTTTCCCACATATCACTTTAAAAGTATTCCTGTACACTAAACAAGTGAAGTAACAGTGCTTGCATTGTAAATAAAAATTATAACAGAAATTTAATTTACTCCATCTGGTACATTTTTGCTTTCAAAGACATAATATTAAAAATCTTTATATAAGCACCGCAGATTATAAAACTACGTTACCAATTAAGTTAGGGTCTCATTAATAAAGAGTGGAAGAACTTTACAACTACTCGCAATTATATCCCGGGGTTTTTTTTAATATCGTCTGTTTTTATATTTTGATACTTAACGAGCCCAGTTTACCAGGTACCTATTAGGTAAGAAAAAATGTTTTTTTTTTTAAAGCAAAATATTTAGGATGACAAATTAAATTAAACTTAAATCTCTGAAATATACCCGAGTTTGTACATATTAAATATTTTAATAATATTTAATTGAAACAGTAGAACAAACTGAGCGTGTTTTAGGAGATTTTGATTTTAAGTAAAGTACTTGTTTGCTATGTCATTTTTTTAATTAGGTCTGATTTAAAAAAAAATTATGTTATAGGTGGCAAACGAACAGGCCGGTCACTTGATGTTAAGTGATCACCAACGTTCATAGACGCTTGCAATACCGGGGGAGTCGCAAGTGCGTTGCCAGCCGGTGTTTGAGGGAGCGGGAGGGGAGGTGGGTATCCGGCGCTCTCGCTGATCGAACGAAACGCAACAATGCAAACACTGTTACTTCACGTCGGCTTTCTGTAAAGGGTGGTACTACCCCGCACGAGCCTACCCATTCATGCTGAAACCAATAATATTTTCAGCGTGGCTCTACCAACTACTACTTCTTTGACGTATAACATATCAGTATTTTATTTCATGTTATAATGACCATTAGTATTTGCAGTTCTGTAATAAAATATACTAATGTTTTTATACGATTTACAAATATACGAAGAAAATAGTTAAAGAAATGTATTTATAAGTAATATGAATAAATGAATGTAGATTTTGGTTATTAATCTATGTACATACCAAAATTTCTAACCGAAAACAACCCTTCGGAATGTTGTAGATAGGTCATTCACAAGTTATATTTATTCTACTAGATTTGTACTTTGGGTTCTTGGACAAAATCTTATGATATTTATCGCAATCACCAGCTTTTTATATTGAACTGATATCGTGCACTTCGAAAACAGATAAAAGCTACAACTTTAGTACGTGTAAAGGTTAATAATGTACTCATTCAGTACTATTAAATAAGCATACAAATTGATCAAAAAGTGCTACTGAAAGTATGGGTGGACGAGAGAAATATACTAGAATGCAGCCTTAGTCATTCTAAAATTTCATTAATTATAAATTTATACGAAACTACGAAGTAAATTAATTAATTAAATTAAAAACATATTTTTAATTACACATATGCGGTTAAAAGAAATGAGTTGTTTTTATATTTGTGAGTGTACCTGTACCTGGTGACACCTTTTAGTTCGGAACTACGCATCTAGTAGGATATATATATACTATTGCACTAGGCGTAAGGTAAGCTTTAATTTACAAAAATTGTGCCATTCTCTCATATCTTATACATATCTATATACATATAAATTGCACTGTTCTTCCATTCACTTGATATCATTTCAGAGGTATTTCAATTTTATTTTTCTTATACAAATTTTAGAGAATTTAATTAAATAGTTATTGCTTATGATGATATGCTCAATAAACTGTAGAAAAAAATGTTTTTTCTTTCTCATATTTCGATCTAAGACTGATTAGACACACGATGCATATGATTTTGCAGATCTCTAGAACCAAACGATTAGAAATCTATAGAGAATGCTTCTTTAAATGCAGATTTAAATAAACAACATCAGTCGGATATTTCAAAGATGTTCAAGACAGTATATTGATGTACAATTATATTAATGAATCAGAAAATAAATAATCCGGAATAAGTGAATTACACATAATAAATACACGTTCCCTTAAGGCCTTGTCAAACAGAACGCATTTGTATCGCGCGTCAAGGCGTAATTACGTCGCGTACTATTACCGCGTTAGAACGCCGTGTACTATTACCGCGTTAAAACGCCGCGTACTATTACCGCGTTAGAACGCCGCGTTGTATTGTACTATTCAAGTTGAAACGGCGACAAATAGTACGCGCGTCATGAGCGTGGCGTACTTCTAGCGCACGCGCTCTGATTCACGGGTTTCAACTTGTACAACTTGTATAGTACAACACAACGTGGCATTAGTACGCCTTGACGTGCGTCAAGAACGCGTTCTATTTAACAAAACCTTTTATCAGTAAAAGACACAAAAAGCTAAAGAAGTTAAATGTAGAAACACTTTAAAAATTGTTATTTATAGTAATCAGTTTATGTGACAAGTATACATATAGAGGTTTCTTTCTTTCCCTTTTTTCTGATATAATATGTACATTACAGTATATCAATGTTTTGTTCTATTTCTAGCCGACATAATATATCTGACATTTAAATACACACAGTAAGTTTTTAATTGATCCAAACGACACCATTATTTTTCTTTTTAAAGCGATCATAATCCTTGTCTAAATACTACAAATGACTGGTGAAACGTTTAGACAACGACAGTTATTCTGGTATAATTTTAGGTTGGACGAAAATCATATTTTCAACCACCCATATATCACAAGGACAGTACACGTCGTAATCACACTGTAATTATCATGCCTTTAACACAACAATACATATAATATAACTACGATTTTACTCCACAGTCCTTGTTTCAATAATTATGATTTATCGTTACCACTTGTCAATGTGACAGTATCCATTTCAAGATAACAATCTATGAGTCTATACTATTAGAAAATCGTGAGTGTTGAATCTTCTATCCACATTTACTATTCTATTTGGCGTTCTAGGAAAGATTTCAAAAGAATAGTGGGATTCTTCATGCGGTTATGATAGCGAAATCACTTGTGGTGTGTTCTTCTTTAGTGCCTTTCCAGGTATTCATAATTGTGCTCTTAGGTTTTCTATTCACAGAACAATTAATGCCTATCTTATAGTACCTTATCATTATAGTCAAATGAAGAAATCAAATGATTTGAAATAATATTTCACTTCATTTGTCTAGATAATCCGTGGCTTTGTCTGCATTTGAATAAATATAAAATATATAAAAAGTCAAAGATCGTGACAATAGGGTGTATTTAGACAGCTTTTACACGAACTACAAGTTAACATATAGCATAAGTGACAAATAAGCATAATACAAGAAATACAAACGTAAAAGTAATTTTCCACAAATCACTGTAAAGAATTGTCTGTAGCGCATTTGCTATGCGTTGAATGTTATCGCAAATTATTTAACATTCATTATTTTTACTTGCGATTCTATAAGATTTATTTTTGACACCATTCGTTTAAATTATAGTTGTTTAAATAAATGTAGCTATTCTTTAAACTGCTGTCGATGTTCTAACAAATGAAAATGCCATACAGCATATGATTGTATCAACACTGGCTTTCATACCGTTCCATAGCCTTCAGAGATGCATTCACATGAGTTTCATGTATCGATTAGTTTCTTGACACAAAGACCTGTGTATATAGCTTTGTGCGAATAGAAGCTGTACGACTGACATTCGTAACTAGATATTGAAAAGGAGTTCACGAACTGTTCTTAAATAAAATTTTGGCTATTGTCAATTATTAGATACAATGAATATAAAGACTTTAAAATATTGATTTATGTCCAATTTTCAAAAATATGTTTCTATAAAACCGGCCTACTGATTGACTTTTTATTGGAAATCTTTAACGTCATCTCATCCGTCTTTTAATGTTAGAATAATAGTAGATAGATAATAATATTTCGATAGTAAAATGTGTTTGTATTTAAGCATCGTTTTGTTTTATTAAAATCAAATTAATTATTTCACGGCACGTTTTATAAAACCACCAAAACTTTGATTTCATATATATAGGATGTTACGATAAGTTTGTAATGTTATAATTATTGATATTCTGATATCTGTATACGTAAATAAAGATGTTTTTATTTTCTATTCCATTTTATTTAATCAATAATTATAAAACAATGTAAATAACTGTGTTGTATATTTTAAGGAGTTCATGTTATTTTTTTATAATTAAAATTACGATATTTTTGCTTATCCTTTTAGTGTGGCGTTACTCGGTCTATTTGGAAATTGAAATAAATAGGAAATAAACACTTTAATAATAAATTATTAGCTAAATTTTAATATAAACTTGCTTATATACTCGTGATGGATCACAATGGACAGATTTGACTATCTGTAGTGAATCTGCCATTTTGTAATAATCTATCATTACTCTAGAAGTATAATTATTTTTTCTGTGATACATAGATTAAAATGTTTTTATGTACATACATGTTATTACTCTACGAATGGACTTTGATATGATGTACTTATTAATTTAACGTGAATTTCGTAACACGCTTTAGTGAATCGAGAACGTATTTATCGGGGTTTCTTAAAATGTAATTTATCATTTATTTGTCACAGTTGATAGAATACCCATTTCGTCGTAGATCCGGCTATTCGTGAACTGACAGTTTTCGTTTTTTTTTTTTAATTTTATACACGACATTCTGATGACAAGCAATTTGAAAGTTTATAATAAGAATTTTAGATTCGTATTCGGTTCACTAAAATCGATTATGGATTTCGTGTCGTTCACTGTAAAGCTTTCGACTTTCTGAACTATTTAGTAATTTAGGCGATTAGTTTGTAACTGTACGTTACTATGTTATTATGGAGTGAGAGTAATGTGTAGTTTATATGTTTGGGAATTATGATGACATTTGCAGAATTGTAAATTTAGTAAAATTGTACAAAATACTTTTCTAAATAAAACGAGACTTTGGCCTATACATTTGTGTTTTTATTTCATATAAAAAAAATCATATTATCACTAACATAAAATTACCCTAATGGTCCTTTTTAAATTTGTTTGAGAAATGATTATAAACAATTTAAAGGTATTGGGATTCCCTTGCACTTGGAGGAATTACTACAATGGTTAACAGACAACACATTCGAGCCTTCTATAATAAAAAAATGCCTTTATTAGAGGACAAAATTACGTGCGCTAAATTTAAATACGTCCCTATTACATCTATTCGGGTATTCCGTTTGACACAAACAAAACAAATATATATTCTTAGGGCGTCTTAAAAGTTCCCGAAGAGAAATCATCGCGGAAGTCCTTTAAAAGGGGCAAGAGTAAAGAAACTTTGGGGAGAAGTTAAATTATTTCGAAAACACGCTAAGAATTTTTATAACCTACGTTGCGGATATGACAAGGGGTGTTGTGATTCATCCGCGCGACGAACGTGAGTATAAAATGTTTATCGCTCGGTTTCATTGGGGCCACGAAAACCGCGACTACAAACAGGTGAAATGTCCATATCAAAATTGGAAAAAATTCTTCTGTTTAGACCCTGATACGGCACTTCTGAGTTTTACAGCACTGTCACCGGTTCGGACTCATTCCATTCATCGAGAAGGACTGGCGAATAACTTGATCTAGTTTTTTTTGTATACATTTTCATTACAGCAAGTCATTGTTACAGTCGTTTTTAGCTAATATACAGAGAGAGGTGTCGTTTCCAGACATACTATTCATTTATTTCAATATCCAGTAAATTAATAACGTACTTCGGAATCATATGGTAGAACCTAACACTAAAACCTAAAAAAAATACTGGTCTTACTGTCTACTATAAACATGAGATGGCTAAATTTATCTTATTTCTAATATTAAGATCGTGTCGGTCCTTCAAAAACACATATTTAATTATACACCTTTCGACAATAATTCGATAATGTTCTTATGAAGCTTAACAACTTAACACTATTACCGAAAAAAACGTAGCCTTACAATGCTAAGAGATGGGTTATGAGGGAGATTATTTTTTAATTCATTTTAATATTGAAATGATGCTTATCATTTAGAAATTAAGACTTATTGAAGTATTGCGATGATGACTTTAATTAAAAAATTAGAGATTTTTTTTTACTTAGTAGGTTGAGCACAATCTCAACTAATGTTAAATGACAATGTGAGTTGAGATAGTAAGCACGCTAAACTTAGTGTGAACTAGTTCTGAAATAGAGCTGCCGGAATACACTTGCCGACAAATGTTCAAATTCACTATAGATTTATTTCAAGATATGTGACTATATTGTAAGTATAATATAGCACCTATCGTAGTCCACAAATACCAATATTACTAAGTGTTAATAGATATTGTTTCGTCATTTTAGTTACCTTATTAAGAAATAAATATTGTGTCTTTTATATTAATTCAATTTACCAGGTGAATGTTTAAAGAGTGACACCGTTCAATCGTGTGGTAGTTCATCGTCATATTTAACATATAAAGTAATAATATCAAAACAAATACTAATAAACAACAAAGAAAACCTTAGTTAAAATTTGTTCTAAAACTTTTAAAAATATGGGAACTATACTTGTAAATAATGATCACACCTAGAGTCAATGAACAAAATAGAAGGGGCGCTTTTCAAGGTTAATCATTGCGTAACTGCTTACTATCTGAATGCCGCACGGTCGAAAAAAGGGAAGCATAGCGCGTGTCAAGGTGCGGGACGCGGCCCGGAGTATGCTACAGGGCGTGACTCATATATTACACCAGTTCGTTTTTGCGTAAATCACCTGATGTTGAGTGTATATAGTTTTTCCGTTTCTTGAGATAATTAGGTCAAATATTAAGCACCTATTTTTTTTAACTGATTTTTAACGAGAAGCAAGTAATATGAATAATCTATAAGAATATTGCAACTCTTTAACAAGTTCTGTTGTATAAACTAGTTAATTTTAATCATAGAATTGTTTTTACATGTATTGTAAATTTTATCTTTATATAGCTCCTATAGTTTAAGCCATGTATCCATGTAGGTCATGTAGTGAGACTGCAAGACGACAGATGAACCAAATGAATCACTTCGTGGAATGGCCCAAAAGGACATCGCTACACAGGAAGACCCTAGACAAGATGGCGGGATTACATCACAAGGACAGCGGGTGCAAACTGGTTAAAAATGGAGTGCAGTAGACTTTCCAAAGCCTTCACCTGAGGACGGGTTCTTGCAGATAAATAAATAAATTCAGCGCAGTTATAAGGTTTTTTTCATATATTACTTTACAAGAAACATAAGGCTTTTTATGTTTGTTTTATTATAGCTTCTATAATACGGTGCGATTATCGTCCAACGTATTTATAATATATCTATATATGTAAAAGATTAACTATATGATTATCTGACTGTATCTGAATGTATAGCCTAAACTACTAAAGTTAGGGCTGTGAAAAATTGTATTTAAGTTATTTTTACACTGTAGGTGAACACTAGGAGTTTTGACAATCCAACCATTAAGGTGAAAAATGGGGCTAAATAATATGGATAATCCGTAATTTTTTGAACTTACGATTTACGAAAATTGGTATTTAGCTATTCTTACAGGTCTTACACTTTTTGACATTAAATAAATAGCAAATGGAGGTGAAGTCGCCGGCAACTGCTATTAATTAATAAATAAATTTAAAAAATTGCCACAAGTTTGTGTGAAAATTTTAGTGATACTCGTAATATTTTTTTTAAATTAAATCATGCTAAAGATAGTATATGTTTACTAAACTACATAGTTGTAAATATATATTTAAAAATAATGAAGAAGCAACGTATATATGAATAGATACACCACTTATTTTATAGCTCCAAATTTATGTAGGGGATCGGAACAAAACGGAAGGTATAAGGTGCCTCTTATGAACACAGCCTAAGGTTATTACCTATTGGCTATTGTGAGAAGATCATTCAAACTAAGTTACATCATAAAGTACTGGTATATAAAAGGATATTTTAATTGACTTCTAGCAACTTTGCTGTAAGTGGGATAATTTTTTTAAGTGTAATACAACGCTTGATTAGTAAGTTTTGACATGCATGACTCTTCTTCTTCTTCCTAGCGTTATCCCGGCCTGGTGCCAGGGTCCGCTTTCCTACTTAGCTTTCTCCACTTTGCCCGGTCATCGGCATCCTTTTGTGTGGGGTTATTCGACTTTATGTCCGCGTACAACAAGTCCAGCCAGCGTTTTTGGGCCTGCCGTGAGACCTTCGGCCTTGTACAGTGATGTTGAGACATCTATTTCCGACATAATCTGGAGGCCTGCGACTTATGTGGCCATACCAGCGGAGACAACACTCCTGCAGATTGTCTGCGATGTCACGGGCTCCAAGGCTGCCATGGATGTGTTCGTTTCGAATGCGATATGCGATGACTGATAAAAAATGTAAATAAAATCAATAAAGTATTTTGGATAAGTTTGAATTTCAGAAGAAAGAGAACATCATGATGCAACTAGAGTGAACTAGAGAACAAATAGAGTGGTTGTAGTTCCTAACATCATTCTGGCTAAATACCACCCCAAGGTGAAAATCTATTATGAACTAGCCACAGGTTTATTCCAACAACTACACTTGATAGCTAACCTCTATCTTTAGAACCTCTACTATCTTTAGAACATTCTCGTAACATTAAATCTATACTAATATTATAAAGAGGTAGAGTTTGTGAGTTCGTGACGTTGTAAGGGGTAATCTCAGGAACTACTGGTCCGGTTTGGAAAATTCTTTCAGTGTTATATAACTCATTTATCAGGGAAGATTATAGGCTATATATCATCACGCTAAGACACATAGGAGCGGAGCAGCAATGAAGAATGTTGCAAAATCGGGGTATTTTTTCCTTTTCAGAGCTTCCGCTGCGTCTTAGCGCAAAATAACCATTCCACGCGTACGAAGTCACGGGCAGAAGCTATTAACTAATTATATTATCTATAATCTATACTAATAATCTATACTAATATTATAAAGAGGTAGAGTTTGTGACGTTGTAAGGGGTAATCTCAGGAACTACTGGTCCGATTTGGAAAATTCTTTCAGTGTTATATAGCTCATTTATCAGGGAAGGTTATAGGCTATATATCATCACGCTAAGACACATAGGAGCGGAGCGGCAATGAAGAATGTTGCAAATCGGGGTATTTTTTCCTTTTCAGAGCTTCCGCTGCGTTTTAACGCAAAATAACCATACCACGCTTACGTACTACCGCCCAACGAAGTGGGCACGGGTCGGCTAGTTAATTATAAAGTTTTAAAAATGTCAATAAAAATTAATTTAAAGTATTTCATATTTTTATTTTGCACTTTCTGTGCCCGCGACTTCGTCCGCTTGGATCCTTATGTAAAAAACAGTGATTGTTAAAATCATCTTGTATTAAGTCTTATTCTCGAAGATATGATTATGATATGTGCTTTTATTGTGAACCGAGTACTTTCGCAGTAGTTCATACAAACAGCCAGACAGACATTTCTAAAAATGATTGAATTTTATTTGTTATTCCGGGTCACCGGCATCAATTTTTTTTTACAAAATTCGAAAAGGTACAGGTTAGATTTAGAGCTTTATTATATGTAAAGAAATAAAAAATCCAATGATAATAGGTGATAACACAAAAAAAAATCTATAGAGTATTTAATCGAAATGGCAAGGGATATTCACTTTTTTTTTATTGTAGCACGGTAAAGTGACTGTACTGTGCCTGATGGTAAGCACAGTACAATCCAAAAACAATGGCGACCACCGAGTGACACACTATCGATCGCCGGTCGCCGTTGTCATGCCGGCCTGCGAAAGGCTGGATATGCACAGGCTGATCCCGAAACGCGACCCGCAGAAGCGAATCACTATGACGGGCTTTTTCGCCATATACATGATGGTTGCGACCCAGTCAGGCTGTAAAACCCTACCACCTCGAAAACGACATAATAATACATAAACGACACTGACACCTAAACATAATTCCTGCAAAATGAACATATAATATCGGAGGTTATATACAAAAGGTTAGTTGAAGCTTTGTTAAAACTTAATGATACCAGTAAAATTATTAATAAAACAAAACGACGGTCAAAACACAACCTAATAGCAAAACAGAAAAAAAATCTTGTTCTATACATATAATAGGCAAGTAAATCAACGTATTTCTCGTAGTCTGGTGAAGCTGCTAAGACCTTGCTAGGTCAATAGCTTAGTCAGTTCGAGAACAAAAAACGTTATTGTACTTTTTTTTAAAATGTTGCAGGTGTCTAGGAGCAAGTAATAAAATACGGTCAAATCATTTTTAGAAATGTCTGTTTGTCTGTCCGTATGAACACGCATCACTGCTAAAGTACTTCAATCACAATAAACAAAATCATAAAGCATATCTTGGAGAGTAACTTAGTTTTTGTTTCAATAAAATCGGTCCAGTCTATCAAAAGTTATTGTAACTTTAATGACGGCTCGAGTTAAGTGCGAGAGTAGAGTGTCTGTACTACTATTATAAAGCTGAAGAATTTGATATGGAGTAATCACTGTAGATTGCACTGCAGCGGTGATTGTAGTGAATGAAGTCCGCAGTCCTGAAGCCTGCCATAATAGACAGCCACCCTAACGTTGAAGGTGGAAGGTCTATATGTCATGTGCATCTACATTCGATTACCTTATACAGACACCCTCGTTCTATCAATTGTTTGCCTCGAATGCATTTATATACCTTAAACCCGAAAACAATGAAACTTTAGAGAGTTATTTTAACAGTTCTGAAATAGTACGACCACTTTTAGGTATGAGACACGAGTAATTTTATTGTAAAGACATAATGAAAGAAATGAGAGTTCATCTAAATATACCGTGACTGCTTAAAGAGACTGCTTAACATATAAAATAATAATGTCAAAACAAATACTAATAAACAACGAAGAGAACCCAACTTAAAGTTTGTTCTAAGACTCTCAAAAGTATGGGTATACCTAAGTTGAATGACCGGTGACAAAACCTGCGAGCGGCGTCCGGGAGTTATAATTCGATAATAAAACGGACAATAAACCCTTTTGTTTGTTCAAACTTCGAAAAATTATCCTTTGTTAGTTGCTTGGGTTCACGTTCATTTAATTTTACTACACCCGATGGTCATTGACACTATGCTTTAACATAGACGGGTAGAAGATTGACTATATTTTTTGTATTTTCTAGATAATTACGTCAAATATTAAGCACCTATTTTTTTATTGATTTACAACGAGTATCAAGCACTGATTATCCTGTAAAAATATTGCTAACGAGTAACCAGTCACCCAGTATAATAAAATATGATTTTCGATTGACGACTTTGCAATTTTTTTAAATACACAGCGAACCAGACGGGAAGTGTCTAGTATATAACTAAAATCAAATAGAACACTATAGTTTATAGGAAAAATACAATACATCAATGAATCCCGAAAGGATAATTAGCTACGCGTTGGCTTTATTATTAAATCGATATGTTTCAAATTACTGAAAATTACGCCCTTGGCGTTTAGTATCGATACCGGTTCAATTATCGTCATGACGTTTCATCGATTACGTCTTTACACAGGGGATTGTATGAATATTTATATATACATATTGTTACGTTCGTGAGTGAGTTAAAAACCGTTTGCGTAAAACTATCACATAACAGTCATATTTATATTATAATGTTGTAGTCACAGTCCGCCTGAAGATTTCTTTCGTTTGTTTCTCTACATATTCGCTCCGATATCTAGAAAAAATGCTAACTCGGATTTTTTTTCTAACTGACTAACCACTGACCTGACAGACTTTATCAGCTTCACCGAACTTAGGGCGAGCGCTTAGGGCACTCAACCGAATGGCAACAAGTTCAAGGGTATCGGAGTGGACAAACCTCGGTTTGGGCTGTTGCATGGAATATAGCGCGAATCGAACTAAACCAACCATATAAGCTAAGCTAACCATATATGTATATCTACATATGCATGAAGGCGTATATGTAACCAGAGTCTGAAAATTTGGGCTAAGGCTTAACTTACCAAAAACGTGGAAAAGGTCCCTCACAGAAACTATGTACGTAACGTGTGAGTGTGCGCGTATGTGTTGTGCAGTGTGGTGTGTGCTAGGAACTCATGAGTTCTCGAGGGCTCCCCGTCCCGGGGATCGAACATCAACTCGGACGCACAGCGGCGTACTTATATCATTATCAAAAAAGGAGGATGGAAAGCTGACGTCACTATTCAATCGGTTCGACAAAGTTGGAGATAGTCCCACGGTCGATATTATCTGTTATATTACAAGCTTTTATTTATGTTATAACTGGCTAACGAACTTGTGAGTCACCTGATGATAAGTGATCACCGCCATTTATAGACACTAACAACACCAGGGGAGTCGAAAGTGCGTTGCCAGCCTGTGTTTGGGGGAAAAAGAATGAGGGGGAGAGGAGAGGGGAAGGGTGGTGGGCCTCTGGCGCTCTCACTGACCGCACGAAACATCATAGGAGGCATATGAACATGTGGGTCACCTGATGTTAAGTGATCAACACCATCCATAGACACCGAACGAAACGCAACAATACAAGCACTGTTACTTCACGTCGGTTATACTACACTTTTCTATAGCTTATGAGTAACATTGAGAAAATTTAACAAAGGTAACTCAAAATCGATAACGTTCGTTAAGTAGTAATTACAACATATCTAGAAGTATTCTAGAAGTTTCTGTTGTATAAGATATGGGTACTGGAACGAATACAAAATTTATGTATTAGGTTCATATTTAGTTTGCGTAAGTTTGATCGCATATCAGAATTTCGAACAAAACTAAAATGGCTCCCTGTGAGACTACGCCGGAACGCTCGCACTCTTTATCTTCTATACGGTGCTCTCTTTAACCCTATCGCTCCTCAGTACTTAAAAAATCGTTTTCAGTTCCTGTGCGATAGGCATACTTGAAATTTAAGGTCATCAGATGATTTAACGTTAGAAGTCCCTGCTCATTCCACTAGTTTCAGCGCCAAGTCTTTCACAATCCAGGCTGTCTGACTATGGAATGCTCTACCGATTTCTATAAGATGGGCGCAGACGATGGGCATTTTTAGAAACTCTGTCAAAAAACACTATTTATCTATTTAAAATTCGCTTATGTGTATATATTTACCAATCTATACATCTATATATATGTATATTACAGTTACGTGCCACTATCTTAGGTGGTATTACCTAGTATTTATTCCTGTACACCCAGAATACCCCTGATTCTACTCCATTGAAAAATCCATCCAAAGGTTGCCTGGAAGAAATTGCTAATAGCAATAAGGCCGCCCATTGTACCGTTAACAAAACGTGAAATGTTTTTTGAAATATATATATATATATATATGTAATCGGGGTACAATAAAGTTTAAATTAATAAATAAAAATAAATATGTTTTAGGAAATTATAATAATACCTCATTAACACTTTATAGGTTCAGTTTTTAACCACAAACTCAATTGATCTTAAATGTTGACGTTACGAGTACACACTAATATAGACGAACCGGCTGTTGCGACTGCCAGGTATTTAGCTATAGATTAAAAACTCGTGATTGGTAGGTAACCAGGCGGGCATATGACTTTTTTTAAATCATTTTTCTTTATTGAAAACCAAGCTCATTCATACTCATAGCATACGAACCTACATAAACTAGACGTGATTTTTTAAATTTATTTTTTCTAATCACATATATAACATGACATTAGATATATATACAGGTAAATAAAATCATCAGTAAGTAAAAGTGTCAGTTTATAACGTCAAGATGACAGTTTTTCACTAAATGGATATAAAATAATATACAGTCCTAATAACAAAAAAAATGATTTTCTTTACTCCGACACGTTAGAACCGATTTTGACGAGACTTTCATTAACAGATAGCTGATGTTATAAGAAGTTGCTTAAGCTATTTTAATTGTAAAAAAAAAAAGGACTCTGCGCAAATATAATAAATTAAAGATGCAGTGTCCAGAACAGCACGCATATGTCTCTCATCGTTAAAGCAGCGTTCGTAAGAAACGTTTTGGTTTGACTGTTTTTTCTTATTTGCAAATTCGATTACCACAAACAAAAATCATTTTTCGGGTTAATATATACCTTATGACACTCACAAATAACGTGGCTTTCTATTTTCATATAAAATAATTTTCATAATTGGTTTAGTAGATTCATATCTAGATTTTATTACCCCTTAAAATTTTACCACATATATATATTAAATATATAGTAAGTGCGTAGTATAAATGTATAACGTCAACACAACTTAAGGCTAAATAAATGCAAATTTTAAATTCCAATAATAATAATATGTTAACTTTGTTTTGTATTAAATTCTTTAGTATATTATGCGTGAGCCTGAACTTACCACTACATTCAGAGCGGACAAAAATTACAGAGTTGTTCCATTGTTTTGAGTATTCACTTCTGTCGGTAGTCCTTATGATTAGTCATAAGGACGAGCGAATCACTATGACGGGCTTTTCCGCCCTATACATGGTTGTTGCGACTCATATTTCCTTTCAAACAAACCTTGTTCTAAAAACTAATTTTTAGAACAAGGTTTGTTTGAAAGGAAATATGAGTCGCAACAACCATGTATAGGGCGGAAAAGCCCGTCATAGTGATTCGCTTCTACGGGTCACGTTTCGGGATCAGCCTGTACATATCCAGCTTATCGCAGGTATGACAGCGGCGACCAGTGATGGGTAGTGTGTCACTCGGTAGTCACCATTGTTTTTGGATTGTACTATGCTTACCATCAGGCACAGCGCAGTCATTTTGCCATGCTACAAAAAAAATTTGAGTGAGTGACACAGCACATAGTAGAGAAATCTAAAAAGCATTAATTGATTGACGTACAATTTTTCAGTTAATACTTTATATCATTATACGGTCGTGCTTAAGGAAAGGTTTGGTCTCATATTCTTTGTTAGTACAGCCTTGCGAAGCACAGCTGGTATGTAAATAAATATAACACATGGATCTATATTCCACGTGCTGTCGTCGAATACCAATAATCCATAGATAATCATCGGTGATCTGTGACCTACCCTCAAACAACTCCGTTCTCTATTTCTAAAACACATTCTGAATCCAGACCGTATATAAAGTTATCTGACATACAATAGACGCTTCCAATCTTGGGTTAAAACGAGTGTTTTAGACCTCTTTAGTATTCAAGATCAGTGGCCTGTCATTTATGACACTATCATAACCATTTTGATATGTTAAATCGGGTTTTCTTTTGAGACGCCAGTTTTACTGCTTCAGTTTTAAGATACTAGTTGTGCCGGCGGATTCTTACGCTTAGTAATCTTTATTTTCACTATTCCGATGAATAGTTCACATTCCGGAAATGTGAAACCGATAAAAATTCTATTTCCATACAATTTCATACATAAACGGCAGAGGGCGAGCGTCTTCGCAATATTTTGAGACATCCAAAATAACGATGTGAGACGGTGAACGGCCTACTTATGATGTTCTAAGGGTCGGTTCACATGCAACATCCAATCTATCCCCATCTAAATCGAGGTATGATTACGCCGTGTCTAGAAAAACATGGCAAATATTATTTCAGGTAATTATTTATTTACCGTTGTTTATTATAAATGGAGTTATTAATAAAGAAAAACAAAATATAGGACAGCAAGATAATAAATCTTTTGCATTTAAGACCGAGTAATTCAGTTAATTTTTCTTTTCCCAATAAATTTTATCATAAATAGAAGGTGTAACTTTTTTTATGCCAAAGGTCAGCAAACAGGCAGACTAATGCTAAATGCTAAATGCTTACCGTCGCGTAGGATAACTGCAACACCAGGGGCATTACTGTTGTGTTACCTATGACCGAACCTATATAATTTGCACAATAAAGACGAATTTAACCTATTATAAATATACTAGAATTAAACCCTAAAATACGTCAAGCTGTAAGGTTTAAAGCATGCTAAAGACATCCATGCAACTATTGAAAAATATTACCGTCCATCTACATTGTAAAAATAGGATAAAAGTAAACCAAATGTGATGCATTAGTAAGATTTTGTACTAGTACAATTAGGTGTAGAAACAACATTTTTATAAAATTCACTTCATCAGACTTTTTAATTTCAACACACGCTAATCGCGACCATCATATATCGCGATTGTGAGTGGTTTGATCGTTGGAATGCCCATTCAATATCCGCTGATTGGAATTGTAGCATGTGAGAATGATATTTTTTTAATTCGCGTAATTGATAAATCAATTGATAACGTTATTGGCTAAGGACAAAGAAAATAATCGTAAAGAAACCTGTACCAGAGAAATATTTTTGTATTACCACCGTATATGAAAAAATATAGAACTGTGGATTTCTCGGAGTTTGAAACTGCCAATAGATTGTGGGCTGGCATGGAGATATTGCCCATACCTTTCTCTGAGAAGAGTCACCGTTCAGTGGATCTCTTATAGGCTGAAGTAATAACGATGATATAACACCTGTAATATATGCATATCTACGTTTATCGAGTTTTGTAAAAGCAAGCAAGTATGGAGGCTACCTAGCTCACCTACCACTTGGTTGGATGACTGTACCCGATTGAATAACTCGTAAATTCGTTATAATGGCTCTCTTTTAGTTTGGAATGTTTCGTTATCAGTCAGTTAATATCCAGCTATCGAAAAGCTTAAAGCCGGCATAATAGTAGGTCACCACTAATTATGCATTGTAGATTTCTTAATAGTCACATTAGTTTTGGGATTGCACTGTATTTGTTGTATGAGATCATAACGTGGGTGGTCCTAGGTACACATGTCTGGTACACACTGAAATGAAGATACTGCAATGGATGTATGACGTTACACGACTAAATCACATTCAAAACGAATACACGTCTAACAACGTCGCAGATCAGTTATAGGAAAGCCGTCTCCGCTGGTATGACCGCATAAGTCGCAAGCCACCAAACTAATGCTACTTTTGTTATTGGAGATACATTGTGTGTGGTGATAAATAACGCACTTATTACTTTCAATATTGGTTATTAGTTTTGACCTAATAATTGTCCGGACAAGACACAGTGGCGTAAACGACTGACGTCGTAGCGGGCCACCGGAGTGCGCTACTAAATGTTCGACGTCAGTGCCACAGTACCAAACGAATGGTTAAATAAATAGATATCAGAACATCACTTTAGTTTAAGGTCTCGTAACAGGTCCAAAAAACGCAGGCTAGACATTGTAAAAGCTGATATGAAGCAGAACGACCTCACAAAAAAGAATACCAAAGTGGAACAAATTGATTCAGAAAGCGGGAAAGCACTAGGCAGAAGAATAAGACTGTGGTTACGTTCAGCCACAGTGCAGGTACTGTGTCTTGCTTATATAAAGAATACGTAAAAATGGATAACCAAAGGAATACGAATATAAAAACGCTACGGTTTGTTATATTCATCAGTTACTAGATATCGTGTATATTCCAGTCGGTATAAATGTGGAACACGCTTAACCCGCACTATCGCCCATTCAAAGTCCCCACTTCCATCTATTGTTTCGTAAACTGCCTTTGACAGTTCCTTCTATATCCACGACTGGTGTTTTGCATAATGTTAAGGTTTCCAGATTGTTTAGCCTTTGTACGGTCTCCGGTACCTTTCGGGACATGAATTTATATGGGTTATGTGGCTAGACCCTTTCCCGGAGGTCTTAGGTAAATCGTTCGGTTTTAGTTTTTTCATTTTAGTTCCGTGAAAGGGTTTCTCTTACCTTTTTTTCTTAAATACAGATGGGCTATTTCTAAAATAAAGACACGTTAGAAAGGCGGCCTTGGCACTTCAATAGAAATATCTAGCTGACGGTAAATTATATAAAAAATGTATTTAATTCAATTAACATATCAAGTTAGGTAGATATTATTAAAGTAATCTTTCAACCATGTAAGCCGAAAAAAAATAGGAGTATATATCTATAAATACATATGTAGTGTCTGCCCATCTTTTCTTCTAACTAATCTCTTAAATGCCTGCACTAATTTTAACGAACCTTTCACTGAAACTCTTCACAGGATGTCCGTTATTTACCAAGTTGGTTTTTTGACTTGGCTATCGCTCAAGTCGTTAGTTATATCTTAGAATTATGAACGGAAAAACATTCCGATGACGTTTTACGAAGCCTAAATGACGATACTTTTCTCATTCACTTAACATAAGGATTTTTCACATTTTAGTAATTAATTTTTAGTAGGTGGTAGAGCCACGCTGAAGCTATTACTGGTTTCAGGATGAATATCTCGGCTCACTCGGGGTAGTACCACCCTCTCACAGAAAACCGACGTGAAGTAACCGTGCTTGCATTGTTGTGTTTCGTTCGGTCAGTGAGAGCGCCGGAGGCCCACTTCCCTTCCTCTTCTCTTCTCCACCTCCACAGTCCCCAAACACAGGCTGGCAACGTACTTGCGACTCCTCTGGTGTTGCAAGTGTCTTCATCCACCCTGCATTTATCCTATTCCTCACGTCCTTGTCTATGCAACCATCGTTTTGGATCAGAGAACCGAGATACCGGAAATCAGAGCAGGTTGGTAAGGATATACCATTTAAAGCTATAGGAGAAAAGCTGGATGGACCACCGAAGCCGCAAAACAAAACAAACTCCTATGACATAAAAAAATCTTACTTATTTTATTAAATAACTTACCAAATATTTTTAATTCTCTATCTAATATGGTCCTTTGGGTTGGAGAAATGTTTATCGTTTTCTCTAATAGATATCGACCTTATAAAAATATACAAATATCATTTTTGACGCTCATATCTAAATTTCTCCATTCCATCATTATAGATGCAGAATTAATAAGATTTGATATTGGTTATTTAAGAAGAAAGCAAGATAAAATTAGCAATTTAAAAATAACCAGCAGCATAACAACTGAACTTAGTTCATAATTATTAGTTTTGTAAAAAAATAATAGATTCTGTATCTGTATACCTCAGTATATAACTAAAGAAACCTGCTGTACTAATTACATATTCTTTAGTGATACTAAACATTACTGTACCCTGATGTCACGTCAGTTAGGACGTGTTCTTTTTATAGGCGGTTAATGGTTGGCAGTTAACTTTACCTTTTATATAAAAATGTGTACTGTGACCGTCATAAAGCTAGCTCGTGACGTTTCTTTGTTAAAGGCGAGAGAGTGGGCTAAATTGTCATCTATCTATCTATATTATAATAAAACTGTAGCAAGGTCAAATCTGTACATTAAATATTTTTTGAAAATTTTGATCGGGGTAGGCTTTGTTATCGATATAGAAGCCAAAACTAACCCTTTTAAAATTTTTGTCTGTCTGTCTGTCTGTCTGTCTGTCCCTGTGAACGCGCATCACTCGGAAAGTACTGAACCGATTTTGACGAAACTTGGCACAGTGATAACTAATGTTACGAGATTACATTTAGGATACTTTTTGTCCCATAAAACGCAATGGATTCTCCAGGATCTGCCTGTTTGTCTATACCTTTAAACACGAATCACTCTGAAAGTACTGAACCAATTTAGATGAAATTTGGCACAGTTATAACCAATATCACAAGGTTACATCTAGGATACTTTTTATCTTATAAAACGCAAGGGATTCTCCAGGATAACGGACGAAAGTAAAAAAAATGTAGTTCATGATATTCTTGACGAATTTTGGTAAATTTTCTTTGTGCTATATATAGCATACAGATTAGCTAAAAAATTAAGCTATATTTCCATATGCTACTTCAAAAAAAAATATACCAAAAAAAACGACCACCATAAAAATAGTTATTATGTCATTCAGTGTTTAATTTATCATTATTTATTTTATGAATATATTTTAACGTTTAAATTACAATTTAACTTTATCAACTTGATATTTTTTAATGTAAACTATACTGAGCGTATGGTAAACGCCTACAAAAAAGGGAAAGGAACTACGTTCCAACTGGAGGTCCATGGACCTCTCAAGCTTTTTTTACATTACTGCCAATATATGTCTGTCTGTCTGTCTGTCTGTCTGTCTGTCTGTCTGTCTGTCTGTCTGTCTGTCTGTCTGTCTGTCTGTCTGTCTGTCTGTCTGTCTGTCTGTCTGTCTGTCTGTCTGTCTGTCTGTCTGTCTGTCTGTCTGTCTGTCTGTCTGTCTGTCTGTCTGTCTGTCTGTCTGTCTGTCTGTCTGTCTGTCTGTCTGTCTGTCTGTCTGTCTGTCTGTCTGTCTGTCTGTCTGTCTGTCTGTCTGTCTGTCTGTCTGTCTGTCTGTCTGTCTGTCTGTCTGTCTGTCTGTCTGTCTGTCTGTCTGTCTGTCTGTCTGTCTGTCTGTCTGTCTGTCTGTCTGTCTGTCTGTCTGTCTGTCTGTCTGTCTGTCTGTCTGTCTGTCTGTCTGTCTGTCTGTCTGTCTGTCTGTCTGTCTGTCTGTCTGTCTGTCTGTCTGTCTGTCTGTCTGTCTGTCTGTCTGTCTGTCTGTCTGTCTGTCTGTCTGTCTGTCTGTCTGTCTGTCTGTCTGTCTGTCTGTCTGTCTGTCTGTCTGTCTGTCTGTCTGTCTGTCTGTCTGTCTGTCTGTCTGTCTGTCTGTCTGTCTGTCTGTCTGTCTGTCTGTCTGTCTGTCTGTCTGTCTGTCTGTCTGTCTGTCTGTCTGTCTGTCTGTCTGTCTGTCTGTCTGTCTGTCTGTCTGTCTGTCTGTCTGTCTGTCTGTCTGTCTGTCTGTCTGTCTGTCTGTCTGTCTGTCTGTCTGTCTGTCTGTCTGTCTGTCTGTCTGTCTGTCTGTCTGTCTGTCTGTCTGTCTGTCTGTCTGTCTGTCTGTCTGTCTGTCTGTCTGTCTGTCTGTCTGTCTGTCTGTCTGTCTGTCTGTCTGTCTGTCTGTCTGTCTGTCTGTCTGTCTGTCTGTCTGTCTGTCTGTCTGTCTGTCTGTCTGTCTGTCTGTCTGTCTGTCTGTCTGTCTGTCTGTCTGTCTGTCTGTCTGTCTGTCTGTCTGTCTGTCTGTCTGTCTGTCTGTCTGTCTGTCTGTCTGTCTGTCTGTCTGTCTGTCTGTCTGTCTGTCTGTCTGTCTGTCTGTCTGTCTGTCTGTCTGTCTGTCTGTCTGTCTGTCTGTCTGTCTGTCTGTCTGTCTGTCTGTCTGTCTGTCTGTCTGTCTGTCTGTCTGTCTGTCTGTCTGTCTGTCTGTCTGTCTGTCTGTCTGTCTGTCTGTCTGTCTGTCTGTCTGTCTGTCTGTCTGTCTGTCTGTCTGTCTGTCTGTCTGTCTGTCTGTCTGTCTGTCTGTCTGTCTGTCTGTCTGTCTGTCTGTCTGTCTGTCTGTCTGTCTGTCTGTCTGTCTGTCTGTCTGTCTGTCTGTCTGTCTGTCTGTCTGTCTGTCTGTCTGTCTGTCTGTCTGTCTGTCTGTCTGTCTGTCTGTCTGTCTGTCTGTCTGTCTGTCTGTCTGTCTGTCTGTCTGTCTGTCTGTCTGTCTGTCTGTCTGTCTGTCTGTCTGTCTGTCTGTCTGTCTGTCTGTCTGTCTGTCTGTCTGTCTGTCTGTCTGTCTGTCTGTCTGTCTGTCTGTCTGTCTGTCTGTCTGTCTGTCTGTCTGTCTGTCTGTCTGTCTGTCTGTCTGTCTGTCTGTCTGTCTGTCTGTCTGTCTGTCTGTCTGTCTGTCTGTCTGTCTGTCTGTCTGTCTGTCTGTCTGTCTGTCTGTCTGTCTGTCTGTCTGTCTGTCTGTCTGTCTGTCTGTCTGTCTGTCTGTCTGTCTGTCTGTCTGTCTGTCTGTCTGTCTGTCTGTCTGTCTGTCTGTCTGTCTGTCTGTCTGTCTGTCTGTCTGTCTGTCTGTCTGTCTGTCTGTCTGTCTGTCTGTCTGTCTGTCTGTCTGTCTGTCTGTCTGTCTGTCTGTCTGTCTGTCTGTCTGTCTGTCTGTCTGTCTGTCTGTCTGTCTGTCTGTCTGTCTGTCTGTCTGTCTGTCTGTCTGTCTGTCTGTCTGTCTGTCTGTCTGTCTGTCTGTCTGTCTGTCTGTCTGTCTGTCTGTCTGTCTGTCTGTCTGTCTGTCTGTCTGTCTGTCTGTCTGTCTGTCTGTCTGTCTGTCTGTCTGTCTGTCTGTCTGTCTGTCTGTCTGTCTGTCTGTCTGTCTGTCTGTCTGTCTGTCTGTCTGTCTGTCTGTCTGTCTGTCTGTCTGTCTGTCTGTCTGTCTGTCTGTCTGTCTGTCTGTCTGTCTGTCTGTCTGTCTGTCTGTCTGTCTGTCTGTCTGTCTGTCTGTCTGTCTGTCTGTCTGTCTGTCTGTCTGTCTGTCTGTCTGTCTGTCTGTCTGTCTGTCTGTCTGTCTGTCTGTCTGTCTGTCTGTCTGTCTGTCTGTCTGTCTGTCTGTCTGTCTGTCTGTCTGTCTGTCTGTCTGTCTGTCTGTCTGTCTGTCTGTCTGTCTGTCTGTCTGTCTGTCTGTCTGTCTGTCTGTCTGTCTGTCTGTCTGTCCCTGTGAACGCGCATCACTCGGAAAGTACTGAACCGATTTTGACGAAACTTGGCACAGTGATAACTAATGTTACGAGATTACATTTAGGATACTTTTTGTCCCATAAAACGCAATGGATTCTCCAGGATCTGCCTGTTTGTCTGTCCCTTTAAACACGTATTACTCTGAAAGTACTGAACCAATTTAGACGAAATTTGGCACAGTAATAACCAATATTACAAGGTTACATCTAGGATACTTTTTATCTTATAAAACGCAAGGGATTCTCCAGGATAACGGACGAAAGTAAAAAAAATGTAGTTCATGATATTCTTGACGAATTTTGGTAAATTTTCTTTGTGCTATATATAGCAGACAGATTAGCTAAAAAATTAAGCTATATTTCCATATGCTACTTCAAAAAAAAATATACCAAAAAAAACGACCACCGTGATTCGAACCGTCGGCCCCGTCGAAACATTTAAAGCCCCGTACGTTACAACTGAGCTACGCCTACATGACATTTCTGTACGTAATTATCGACCACTTATGAAACATTTATGTAGACGAAACTGTCACTTATGTTGTTACATTTATTTCATTGTATAAAAAAATGTTTGCTAAACAAAGGTGACAAGATTTATTTATTTATCTATACTATAATAAAACTGTAACAAAGCCAAATCTGTACATTACAAGGTTACATTTAGGATACTTTTTGACCCATAAAACGCAAGGGGTTCTCCATGATAACTAAAGAAAAGAAATTAGTTAATGTAACTAGACTTTTTTGCGACACTTTAGTATAAGAGCCAGCAACGTTGGAAGAACGAGAATTTGAGAAAAGTTGGTTCTTTAATATGAAGATATATTATGCCCTTCCAAACACGATTCAGGATACCTGGTAGCCGGTTAACGTTGTATTTTTTAATGCGAATTACACCTTTACAGATCAACATTTTGATTTATAAATAATTTAAGGAACATTTTTTGTCAGTAACTTTTATAAGTTTAACGTTTATACGTTATTAAAAACATGAATTTTTCACTGCCAGACAATTTTGTTATTGACAATAATGTGCCTGGTGATATTCTTTATAAACAAAATAATTCATTTCAAACCATTTTATTTTTTCCCTTGCAAAGAACATATTTCATTTTGTTAACCAGGCTCTTCCATAATTATGGCTATCTTTATTATACAGCCAGTGTTGCGCTAAGCTAGAGTTATAACTAAGTTATTCTATACATAGGTTTTGGTAGGGGGTAGAGCCACGCTGAAGCTATTACTGGTTTCAGGATGAATGGGTCGGCTCGCCCGGGGTAGTACCACCCTCTAACAAAAAGCCGACGGGAAGTAACAATGCTTGCATTAGTGCGTTTCGTTCGATTAGTGAGAGCACCGGAGAGGCCCACCTCTCTTCCCCTTCCTCCTCTCCCCTTCCGCTTCCTCCCCCTCCAACACAGGTTGGCAAGGCACTTACGACTCTCCTGGTGTTGCAAGTGTCTATGGACGGTAGTTATTACTTAACACCAGGTGACCCACCTGTCCGTTTGCCTCCTATGACATAAAAAAATACATTATATTTTTAATTTACCCTTTTTTATGTTGAAATAAAATAATATTAAAAAAAAGTGTGTGTGTGTACTTATGTACACGCATTAGAAGTTATACTTCTTTGGCGTAACAAGTAAAAATCTTTTCAAAAATTTTATCTTGCGCCTTATTCTACGTTTGTAGAAAAAACGACACTAACAATAAAAAAAGGTATTTAATACAATGAAAGTTTTAATATAAAGAAATACAAACAACAAATACAAAGAAACAAAATGTTGACTATAGCTAACTTCAGGGTGTCGGTTTTTCGTGACGGTGTGTGCGCGCAACGTAAAAATTTACTCTCATCATTTTTTTGTTACGGTGTGCGCGTTCATCGTAAAAATTTACTCTCATCATTTTTTTGTTACGGTGTGCGCGTTCATCGTAAAAATTTACTCTCATCATTTTTTTGTTACGGTGTGCGCGTTCATCGTAAAAATTTACTCTCATCATTTTTTTGTTACGGTGTGCGCGTTCATCGTAAAAATTTACTCTCATCATTTTTCCCTAACGCGCCAAAAGAAATATAACTTCAATAAAATTACAGATATCTTAACATGGTTTGAACATACTTCTTTATTTACAAAAAATTGCATCGGGCACATTATTGTTAATATCAAAAATGTCTGGCAATAATAAATTCACGTTTTAGTAGCGTTTAAAAGTTAGTGAAAAACAAAACATTCTAAAATTATATAAAGTTCAATATTTTTGCCTGTAAAGGTTTACCGGCAGCCAATTCGCTGTCGAAACCGTTGCCTAGCTCTTAGACAAATAGTCACAGGCAAGTGACAGATGACACATGTTGCTCATATCTTTTTAATATTTATGTTTTTCTTTAATACAATGTAGTGTGAAAAAGTTTTAATACAAGTTGAAAATAGTTATTATGTCATTCAGTGTTTAATTTATCCTTATTTATTTTATGAATATATTTTAACGTTTAAATTACAATTTAACTTTATCAACTTGATATTTTTTAATGTAAACTATACTGAGCGTATGGTAAACGCCTACAAAAAAGGGAAAGGAACTACGTTCCAACTGGAGGTCCATGGACCTCTCAAGTTTTTTTACATTACTGCCAATATACGTAGGTTAGTTTTTATTTTAATTGAACCCGGTAGATGATGTTACGAACGGGTTGTCAGAAGTTACTGGGACAACGTACTGGGAAGACATTTATCGGCAATATATGTAGGTTATTTGTTATCTTAATTGGACCTGGTAGGTGATGCTGCGAACGGGTTCAAAGCATATTTTAAAATATTTCTCACATACCAACTGGGTATATGTTTGAGTGAGTCCCTGGATAGTTGGGATTCACAATTTGAAACAGTAGGTATCGCTGCAATCGGGTTTTGAGATGTATTTAGATTTTTCGCGTTTAAAAGTACAATCGAAACCGGTAATAACCGATTTGGTGCAGACGAAGTCGCACGGGTCAGCTAGTATATTATAAAATAATAATAATAACGAGTAAAGTTATATTTTTTTTTAAAGTCGAGGCATAAGGACTCCTGATAGAAGTGAAAACTCAAAACAATTGAATAACTGTGTTCTTCTTTCAATTTTTAAAAAATCAATTGAATTATTTAAATGTCATCTATTGGTAGTCCGAGCTATAATTATATATATTTATTAATTAATCAAACATATGACAGACTGCAAAAGCTCTATACGGGCAAACGAACAGGTGGGTCACCTGATGTTAAGTGATCACCACCGTCCATAGACACTAGCAACACCAGAGGAGTCGCGTGTCAGCCTGTGTTTGGAGGAAGGAGAGGAAAGGGGAGATGGGCCTCCGGCACTGTCACTGACTGAGGGAAACGCAACAATGCAAGCACTGTTACTTCACGTCATTGTTTCTGTGAGAGGGTGTTACTACTCCGGACGAGCCGTCTCATTCATGTTGAAACCAGTAATAGCTACAGCGTGGCTCTACCACCTTACACTCTATACGTTATACAGGCCGCTATAATAGGCGTCGTTAGTCTAGCGCAAGCGTAATGTGTTCCAAGCATGTCCAGGTTATCGATGAAGCGAAGCCGTAAGTTTTCCCCTACCAAAAATCGCTCAACACGGATAAAGACATTTTCACTTAAAAATAACAGCATTAAACACCCAAGCCAACCTCACCTGCATGTGGTGCACCCTGCTGAATAACGAACAAGGCAATGGCGATAGCGGGGTTGTAGGGCTTTACAGCCTGACTGGGTCGCAACCATCATGTATATGGCGAAAAAGCCAGTCATAGTGATTCGCTTCTGCGGGTCGCGTTTCGGGATCAGCCTGTGCATATCCAGCTTTTCGCAGGCCAGCATGACAGCGGCGACCTGCGATGGATAGAGTGTCACTCGGTGGTCACTATTGTTTTTGGATTGTACTGTGATTACCATCAGGCACAATGTAGTCATATTGCCGTGTTACAATAAAAAAATAAAATAAAAAAAAACACTGAAAGTTTTATACTTATACTAGCGGGCTCGGCAGACGTTGTCCTCCCTTGATAATAAAAAAAAATCGTAAAATTCAACATCAACGCCACCTACCGGGTCCAATTGTTAATGTAAACCATTCTCGGATCAGTGGATCCGAGTATGAATCCGTGTTCCAGTGGGAAGACGCACACAAAATTTCATCAAAATCGGTTCAGACGTTTAGGAGCATTTATTTACAACTACACTTTCTTTATTTACAAACGTCATACTTCAACACATCCTAATACTTCTGGTACTTTTTCTGAAGTCGATTGAATTATCTGTTATTTTTTTTTATTTTAAATACACATCAAGAATAGTAAGATTAAAAATGTATTTAAAATGTAAATAATGTAAGCCTAAATATTTTCTAACGAATTCTATCGTTTTTTTTCTAGAACCTCCTTTGTTGCTAATGTAAATATTTTCATTTATTACATCACTGGAATCCGATCAAAATTGTATATTTTTAATTATTTATAATTAATGTTCACGAATATAAATGGTCATGAAATGAACTCTGTTGTTTGCATAATTAATTTGTTTAAAACGAAAATATGTGAAGACAAGTTAGTTTTTTTTTTTCGAACTGACTACGCTATTGACCAAGCAAGGTCTTAACAGCTTCACCGGACTACTAAGGCGAGCGCTTAAGGCACTCAGCCGATTTTATTTTGAAAACTAGCTCAAGGGTGCACGGCACACCTCGGCTTTGGCTGTTACCTGATACATGCAAATCGCGACCTATCTGAGCTAACCTAAGCTAAGCTAACTATTCATACATATACGAGTTGTTATACGTATACGTATATGTGTACCAAGCATACATACCTCAACAACTCTTATATATATTTCGTATAGGATAATATTCTAAACTATTTCCGTTTGATAAGGGAAAAAAATAAAACCCTTCCACTTGCATGTGTAAGCGTGTATGCGTGCACGTGTATGGAGGTGATATGTGTAATGTTAGACAAGTTAGGGTGCAGAGAATATATATTGGTTAACAAGAAATTCGATGCTATCCAAAGAAGTCTTTGTGACGGGACTAAAGTCACGGTACTGAGTTCGTTATTTTAAAGGGAGGCTTATTTGAGAATCTCAAAAGCCCTCAAAATCACAACCTTCCATGTAATTGCATTAATACGTATAATTGGGATTAAAATAAATATTAAAAATTAAATTAACGTAATATATTATTTATATAGTACATAACGATATATATATATAACATTGAAGTTAATTATGACATTAAATTAATCCAATAAAACACAAACTCAGGGACGTTACGTGTTATTTTGCCCCAACGTAAATGTTGAGTTGTTAGCAGTATTTACGTGGAAACATTAACGTAATGACGTCACACATATGACGCTTATTCGAGTCACGTTTCGTAGTAATGTGATATTTTTTAAATTTAAATTTGTACTAATTGTATAAAATAAACGAATTTTCCATATTAATTTGGTTTACCAACACTCGCACCATCAACTGAGATGATGTCAAAACAAGGATCCAATTTTCTGCTACGAAATCTTAATGTCCAGACTTTTTTTATATCATAGGAGGCAAACGACCTGTTGGGTCACCTGATGTTAAGTGATCACCGCCGTCCATAGACACTAGCAATACCAGAGGAGTCGCAAGTGCGTTGCCAGCCTGTGTTTGGAGTAAGGAGAGGAGAGGGGAGATGGGCCTCTGGCACTCTCACTAACCGAACGAAACGCAACAATGCAAGCACTGTTACTGTACTGGTGTTTCTTTAGTTCGGATGATAATACCCCGGGCGAGCCGAATCATTCATGCTGAAACCAGTAATAGCTTTAACGTGGATCTATTACCTATAAGTTTTACCAAAATCACGAAATTAAGTGGATATAAAACTTATCTAAGACCCATCCTTATATACTACCAAGAGGCTCGAAAGGAAAACAGTTAGTTCCTGGGTTTTTTTTTATTGTAGCTAGGCAACGGGACTGCCCTTTGCCTGTAAGCACAGTACAGTTCAAAAACAATGGCGACCACCGAGTGACACACTATCCATCGCTGCTCGCCACTGTCATGCCGGCCTGTGAATAGGCGAACCGCGGAAGCGAATCACTATGACGGGCTTTTTCGCCATATAGATGGTGGTTGCGTTTCGCTATATACATGGAGGTTCTAAAAATGTGATAACTCCGAAAAATCCTGAAGTATGTCAAGGGAGAGGATGGCACCTGAATAAGTCAAAGGAATGCCAAGGCCGAGGAGTTTGTGGTGGAAACCAATATCATCGGTGAAGTAATATCTCACAAACTTTTCTGATTATGTATATCAGATATTGAAATAGAATCTGGTGGTCAAACTGAAATAAAATGGACTATATGAGGTGGCTAAATCGCTTCATCCGTAATCTATGTAAACTTCAAGTCGACAATTGTCAAGAGATGGTTCAAGATAAGTGCCATGCTCTCAGTACAAAGGCTAGGGCCCTTCTTATATCGGTATAACGATATAATTGGTATGGTGGTAGGTCTTTTTCTACCATCCTTACCTTGAAAATCTGTTACCAAGCAACAATAGCTGTCATCTGCACTTGACAATCACTTCTCTGTAAATTAAACTCACTACCATCTTCGGTTTTTTTTTTGTAGCACGGCAAAATGACTGCACCGTGCCTGCTGGTAAGCACAGTACAATCCAAAAACAATGACGACCACCGAGTGACAACTAGCGCCGGTCGCCGCTTTCATGCCGGCTTGGAAAAAACTGGATATGCACAGGCTGACCCCGAAACGCGACCCGCAGAAGCGAATCACTATGACGGACTTTTTCGCAATATGTATGGTGGTCGCGACCCAGCCGGGCTTCAAAACCCTTTTTTTTTTTTTTTAACGTGGGGAAATCCCTTATGGATACGCCACCCTCCCGGGGGAGAGGGTGGGTTATGTCCGAGTCGCACGGACTAAAACCCCACGGTGTACCGACAGACCGTTTTGTGGGGGCGGCAAGGGATCGAACAAGCTAATCAACCTTGTAGAGCCACCCCCACGGTCCGCCCGGCGGAAGGCGGCCGCCGGGCTCCTACCTATAGAGGGACAGACCGGGTACACACCAGCTGCCCCCCCTCGTCCGCCGAACCCGTGCAATGAGGAGATGGGCCCCCCGGCCCATCCCCTCAGATCCGGCTACGGTGGCAGGAGGAGTTGGGCGAAGCGCCCGGCTACGGTGGCAGGAGGAGTTGTGCAAAGCGCCGCCTCCTTCTGCCGGTCCTCGGTTGGCGGAGACGGCCACTTAGCGAGTCTGCCTCGCGGGCCCTCTCCGCCTCCTCCTTCTGCGAGACGACCTCCTCGCAGAAGGAGGCCATCGCTCGCCAAGCCTGTTCGCTGCCGAGCATGGCCGAAACCACGCTCGGCAGCGATAAGTCCGTTCCCACTGCCGCCGCCAGAATGCGGCGCTGCTCCCCCCACGCAACACACTCAGACAGCGTGTGCTGCGCGGGGATCATTAGTTCCTGACATTACCCCCTACAACGTCACAAACTTTACCTCTTCATAACATTAGTAAGTATTAAGCATAGATATGTGTACGATACGATGTGACTTTTTGATATAAAGTCAAATTTTAGAATTACGGGCAATATATTTATTAAT
>MU158828.1:581208-637278 GCA_015888305.1 Antheraea pernyi | reverse complement strand
CCCCCGGGCTACGACTAGGGTGTCGTCCGCGTAACAGATGAGGCGTGCTCCATATGGGAGCACGCCGCGGAGCACCCAGTCGTAGCCCATGTTCCACAGGAGTGGCCCCAGGGCCGACCCCTGTGGAACCCCCCGCCCTGTGGCCCGCCGGACCATCCACCCGTCGCCGTCTACATAGGCAACCTCCCTACCCTCGAGGTACGCCTCCAGCACCCGCCGCAGGTACGGGGGCACTCCGAAATATCGAAGCGCCTCCCGTATGACCCCATGCGGCAGGGGGGCTTCAAAACCCTACCACCCCGCTTTCGCCATTGCCTCGTTCGTTATTCAGCAGGGTGCACCACGTGCAGGTGAGGTTGGCTTGGGTGTCTCAAGTCTTAAGATGTTATGCGACCCATGTTATGATTGTAATGAAATGCTAAAACTTATTGTATCGTAGGAATAGTGTGGTGACGTATCTGCTTTGTAGTCGAGATGTCCAGCCGCAGTATTCTTGATACTGAGTACCCAAGGCGCTGGTTTGATTGGCTGATTGCACGACAGGGGTTTTCGCGAATATTTAAGTTTTGGGGCTCGTAAAACCGCCCGGATTAAATCGGATTAAACCGACTTTCGCGTAAGGCCACTCACAGAACTTTTAGTCGACTTTGAATAATAGACGTAGTGGCGCGGGTGTTCGCGCGTGTTCACCAACGGGCGTGCAGCTAGATCCGCCAACCACACTCCTTTTACGAATTATGTATCGCAGGCAAATGTAAAATTAAAACAACAATAAAATATATTAAAAAAAAGAAAGGAACTATTACTCTTACGGCGGGTACGTAACACTTATTTAAAAAAAATATTATGTAATAACGCAAAGGTATTGGAAAATTAAGCATCGGCCGAGGACTATTATCACCATAGGAAAATGAAAACCATGATCTTTACTCATAAAGTAGGAGTTAAGTAAAATGAACAGGGAATTCCAGACCATTAAATATATCCAGTTGTTGAAACTCTGTTAAAAAGTAAACCATATTTCGCTCCTCTATAAAATAATTGTAAAAACTTTCGAGTAAACCGTTTAACAGCAGTTTCAAAACTCTGTTTAAATTTAACGAGTTCAGACTTTTTATTGATGTTATCTGCCAGTGAATGGGATAACGTAAGCGAATCCCTTTTTGCTAAATGTTTGACTTAAGAAATAATTCAATGATCAGGTATGAATGTTGTAGACGATATATCCTCTTTGAAATACCCATTGAAAGGCTTGTGGAAAGCTAATATTGTAAAGTGGTCAACATCAGGTAATTTTTTTAGGAATATGGTTATTTAATTATGGTTCTAATTTAGTGAAAATGCTAACTTAGTGTTTCATTTTTTTTTCTTTTTTTTTTGTCATAAGTGTCAAATGAACAGGTGGGTCAGTTGCTGTTAAGTGATCACCACCATCCATGGACACTAACAACAACAAAGGAGTCGCAAATGCGTTGCCACCTTTTGGGGGGAAGGGATTAGGGGAGGGAGAGGGAGAGGAGAAGAGAAGGGAGGTGGGGTGGGCCTCCGGCGCTCTCACTGACCGAGCGAAACGCAACAATGCAAGCACTGTTACTTCACGTCGGTTTTCTATGAGAGGGTGGTACTACCCCGAACGAGTCGACCCATTCATGCTGAAACCAGTAATAGTTTCAGCGTGGCTCTACCACCATTAACAAAATCATGGTAACAAGGAAAACTAAATTATAGTGTTAATTTTAATACAAAGAAGAAATTAATAAGTGCTCATCAAGTGCTATTAGATAATCATCTATATAAATAAAAATGAATTGCGAAATATGTTGCTAAGCGTAAAACTCGAAGACGGCTGATCCAATTCGAGTAATTTTTGATTTGATTTATTACTTGAACTCTGAGGAAGGTTTTTATGGACAGAAAAATTAGAAAAATGCTATTAACAACTTGAACGCATCCGTAATTACGATGCTTTTTTGATTTTTGAATTGACACTTGTAATTGTACCATTTTATTGCAGTTTGCTTTAAATATTTCGCCTTCTCAATTTGTATTCCGGAAAAGAGAACAATATATATGGGGCAGCAAAGCTACTAAAAAGGTAGAGTAAGAAAAAAACCATAAGACGTAATGAAGTTCGCGGGGGCAACTAGTTTAAATATATAGTGAACGTAAGAATTAAAAATGACAGGAAGGAAATTAATCATTTGACCATAATCGCGCCTTTGTGAAAACAACTTGTTATCTTAAAAAACGTAATTTTACAGGAAGTGGGTTTGAAGTTTTTAAAATATTATAAAATCTAAGACAGACCTTTTTTTACCTGAAATTTCTACAATAACGTGATATCATTCTATATAATATGTTGAAATGTCTAAAGTTTCTGTAATAAAACTGGTTAACTACGTATACCACATTATACCAATAAACATATATTACTGAATTTTAACTTACCTTAGCTTTAAAATCGTGGTATTGTCGTAATATCAGATTTTTTCAGAAAAATGAGAGCACATCACCCTGCGCCGACTGAGGGATAACTGATTTGACACCTTGTTGAAATAAGGTATGAACGTGAAAGAGACAACGTGTCAAAATAACATGCCACTGTAATTTTGACCTTTTCACTCGTAAATTCGTTGTTTCTTGGTCAAAACATACCACATTTTTACAGAAAATAAAGTTGATTACGGCGGTTCTGAATATCGAATAATAAAAAAAATGCTTTTTTCGATATGTCACATTGTTTTCGCAAAGGCGCGATATATTAAAATGACCAAACCTTTGAATACTAGATGTGATATTAGTAACATTATAACTTGATGAATCTAGTAGTATGTACTTGTCTCCGATTTGCAATCCTTAATTTGAAATTATCTCTCTAACAAATATCAAGTTGTTGCAACGGGTACATTGGAATACCACTTTCCATTTTAGGATTTACTTTAAAGAGTGGTAATTATTGGTTTCAGCATGGACGGGTCGGCTCGTCTGGGGTAGTATCACCCTCTCATAGAAAACCGACGTGAAGTAACAGTGCTTGCATTGTTGCGTTTGGTTCGGTCAGTGAGAGCGCTGGAGGCCTCCTCTCCCTCCCTTTCCCTTTTCTCCTCTCCCTCTCCCTCCCCTAATCCCTTCCCCCAAAAGGTGGCAACGCATTTGCGACTCCTTTGCTGTTGTTAGTGTCCATGGATGGTGGTGATCACTTAACAGCAACTGACCCATCTGTTCATTTGCCACTTATGACATTAAAAAAAAGAAAAAAAAATGAAACATTCAGTTAGCATTTTCACTAAATTAGAACCATAATTAAATAACCATATTCCTAAAAAATTACCTGATGTTGACCACTTTACAATATTAGCTTTCCACAAGGTTCCATTTATGACAGAAAAAAAATCACATAGACATATAAAATTAATTGTAATTTGATAATTATTAAACTTGTACATTAAAAAAATGTTTCATTGCAGATAATTAAGATTTAAGCCGAGAAGGTATTTTTATGAAAGATTTCTCATCACAAATATACCCTAAGAAAAGTCTTGAGAATAAAACAGCTGATCTTTCTAATTACCACTATGAAAGAAGCGGAAAGAATGAAATAAAACGAGTTCGAGGGATAATGAAACGGCTTTATCTGAGAGATAAGGCGGTGGATACAGCTGAAATTGGAGATTAGGTTGTGGCAATGTTAACGTTGAAACGAATTGTAGAAAACGTATATACCACAATACTAATTACTGGCAGAATATTATTTTTTGGTTATTAATGAATTTTCGTAAAAGAGTTTCAATTTTCATTAGCACTATATGAACAGATAAAATGAGACACTAGAATGAATGAAATGATTTCATATATTTATTCTATTGAAAAATATATGCTTTCATAGAATAGATATTTTATTTTCTTTCAATTACATTTCATACAAAAGTAAATGGTCGAAGTTGATATTTGGAACAATTTATGCGCAGCAAATGCTTACGTTTCTGATCTCTAGAGAGCGTATAATTTTGTATTCGACAGCACAGAAGAGGAACAGCACACTTAGGAAAGTATGTATATCTATTTTCTTATTCGTGCTACAGCCTAAACAATGATGGATTGTAGCAGTGGTTATATAAATATTCAAGTGTGACGTTTGATAATTTAAAAAAAAGCAGAAGATGGTGAAAAATAAGATTTTTTTATTTGTTCATTAGTGTAACTAGAAAAATAGATGGATTCGAGTTTATTTGTTGTATATTAATAATTCTACTTCTTTACTTTATAAGTTCAACCTTTAACCATAATCTCATTTACGTGACGATGTGGTCTAAAATCCCAACACATTAAACCTATAAGGCTGGACTCTTAAGTTTCACGGCAAATTTTCAAGAGAAAGAATTTAGTAAACGAACTCTACGACCATAAAATAGTTTGTAAAATAGTTTTACCATGGCCTTTCTCTTCACTAAAATATAAACAACGCTTTGCCCACTCTCATCCACCTTGAAAAATTGTTAATGGTTCTGTTTAAACCTGATGCAGATTTTTATATGGGACAAGAACAGATTGTGATGCTTCCTTATTAGTTCCTAATGTATGTAAATTTTGCGTACAAGAATGGAACTATGGTTTAAATTGCCATGTGTCAATAGATAATATTATTCACTTAGTAGCCGCAACTCAAAAAACAACAAAATAAAAATTTTAAAAAATCTGTAGTTTTCTTTACCCCAAAGCATTGGTGCCCAAGATGGCCCTTTTTAAATCCTATGTTAGACCTGACTTTCCTGTCGACAACGTCTTTTATTTTACAATCCGCTATCAACAGCATAGCCACAATCTTAATGAAGATCAGACTGGAGAGTAATTTGATTCTCTAGAACGTCATCTGCTAAATGCACTTTATTAAAACGTGCTAACCTCGGCACAGCCAGCTGTCGACTGAGGAAAGAATGAGAAATTCAAATGAAGTCGCTCTTTTTACACTTTAAATTTCCTGCTCTAGTGGTAATGAGGCATAAGTTGTATCGAAACTTATTTTGGCTCAGTATTCTGTTTATCCAGTGTTCATTTATGTTTGTATATACGTACTTTTTCTTTATTAGATTCTATAAATCGGTTTAATTATCTGATTTTTTAAATGTTAATTATATATTAAGAATATGTACTATGAGATTAAGTATATAGTAAGACTAAAAATGTTATTTATTATTTTTAATATTATATCACTGGATGTTGTGAAAATATTATATGTCGGGGCAGCGATAAAATGCCGTCCTTGTAATAGTATGTCATCATCCATAGCGACGTCATGGTTATGATTTGATCGATCAATCCACCAAGCACAATCGAATGAAACATTAACCGATATACAAACACTAACTATAGTTACGACGAATTATCCGTAGGTGTAACTAGTTCAACTTGTCTGAGCGAGTATGTCCAGCATCTAGTCTTCGGTCGCCTTTTAAAGCATAAAGATACATAAACAGCTGAACAGCCGATACCTTCAACCAATGGCGTCTCACATCGGGGTAAATAATGAACGATCTACAACTTCAACCAATAGCGTTTGAGGTCATTAGTAAGACTCTCGATATAGTCAATAGCGCGGTATCGTAATATATATCGTATATATCGTAATCGTATAAAATAGGGCTCATCCATAAATTATGTAAATCTCACGTACCCGATAAGTTAATTCATATTATCCATAATTATCTCACTGATAGGACTTTCCGCTTTAGAGTGGATGGGGAACTATCCCTGCCCCACCCGATACGCTCAGGTGTGCCACAGGGCTCCATACTCGCGCCCTCGCTTTTCAATCTGTTCATCAGTGACCTACCTCGGTCTAAACGGGTCGAGGTAGGTTGCTATGCTGATGATACCGTTATTTACACTTCCAGCTTGCGGTCGGACTTTCTTAGGAAGCGCATCGAAAAGGCCGTTTGCACACTCGGTGAATGGTTTCGTCGATGGCGCATAGAAGTTAATCCTGATAAGAGCGCCGCGATACTCTTCGATCCTTTACGACGTAATAATAACCTCGAGCCCATCAGGCTATACGGAACCGATATACCTTGGGCCGACGAGGTCAAATATCTCGGTGTTACATTAGATAAACATTTAAATTTCGAGTCACATATAGATAGAGTGCGAAACAAAGCCGCTATGGTCTTGGGTCGCCTCCATCCGTTGCTTTGTCATAGGAGTAAGATGTCCCTCAGACACAAGCTCACTTTGTATAAGACGTGTATCCGTCCCGTGATGACATATAGCAGTCCCGTTTTTGCGCATATGTCGAAAGATAATTTTCATAAGTTGCAGGTTCTTCAAAACCGCGTTTTACGTAAAGTGACCGGTGCCCCGTGGTACGTCCGGAGAGTTGATCTACATAGGGACCTAGAGATGCCTTCTATCTGGGCGTACGTAAAATCACTTACGATTAGTTATTTTGAAAAAGCCGCGAATCATCCCAGTCCGTTAGTGGTATCCGCCGCAAAATACGAACCCGTACCAAACGCTGCGCGTTGTAAAAGACGTCCGCGACATATTTTTACCGACCCTCCCGATGAAATAACGGCAGTGAACGATCAGTACCAGCCTGTATCTCCAAACAGAGCGTGTTCACGCCCACGCCCGCGTAACCACAGATCACGCCGCCGTGGTCTGGGGGTAAATTTCGCTCCCGCACACCAGACTAGGCCCCCCTCGGCAGCAGCTCAAGCCTAGGTCCGTTCCCTCGGCGTGGAGCCCTTGAGTACGCTGCTCGCGCGATACAGTGACACAAAATCTTACATCACTGCGACAACATTACACATATCACCTCCACACACGTGCACGCATACACGCTTACACATACAGGTGGAAGGGTTTTATTTTTTCCCCTTATCAAACTGAAATAGTTTAGAACATTATTCGATACGAAATATGTATAAGAGTTGTTGAGGTATGTATGCTTGGTACACATATATGTTTCAACAACTCATATATCTATGAATAGTTAGGTTAGGTTAGCTTACATAGGTCGCGAATTGCATGTATCAGCCAACAGCCAAAGCCGAGGTGTGCCGCGCACCCTTGAGCTAGTTGTCAAAATAAAATCGGCTGAGTGCCTTAAGCGCTCGCCTTAGTAGTCCGGTGAAGCTGTTAAGACCTTGCTTGGTAAATAGCGTAGTCAGTTCGAAAAAAAAAAGCGCCGTATCGCAGGTCAATAGTGGCTCCCCCGATATATATTTCAATAAATGTTCTTTTATCTAAATGTTCAAAAAATCGAAATATGTGAGTGTGGAAAGTGGTGGTCCATTTCTTATATACATTGGTTGAATACGATGCACTTAAATAAGTTTTAATGACTGGATTAAAGTCACAATAATGTAGTAAGGCTTGTTCGAGAGTCTCCAAAGCCTTCAATGTCGAAACCCTTTTATGAAACGGTTTGACTGATTTTAGCATATAAGGTACTGTTAGATTCATCTTAACTGTGAGACTAACTTAAATCATATTATATTTGAGTATGATGTATGATTTTTTGTATTAAAATGAGAGAAGATATTTTTTTATACGCAATTGAACAATAACTCGGTAATTAATATAGGTAACTAAACAAATCCAGCATTTTGTCAGTCGGTTATTTCCTTTATTAAAAACTAGCTGATACATCCGACATCTGCGTTTTCATGTATAGAGAAAAAAAAAAGAAATGAGATCCAAAATATACAATTTGTTTATAAATTTTCTTTGTAAACAATGCCATCCAATTACTTTCACTCTCCAGTATATACGCACCGCAGTGGATCACTTCTCCATGACAAAAAACACGTCTCTATTTACGTAGTACTGATTTTTTTTTCCATAAAACTTTATTAAATCTATATATATATAAGTCACAGATAAGGCCGTGTATGGAGTATTGCTGCCACCTTTGGGACGGGTCTGCTAAATACCAGTTGGCCTTGCTGGACTCCGTCGATCACAGAGCTCGAAGACTTGTCGGCAACGAATCACTGTTAGCAGCCAAACTGCAAACACTGGAACATCGGCGTAGGGTCTCTTGCCTTGTAGTATTCTATCGGCTACACTTTGGGGAATGTGCACAAGATCTGCACCAACTAATTCCACCGTCTCCGTTTCATCTTAGGACTACCAGACGTCGTACGGGGATCCACACATTCGCGGTTGACATACCATTCATCCGGACGAAGTGCTTTGCATCTTCATTTATTATGGAGAACCGCGAAGGAGTGGAATACGCTCCCTGCGTCTGTTTTTCCTGAAGTGTATGATGAAGTGATCTTCAAAAGAAGAGTGAATATGCATTTACTGGGTGAACGCGTTACATCCTAGGCCTCGTCCTCACTTTCCATCAGGTGTGACAGAGGTCAAGCGTCACACAGTCTATTATAAAAAAAAAAATAGTAATAAAAATAAAATTAAGATATCGTGATAATTTTAGATAAAGACAAAATACGTTGGAGTCGATGCGGTCAGGGATGCCAATAAACACTTCGTAGGTACTGTCACTATTTATTTGGGCAGAGCTTCGCCTTACAATACTTTTTTACATAAAAATGCGTAGATAGGTCGGTCTATGTAAGTCAAAGCAATTACTATTTACTCATAATTCTGCAAAATAATTTAAGTAATAAAGTGGCGCTAGTATCAATGTGTATCTCTAATATAGTGGCGCTAGTGTCATTGTATATCTCTAATATGGTAGCGCTAGTATCAATATGTATCTCTAATATAGTGACTCTAGTCTCATTGTATATCTCTAATATGGTGGCGCTAATGTCAATGTTCCGGTCATGTTATAGTCTCGCTTCTTAAATGTGACGTAGCGGCACCGGGGGTGGGTGATAGGAAAATACAAGTTTCATATCTCGTTCTGCAAGCGTTTTATTGCGAACACGTATTAGGTAATTACATTATTATAAATGTAAAGACTTATTTACATAAGCATGTTATTATAATATATATAACGATGATATATACTAGTGGGCCCGACGGACGTTGTCCTGCCTTGATAATAAAAAAATATGCTAAAAGTCAACCGCAGCACCACCTACCAGGTCCAATTATGAATCTAAACCATTCTCGGATCCACTGGAATAAGCACACAAAATTTCATTAAAATCGGTTCAGCTGTTTAAGAGGAGTTTAGTGACATACACACGTACAGAAGAAATTTATATATAAAGATATTTTAAATTCTGTCCTAATGTGAACTTTAGTCCTTAGAATTCAACCTTATCCAATAACCTTCAAGAAAGGTTTTAGAACTTTCATGTATTTGTAACTTAAAAATTGAGTCAACATTTCTACGCAACTTTAAGAATAATTCATGACGTCTACGCTTCGATACATTTAAAGTTATATTCCTTTTCAATATTTATTGACAGCGAAACCAATTTGAGGGCCGTAAAATAATGCTAATATAGTATTGGAAAATTGTTAAGTGAAATGAATACGTATTTTTATATTTACTTTGATGTCATTTTATCGAAATGTGTATAGAAACGTTTAATTGTTTTCATTTTTATATCGATTCTTATTTAATTTATAATGTTTTTTTATGCTTATAACGTTTTTGAATATCTATTAAACACTAATATGTCACGCGACTCCTTTCACGTGGTCTTGGAATATTTAAAATGAAATGTGATAAATCATTTTTAAGCTTCGTTTCAAAGATTTACATATAAAAAGTAACATGAAGGCAGACAGTTAATTACGCATTTATAAAAATATTCTATCTACTGTATAAAAAGAAAATAAAGAACAATTTATCTGAGATGTACGTAAATATATAAAGATTTACAAATAAAAATTATTTTTTTAAATAGTATATTACTAGAAAGATTATTTATTTACCTATAAATATGAACTATGAACAGTAGAAATTACAATAACGACTGTATGTTAATAACGTATTACAAATTTTTTTAGCAAAAGTTATTGTATACTGTTATCAGTTATTCTGCTGTGTTATCAATTATTCTGCTCTGCTACTACTTTGCTATTTTGTATCGCATTATAATTTCTAGCACTGATATGACACCGAACTGATTTTTTTAAATCACACAAAACCAGCTAATTATAAGACAGTATATTTAATTGATTATTAAAATCGACCTTATTCCAATCATCACAAAGCACAAACTTATAACACGTACTATGCCAATTTTATGAGATATATGAGAATAAAAATGAGTTTTATGACGTGCGCTAAAGGATCATAATTGAAAATATACATCTTATTATGGTAAAATGTCAACAACGTGATCACTCTTTCACACCTATCGATGGTGTATAATCCTTGCTTGCTCGCATGTTGCTCAAACTCCAGGCAACCATAGTCAGTAAAAATAACGGATAATGTATCACCGACAGCAGTATAATTAAGTTTGTCAGCCGATTTTCTATTTTTTTTTAGAAGATGTCAACGGTGGTTGTTGTTTCGATGAGCAAGGTTTAATATTTCGGCGGGATGCTTTCCTGGTGATCGCTAAGAATGGACAACGGTCAGAACGATGTGGGTAAAAATAGGACTCACCTTTGATTGTTGTCACGATCATAGGAGGCCTCCTCTTTATTCACTGACACTTCGGTTCGCACCTTTCACTTTTACCCTCTAATTATATTTATGAACGTTTATATGCTATTTATTATTAATATTTGATCACAGAGATGTGCGTCGTAGTCATTATGTATTCGGTTTGATACTTAAGTACAGGTGGGGGGGAATATGACATTTAATGAAACTGAAGAAGGATGGATAATACCGTTGTGCATTGCAATGATTCTTGACCATTTTAGCCTAAACAGAAGAAATCGGCAAGCTACTAGTAACAAATATTAAATTCAGATATTTCACAAATTGTCTGAAAATGAAAAATTGTAGCAACTCAAGATGTTAACAAGATAGTTTATTGTAATATTTTGAAAATACAATATCGTTTACATATAACACAATTTAAATTACATTTAAATTTCAAACTAAAATGAATTTTTTTAATTGCTTAATCATTTAGTTAATTTATTTTGGGGGATTTTTTAATAATTATTATGTTTGAATTTCAGACAGTGGGCGAATATTAATCTACATAACTGATTGTTATTAAACTTTGAGTATATGGTAGATCGGTAGAGGAAGACCGAAAAAGGTATGGATGGATTGTGTGAAACATGATATGCGTGCAAAAGGTGTGAATATTGAGATGACATCTGATAGGCGAGAATGGAAAAAGAAAACATGTTGTGCTGACCCTACTTAGGTGGGATAATGGTAAGAAGATGATGATAACTGGTCTTTGTTAGCCTATATCACTATAGAGGAAGACCGAAAAAGGTATAGATGGATTGTGTGAAGAATGATATGTATGTAAAAGGTGTTAATATTGAGATGACGTCAGATAGGCGAGAGTGGAAAAGGAAAACATGTTGTGCCAACCCCACTTAGGTGGGATAAGGGTAAGAAGATGATGATAATTGGTCTTTGTTAGCCTATATCACTATAGAGGAAGACCGAAAAAGGTATAGATGGATTGTGTGAAAAATGATATGTGTGTAAAAGGTATGAATACTGAGATGAAGTGTGATAGATGAGCGTGGAAAAAAAAAATTTGGGGCCGACCCTACTTAGGTGGGATAAGGGTAAGAAGATGACGGTAACTAGTCTTCGTTAACCTATATCACTATCATCTACTAGCTTTTACTTGCTGTTTTGCGTGCTTTAATGCATATGTATCGTAGGAATACTGTGGTGACGTACCTGCTTTCTCGAGGTGTCGAGCCGCAATATTCTGGATACTGGGTTTCCAAGGCGCTGGTTCTTGTTTGTTCCGTGTACAGTACAGCACGATTGCACAAAAGGGTTTGTCGCGAATATTGGTCTTTTGGGGCTCGTAAAACCGCCAGGAGAAAATCGTAACTTTCGTGTAAGACCGAACAGACACAGAGAACTCTTGTATCAGATTTCGAATACTGGACGTTGTGGCGCGGGTGTTCGTGCGCGTGCACCAATGGGCGTGCAGCAAGGTCCGCCAACCACATTCCTTTTACGAACTATGCACAGATTATGCTCCGAATGATCACAGTACAATATATACCGGAGGCAAATGAAAAATATAAACGATAATAAAATATTTAAGAAAAAAGAACTGTTACGGTACGTAACAGCATATTAGTACATTTTTTTCTAAATTAAATGTAAGTTATTTTCTTTTCTATACCCCAGAGAATGTTGAGACACCCAAGCCAACCTCTCCTGCACGTGGTGCACCCTGCTGAATAACGAACGAGGCAATGGCGAAAGCGGGGGGTAGGGTTTTACAGCCTGACTGGGTCGCAACCACCATGTATATTGGGAAAAAGCCAGTCATAGTGATTCGCTTCTGTGCGTCGCGTCTCGGGATCAGCCTGTGCATATCCAGCTTTTCACAGGCCGGCAGGACAGCGGCGACCGGCGATGGAAACTGTGACATTCAGTGGTCGCCATTGTTTCAGGACTGTACTGTGCTTACCATCATTCATATTGCAGTACTTTACCGAGCTACAATAAAAAAAAGTGTATATAAAATTTCACAATCATTGGTTGAGTAATTAAGTCGTGAAAGCGTAACGGACAAACTCACCAACGTATTTATATTATTAGTTAGTATTAGTATAGTTAGCATAGCCGTTAACCTATAAATAAAGTAAGATTGTTCAGAGGCACTTATCAAACGTATTCCCTCGTCATTTGACTAAGTACTTTCCCAAATACCACTTCAGGTAAAACCCAATCGACTTTGGAATTAGAATTTTCTTTTGCTAACTTCACCTCGTTACAGATTCCCCCTTTTCTCCGCGCTGTTTGTCTTTGCGGAGAAAATGTTTGATTTCGCTTTACATTTTATGTTAATGGTAAGTGCGACTTCAATCGGCTTATGCCATTTCATGATCCGTTTGTTTTTTCAAGAAGATTTTAAAAATATTTTTTTTAATCTCATAGATTTATAATGTACACACATGAGTGATATTACAATCCTTTTCTGTTATAATTGGTAGGTAGGTAGTTTCGTAGGTGGTAGAGCCACGCTGAAGCTATTACAGGTTTCAGCATGAATGGGCCGGCTCGCCCGGGGTAGTACCACCCGACCCACAGATATACCTACGTGAAGTAACAGTGCTTGCATTGTTGCGTTTCGTTCGGTCAGTGAGAGCACTGGAAGACCACCTCGCTTCCCCTTCCCTAAACACAGGCTGGCAACGCACTTGTTGTTGGTGTTGCTAGTGTCTTTGGATGGTGGTGTCAAGTACATACTTGACTGGAGAGCTGCCTGGCATATAGTGTATAATATACATGTCATACTTTCGATTAGGCGTTTTCAAAGAAAAACCAGTTGCCTAAGGTTTTTCTTTTTATTGTAACACGGCAAAATGACTGCACTATGTGTGATGATAAGCACAGTATAATCCAAAAACAATGGTGACCACCGAGTGACACACTATCCATCGCCGGTCGCCGCTGTCATGCCGGCCTGCGAAAAGCTGGATATGCACAGGCTGATCCCGAAACGCGACCCGCAAAAGCGAATCACTATGACGGGCTTTTTCGCTATATACATGGTAGTTGCGACTCAGGCTGTAAAACCCTACCACCCCACTTTCACCATTGCCGTCAAAAAGGCCGTCATAGTGATTCGCTTTTGCGGCTCGCGTTTCGGGATCAGCCTGTGCATATCCAGCTCTTCGCTGGCAGGCATGACAGCGGCGACCGGCGATGGATAGTGTGTCACTCGTTGGTCGCCATTGTTTTTGGATTGTACTGTGCTTACCATCAGGCACAGTGCAGTCATTTTGCCGTGCTAAAATAAAAATAAAAAAGCTAAACGATTGAACCAATCAATGTGGAATGTGATAAAGTAAGCTAGTAAATCGTGGAACAGGACATATTTTATCGCTCGGTGAAGTAAGCGGTTAACAGCTACTAACTTATGAATATTCATACAATCTCTCAAGTAACAAACCGAAAATCTTTCCATGTGCTCTCAGAACATTAAATTGCAGTTAATTTAATACACCATCACGTTTAAAAGCATGGCTTTCAGAGGTCCCTATCAGAAACATGTGTACATACGTACGACGCAGGAAGGGACAGCCGGATGGGAGCGGTGATGGCATCGTAAAACTTTTAAGGGTGTATATATCACTCGAAATTGGTTATTATTCCTTAAAAGTAAAAAAAAATCATGTTGAACATTGAATTATTAAGTTACATTAGCAGGCTTATCATTTATAAATTAGTTCGTAAAATTAGTTAATACGTATCATCATATGTTGCACCTGTGTAGAATTTTATAGAACAACGATAATAATTTACCCATGATTTTTTCCCTAGTCCGTGTGTAATTACATAAATATCAGTGCATACATTAAATAATCGGGCCATTTACTTGGTAACTTTTATTGTTATTATGTTTAACATTTATTGGGCAACTTTAGATCACACCTCTTTTCAGTAGGTGGTAGAGCCACGCTGAAGCTATTACTGGTTTCTTCAGCATGTATGAGTTGCCTCGCTAGTACCACCCGACCCACAGAAAACCGACGTGAAGTAATCCCCTTCCCCCTCCTCTTCCCCATTACCCCAAACACAGGTTGACAACGCTCTTGCGACTCCCCTGGTGTTGCAAGTGTCTATGGACGGTGGTGATCACTTAACGTCACGTAACCCACATGTTCATTTGCTTCTTATGATATAAATAAAAAAAAAATTATAGGTTTTAGCGTTTACCCACAATCTTATTTGTTGTTAAATCTCGATGTGGTGTAAAATGGTAAACACGCTAAAACTCAGAGGGTACTGGCTCTCAAGTTCAGATGCTGGAACACACCAATAGGTGCTTAGCGAAAGATTTTTAACTTTTTTTTTCTATACCACGATGGTAGCAAACAAATATGCGGGCCGCCTGATGTCAAGCAGTCACCGCAGCCTATGGACGCTTACAACATCAGAGGTGTTACTTGCGCGTTGCCGACCCTTAGATAATCTATTTATTTTCCCCTACCACTTGAGGGTTGTAGCTAGTCAGACGGACTTCGAAAAAGCCATACCACCAAGCTCCAACTCAACCGCAAACATTGGAACCTACGTCGATCAACTTCATTTAAATACAGTATGTAGTTGTTACCGCAAACTTTAGCTACAAAAATTAATTTAATCACTTAAATTTAAATACAATCTTCAGTTGTTACTGCAAATTTAAACTACAAAAACTAATTTAATCATACAAATTTAAATACAGTCTTCAGTTATTACCGCAAATTTAAACTACAAAAACTAATTTAATCATACAAATTTAAATAGAGTCTTCAGTTGTTACCCTAAATTTTAGCTACAAAAACTAATTAATTCATTTAAATTTAAATACAATCTTCAGTTGTTACCGCATATTTTAGCTACAAAAACAAATTTAGTCATGTCAGTTTAAATACAGTCTTCAGTTGTTACCGCAAATTTTAGCTACAAAAATTAATTTAATCATTCAAATTTAAATACAGTCTTCAGTTGTTACCGCAAATTTAATCTACAAAAACTAATTTAATAATAGGTCAAAAATGGTAATTTGAGAATCTGCTCTAAAGCAGAATTGAGAGGAGACATAAATATTGTTCAGATTTGAAACTTTGTCCAACAGGTACATTTATATATTTGATAATACATTAGTAAGTATATAAAAAGTATGACTATTGTGATACATTATAAATGTAGTCATATTTTGGGACAATCAGGACATGCTTCAACAATAAATTAAATATTAATAAAACTAAATATTAAACTATTTGACATATTTAACACGATAAAACAAAAACAAGGAAACTGAAGCAGAAAGAGAGAAAAAAAGAAATACTGAAACGATTATAACTATATTTTGTGTATAGACTGATATGTCTCTATCGCTGTTTTGAAATTATTTCGTTTAGTTGAGAAAATGTCGCATGTTTTATGGAATGAGTTATATGACCTAGATATTCTGTTGACCGGAGGGTAAAAATGAGACTGCATTATTCTTATTTTATTCTCAATGTCGGGCTCAATATACCATTCATTCAATGCATAACCATTCATGCAGTTAACTAATGAACTAACTGCTCAGGTATAAACTTTTAAAGTTCAGTATGGTTTAGTATATCCAAGCTTAATTTACTTCTTTACTTGATATTTACAAAATATCACTTAACAAACTTAAAGCTCTACCGATAACTTTAACTCGCTCCAGAGGCTTAACGATTTGAAATCGAGAAATCCGAACATTTCCTATTATCAAACTAAGCCAACGGGTAACTCGGTTCAAGTGATTGTTAAGTCAAACACTCGAGCTTACTTAGTTATCGATAGTTTGAATTATTTGTACACCTAAATTCTATATATATATGAGTAAACTAGTTATGTAAAGATACCGTATTGTGTCAATAGGTTATGAGTAATATGTTACTCGTTCTCATGTCATCTTAACAGCACATTGGTGCATTTTTATTCTTGATTTAAATTTCAGATTAACATATACGAGTATATTGTTTATTATAATACAATGGCAGAATACTACGTCAAACCATATTATTATCTACACTAATATTATAAAGAGGTAAAGTTTGTTTTGAGTTTGTGACGTTGTAGGGGGTAATATCTGGATCTACTAAACCGATTTTGAAAATTTATTTACCGATAGATAGCCACGTTATTTGTGAGTGTCATAGGTTATATATTATCCCGAAAAATTAAAAGGCTGTTTTGTGGTAGTCGGATTTGCAAAGTCGGAGAAAAAACGGTCGAGGGAAAACGTTTCTTGCGAACGCTGCCTTAACGAAGAGTGAGAGTTATATAATTGAGTTCTAGATAAAAGTCAGCGACAGCATATATCTAACTTTTATATTTAGGTCACAAAAAGTAGTTTTTTTTTAATAATAAAAAAAATAATAAATCGTTATGTGATGGTTATCGTGAATGCAGTAGTTTAGAAGTGATACGTGTCCAAAGACAAGCTGAAATTTTAAAAAATAATTGAAATATATTTTATTACTTATTTCTAGACTCCTGAACTAACTTTTTCACATGAATTTATAAAGTAAAGACACTAGTTTTACATTGTTATTATATGTATAAAAGATAAGAATTACGTAAATAAATTTAAAAGTAGTAGTAGTGTGTGTAGAGACAACCACGGCATGCTCCAATAATAAATTAAATTTCAATATAACGAAATATTTAACGATTTTAAAGATGTATTATTCATATGGTGGTAGAGCCACGCTGAAACTATAACTGGTTTCAGCATGAATGGGTCGGCTCGCCCGGGGTAGTACCACCCTCTCATAGAAAACCGACGTGAAGTAACAGTGCTTGCATTGTTGCGTTTCGTTCGGTCAGTGAGAGCGCCGGAGGCCCACCTCCCCTCCCCTCTTCTCTCCCTCTCCCTCCCCTAATCCCTTCCCTCAAAGGGTGGCAACGCAGTTGCGACTCCTCTGGTGTTAAAAGTGACCATGGACGGTGGTGATCACAAACAGCAGGTGACCCATCTGTTCGATTGCCACTTATGACATAAAAAAAAAAAATTAACAAAAATAATATGAAAGCTAACAAAGTAACAAAAAAAAATTCAGACATTATATCGTTAGTTCAATATACCAGGTGCATGTTTAAAGGGTCACATTCTTCAATCTAGTAGTTCATAGTCACATTTAACATATAAAATAAAAATATTAAAACATATACTAATAAACAACAAAGAGAACCCTAGATAAAGTTTGTTCTAAAACTTTCAAAAGTATGGGAACGATACTTTTAAACGTAAAAAATCACATCTAGGTTCAATGAACAATATTAAAGGGGTACTTTCAAGGTTAATTATTACGTAACTGCATGTCGTGGGAACGCCGCACGGTCGAACACCGGGAAGCGGGGCGCGGGTCGAGGTGAGGAAGCGACCGGGACTGCGCGGCATAATGTGATTCATTGCTTTCCTTTCCTTTATTACATTAGTTCGTTTTTGCGTAAATCAGCTAATGTTGAGTGTATATCAGTTTGGCGTTTCTCGAGGTAATTAGGTCCAATATTAAGCACCTATTTTTTAATCGACTTAGAACGAGAATCGACAATTTATTATCCTGTAATAATATTGCTGGTGACTAACCAGTTGCGCTGTAGTATTTTAATCCAATATAATTTACATTTATAAATTGGTCATTTTGTCATCATAAACTGCAATTGAGAAACTGTATCAACATCACATCTGTTATTAATTCAAATGGTTCGTTTATAAAGCGATCGTTCTGTTGCGTAGTTTCCCATATAAGTCTAAAATCAAGTGACCTTTATCTCCGGTTGTTGCAATTGAAGAAGCCAATCCCCTTTGCTAGAATAAATGTCGGCGGACGCTGCGAAATCTAGGTTAGGCGTGTCTTCCAAGTGAACGCTTTTAATAAGTACCTTAAGTAGCCATTTATTTTGTAACTGCCTACCTATATTATTTACATTCACTATCGCATTTTATCTTGGTTTTATCTGATGTTATTTGATAATATGATGAATTATTGTGGAAGGTAATTAGCTACTAGCTATATTACGTAAACATTGATTTATCGAGCTTTTTGAACAGATTATATGATTAATTAAAGTAGTCTTAGTTCTCGTGGTGGTCCAATGGTTTGACCGGTAGTATACTACCGATGTCGAATTTTTCGGAATTCATGTATATTTACTAATTTAAATTGGTAACACTATCGGCTAACCGTGAAGGAAAATATTGTAAGCAACACCTGAACCTGAGAAATATTCTTGTAGTATGTGCGAGTATGGAGCGATAGCAGGAGCGATACGAGGCCTCAGCTACAGGAACGTTGACGCGTGTCTTCGCAATGCCCACCGGGTAGTAAAAAGACACAGCTGTTACCGACCCATGTGCAAGTCCTTACAGGATATGGGGGGCTTCGCAGCGTACTTCCACCCCTTCAAGACCAAAGACAGTCCCCAATGTTTTAGCTCGTCCAGGTGTGTCCTCAAATCCCAGATAAGCATCTAACTCACGGAAGGGGTACTATATAGAATAATGACGGATAAAGATACTAGGGAACCGCTCCTCATCTTTATGAAATACGTGGCAGAAATTGTGAAAAAAGGAATAAATAGAAAAGGAAAACGAACAATGCAAAACAAAGAAGAATGGAAAGAAATGACTATAAATAAAGTCTCGGATAATGTCCGTGGAGAAAATGGCTACTAAAAGAAGAGATAGTAAATACGCTGAACATTTAGAGGTGAGGTATTGATTCTCAAGTGTCGCTGCCGCAACAGACCAGCAAGTGCTTGGTAACAGATTATTAACTTGAGGATGACAGCTAGGTAGATAGATGGCCTTAGAAAAGGCTCTCCCATCATGCATTACGCGTTCACTCCGTAACTGCACCACCGACCATCATGACATTTTTCATACTTGTTATCAGGGGTACAAAAGAGGGCCCTCGAGGTAGACTCTCTAAGTGGCCTCTCGGCTAATGGAGGGCCAGCGGGAGGAGGCGGCGCTTTGTCCAACTTCTCCCGCCACAGTAGCCGGACCTGAGGGGATGGGCCAATAACATAACTATAAAAAAGATGTGGTGTCGTGGGATACCAGGTAGGAACGAAGTTCCTTCGGCTAATGTAGAATCGACACTATTTGCAAAAATAAAATATTATTGTGTATACGACTGTCGCGCCTGCGCACGTCTCATTTAACGGTTTTATTCCACGCACTTTTTCCACGCACTTTTTCTTACGGTTTTACTATCACATTTTTTTCAGTTCGGTCGCGCAGCAAAATCCCTATCTCCTCCAAGCCTGCCGTAAGGAACTTCGTTCCCACAATAGCCCATCTCCTCAGTGCACAGGTCCGGCGGACGAGGGGAGGCAGCTGGTGTGTACCCAGTCTCTCTACCTATTAGGACGGTCACGGCCAGCTTCCTCCGGGCGGACCGTTGGGGCGGCTATCCAAGAGGAATAGCGTAGTTCGATCCCTTGCCGCTCCAATAACATAGTCGGGCGGTACACCGTAAGGGTTTAGTCCGTGCGAGTCGGACATAACCCAACCTCTCATCCGGAAGGGTAGTGTATCCATAAGGGATTTTCCCACGATAAAAAAGGGGTACCTACAAAAAAAAAATTAAAAACACAGAATCCATATAGAGAACATGTACCGTTCCCGAGGTATAAATTAAATATACATTACCGTAAGCAAAGCTGCGAGTAAAAACTAGTTAAATAATATACATGAAACAAGTTATGAGGTTGGATATATTTTGAGTAGATATGAGATAACTATGTTGTAATATTTTTTCCTACACCATTAAACGTTAATCAGAATAACACATAGCTAATTTTTGACTATAGCAATTCTAAAAGCTATATTATAAACCATAACTTTCATGTTTTAAGTCATAGTGACTGAGGTAAAAACACTTTTACGTGAATAAGCAAAAAAAACGTGCGACACGCGTGACATGCGATTTCACAGAATTAAAAAGTTATAATAGCAGTAGTAATAATTTATTTCATTCAATAATTTCAAGTTTAGCTTAATTTTAGATAACGACATCTAATTTGAATCCATTGTAAGTGGTCATTATAGGTCTTTATACCTTTTAGATTTCAGACCTCACATTAATTGTTACCCTATTTATACTGTTGTAAACAATTTATCTTTCTGTTTGTGCATAAACAATACTGTATAGAACTAATGTATAAGCATGTAACGCATGCTATGGTAGCTTTTAAAGACCAATGTACCTATAAATTATTCATATATAGCTTCATTTCATGTGTGGTACATTGGCCACTAGCAGTCCTTTAATAAATATATAAAAAGAGGTTAAATGTGAGGTCTAATATATATTTATATTATTTACTAGTTGTACCCCTGTCTCCGCACGCATTTTTTTTTTTAAAGCAATTGTAAGTACGATAAGCACGCCACTTACAGTAACATGTAACGTGTACATTAGATATATAAATACTAACAGCGTGCCGAATGAGGTTTGTCATCAGCAATATATTTCGAACCTTAACCCACAATATAATTATCTCAGCGCTCACTTACACTGTGTTCCACTGTGTGTGGAACTAATGAAACAACAACTTAAAATATTATTATAAAGATTTACATTTACATTACACTTAATATACATTGCCATTATAATTAAGATTTTCTGACTATACAAAAAATAAACGCTTGTCTGTTCCGCAAGAAATTGTATTATGGAACTCTTTACGTAATACGTTTATAATCTGAGATCTTATTAGGAAGACCTCTTTATTATTAAAGATATTAATAATTATAATGTCGAACTGTAAACAATAAGCTGATAATTATTTCTCTAATTAAAAATAATAAATTTACAAATAAAAATAACAAATTTACTCATAGAAACTATCCTACAGTCTCAAACTCTGACATCCAATGAAACACACTAGATAAATGGAGAGACATATTCCAGCTAGTCCGGTACCCTAATTTATAGCTACAACCTGTCTGGCACGTAACTCATTTAGATGTTTTTTTTTATTTGACGTTATTTTCCGGGTAACTGGTTCCCTATAATAAAGTTTGTTTTTATAATTGCGTTATGTTTACTCTCAGTTTATGATCGAGTAAAAAGTTGTTCATGAATAATTTGAAATCTTTTTGTATTCGATTTTGGTCATTCAAATGCTCAATAGTAATTCAGTACGGGACAATAGCTGTACGCGGCATGCTTTATCCCGCGAGAAAACATAATCGCGCAAGAAAGAGGGCATTTCTAAAGAGAAGGAATTGACTATCACTCGTGAATTAGCGTACGTGCTTTCCCGTGTTCTATATGCATACTCTAATAACGAGTGAAAGACCGTGTTTTGAAAAGGCAGCTAATAGTAGCTAAATATACCTAAATTATAAAGCATATCCTCGAGCATAACTTAGTCTTTATTTCATTAAAATCGGTCAACTCTATCAAAAGTTATTGTAATTTGAATGACGGGTATAATCGGGTACAAAAATAGGGTATTATATAATGTATAAAGGCTGAGTGCCTTAAGCACTCGCCTTAGTAGTTCGGTGAAGCTGTAAAGACTTTGCCAGGAAAATAGAGTAGTCAGTTCGAGAAAAAAAAATCTATAAATAAAACCTAAGACACGGTAAACGAAAAACTGTTTTTGTTTTCATTAAATTCCATGCGGACGAAGTAGCGTGCACAGCTGGTATAATATAAAAATATATGTTGGTATATTTACGATCGATAAACTCTAAAGAGAAAGTTTTTATGCTATCCGTAGTATTATATCTCGCAATCAGGTGGCGCTAGGACACACAACATTTTTATCAAGTCTCACATTTAAAACTTAACCATTGCTAATCGCGCGCAAACTTTTATGACATCGGTCAAACGCATACACACTTGTTTACATAACGCTTATCGCTTTTTCCTTACGTGACGATTTATACAAGTCAACTCCTGCCTGCCTAAAAGTTCATCCTCTCTTGTACAACAGGGTTAGCATTTTCCTACTCATTTTATTAAGCTTAAATAACCATACGATTGCTTTCGCAGAATAACGCCTTCATAAATCAAATAGGTACTTACTATGTAATTGGATTATATCTAAGGTATTTTTCTTGTTCGAGATTTATTATATATTTTTTCCATTACGATGTGATGTTTTCATTTGAAACCGTCGACCGCAATCTTAATGGCGTGTCTTAATTCAATTGTAGATACTTCAGCGTAATAACTTTGTTGTGGCCCTATTGGGTACGGATGGGAGAAAGTTGTAAACTGTAAAATAAAGGAGGAATCGTTTTTCTTTAATTTTTATACTTTCGTCGTTTAAGTTAATGAATATTAATTAGGTTATTATTTGGGGTGAATACTCCTTTATCCATGTTAAGCAATTTCTAGTATGAGGAAAACTTACGGATTCGACATATAATTTTTTTTTTTTCTTTTTATATCGTAGAAGGCATATGAACGGCTGGGTCACCTGAGGTCAAGTGATTACCACCATCCGTAGACACTTGCAACACCAGAAGAGTCGCAAGTGTGTTGCCATCCTAGGGGGGGTAGGGAAGGTGGGAGGAGGAAGGGGAGGGGAGGTAGTCCTCCAGCGCTCTCACTGACCGAGCGAAACGCAACAATGCAAGCACTGTTACTTCATGTCGGTATTTCTGTGGGTCAGGTGGTATTACCCCGGGCGAGCCGACCCGACCCATTCATGCTGAACCCAGTAGATCGTGAAGCATCACAGACATGTTCGTGACGTATCGCACTTGCGTCAGACTAGCGACGCGTAATATAGCGGCTTGTGTACATGTAATATTGATACTTTGTATTGTTTGTGCAGCTCCTCATATGTTTGATTAATTCTCAAACTGTATAACAATGTATATAATCATTATTCGCAGTGCCAATAGATGTGAAAACCAAACTAACGTTATTTGTACTATTGCAAATTTTAATAATTTGGACTATAATTTATTTAAAAATTCAAAAAGAACACAGATTCTCCATTGTTTTGAATTTTCACTTCTACCGGCAGTCCTTATGATAGTTATGTATAGTTAGTATATGATATTTTCTATCTAGACACATTTTTTAATCAAAAAATTTCTATTTAAATACCCAGTAGTTCTGAACGTGATAATTGCTACATCCATTAATATACGAAAACCCAAGACCCACACTTAACGTCTCACAGACTGCACACAAAAATGAGTGCATAATTTTGGATTACGCAGTCATTTCAAATAGTCTCTCGTCGTCTGCATCCTTGAAAAAACAACTTTAAATCATTCAGGTAAGGTTGAATTTGCAAAACCATAAGTTTATCGCGTAGCTGTAACCACTTATGTAATTTGGGGAGTTTTGCAGCCGATTTTGAGCGCTACTTTTATTCGAGACTGTGCGTCTAGGGTTTTTATGTGTCAATAGCTACATCAGTAGCATCACGCATCACCAATGGTTCTTTATTTGTATATATTATAAAATAAAGTTTATTTTCGTGTCTGTCTATCTGTTCCCTTAATTCTTCTAAATTGCGCAACGGGTTTTTAATACGGTTTTCACTACGATTTAGAGCATTTTTTTTTATATCATAGGAGGCAAACGAACAGGTGGGTCACCCGATGTTAAGTGATAACATGCAACACCGGGGGAGTCTCAAGTGCGTTGCCAGCCTGTGTTGGGGGAGGGGGATGAAGGGAAGGGGGAAGGGGAGGGGAGGTGAGCCTCCGACGCTCTCACTGACCGAATAAATCGCAATAATGCAAGCACTGTTACTTAACGTCGGACGTCGGTTTTCTGTGAGACGGGTGGTACTAACCCGGGCCCGGTCCTGCGGGAGTAAATGGGCTCCCTGACGTTCAAATTGGTGGCTCTACCACCTACAAAAACTACCTGCCTGTTATATCTTATATGTATATATCTAATTAAGTGGTAGAGCCACGCTGAAGTTATTACTGGTTTCAGCATGAATGGGTCGGCTCGCTCGGGGTAGTACCACCCTCTCACAAAAAACCGACGTGAAGTAAAAGTGCTTGCATCGTTGCGTTTTGTCAGAGTCAGTTTTTGTGAGAGCGCCGGAGGCTCAACTCCCTTCCCCTTCCTCCTCTCTTTCCCCCTTCCCTTCCTCCCTCCCCTAACACAGGCTGGCAACGCACTTGCGACTCCCCTGGTGTTGCAATTGTCTATGGACGGTGGTGATCACTTAACATCAGGTGATCCACATGTCCGATCTCCTCCTATGACATATTTCTTTTTTTAATATAAAGAAGATAAAAAAGAATTTTCGAGCGCTTACGTTGGTAACGCTAGCTAAACTATACGAGATACTTCAAAATAATAATGTATGGAATTGTTCACATTAAAAAATTCCACAGAAAGGCCGCGGTAATATATGTATATCTCCTAAAGATAACTCATTGTAACCATTTTTATTTTTACCATATTAGAAAGTAATCGGTTAATTGCGACACTATTTTCACCTGCATATTTATATCTATAATGAGAATGTAAATCAAATGTGTCTGTACTATTTCGATTTTCATGAAAAAAATTGTTGCAGGTGTCTAGGAATAAGTAATATAATACATTTCAATCATTTTTAGAAATGTCTGTCTGTCTGTATGAAGACGCATTACTGCCAAAGTACTAGGTTAAATAATAAAGCATACCCTCGAGAGTAACTTAGTCTTTGTTTCATTAAAATCGGTCCACTCTATCAAAAGTTATTGTCATTTAAATGACGGCTCGAGGTAAGTACGAGAGAGGAGTAGTAATCTGTCTATACTTAATATTATAAATCTGGAGGGTTTCGATTATCCGATCCGATACGAAATATATATAAGGGTGGTTGTGGTATGTATGCTTGGTACACATATATGTTTCAACAATTCATATATGTATGAATAGTTAGCTTAGCTTAGGTTAGCTTACATAGGTCGCGAATTGCATATATCAGGCAACAGCCAAAGCCGAGGTGTGCCGCGCACCCTTAAGCTAGTTGTTAAAATAAAATCGGCTGAGTGCCTTAAGCGCTCGCCTTAGTAGTCCGGTGAAGCTGTTCAGACCTTGCTTGGACAATAGCGTAGTCAGTTCGAAAAAAAAAACACTGGAGGGTTTGTTTGGTTGAACGTACTCATCTCAAGAACTACAGGTCCGATTTAAAAAAATCTTTCATTGTGAGATAGCTCATTTTATATAGGTGCGGCGCACCAATAAAGAATGTTTCAAAATCGTTTTTTTGCTTTCGAGAGCTTCCGCTGCGTGTTAACGTTAGCCCAAAAGTAACAATACACGCGAACGAAGTTGCTGGCAGAAGTTATTTTTAAATAAAAAAGGACTTTCTTCCTTCCGTACACAAAATCTAAAAAGCCACATAGCCACCGCATCAAATAGATAATAACTTATATAATTACATCAGTAGCTACGTTCTAAGAGTTTTTGTAAACATTGAATAATCTTATCATTACGCTATAGTGGTCGCGAGGCGGGTAGCAAATTAAAATAAACAGCAAAATTGTTTATCTAAAAAGGACCTTATAGATCTTAATAAACATATTCATTCAACAAGAAATATCTCGAACGATGATAAGCACTTTCTCAGTTCCTAAATTGATTTTGATAATATGTCTCTTATAGCCATCTTCTATATATATACATATAACACTCGAATGTAAATTTAAGGTGTCGATACGTTTTGGACTTTCGTGGAAAAAATCGTTGCAGGTGTCTAGGAAAAAGTAATAGAATACATATGAGCCACCTCCGAATGACTCACAAATATAGCGATGATTGCTGATTCCGAAGTTTGAATTTGAAGAATGTTGAGGTTTTCTTGCTAGTAGAGCAGCGAAGAATGTGCTCGTATTGCCGACTCGTTCAAAACAGTGCCCTATACCGCCCGCGCCGGTTTTTAAGGCCGCTCTCAGGCACGATTTCGGGACAAAGCACCGATTACGCACGCCGGCGGCGCTCCACCAATCAAAGCGCTCATTGCGTCCTAACTAACTATACAGGCGGGGCGGTATGGCGATGAGTCATCCTTCGCTTTCTATTTATTTATTTACAAGTAATATTACAATATTCTTAATATCTAATCACTATATTAACTATTCTAAACATTGTTATTTAATCTATGTACTATATTTAATTAATAACAGTATACAGCTACACTATTATAATACATAAACACTATTTCCTATAATGTAAAATAAAACAAAATCAATCAATCAATGTTTATTTGCGGACAAAACTATCTATAAACTATAAATTTACTACTAACACACTATTGTACATGTCGTGAACAATACATTTCTATCGTTTTTAGAAATGTCTGTCTGTCTGTTTGTATGAACACGCATCACTGCTAAAGTACTGAGTTCACAATAAAATAATAAAACATATCTTCGAGAGTAACTTAATCTCTGTTTCATTGAAATCGGTTCACTCTATCAATGTAACTTAATCTCTGTTTCAAGAATGATGGCTCGAGGTAAGTACGACAGAAGAGTAGTAATCTACGAGTATACTAATATCAAAAAGCCTTTTGTTTGCTTGAACGAGCTGATCTCAGGAACTGTTAGTTCGATTTAAAAAAGTCTTTCAGTGTTAGATAGCTCATTTATCGAGAAAGGCTATATATAGGCTATATATCATCACACTAAGGCTAATAGAAGCGGAATACCAACGAAGAATGTATCAAAATCGGGGTATTTTTTCTTTTGAGAGCTTCCGCTGCCTGTCAGTGTTAGTCCGAAGAAACTATTCCATGCGGCCGAAGTCGCGCGCAGAAGCTTGTATAGTATAAAATAATAATTTCTATACTTTTCTAGTGAGTTTTCTATTACATATGGTACGCGGGGTGGTAGGGTTTCACAGCCTAACTGGGTCGCGACCACCATGTATATGGCGAAAAAGCCTGTTATAGTGATTCGCTTCTGCAAATCGCGTTTCGGGATCAGCCTGTGTATATTTATAGGTGGTAGAGCCACGCTGCAACTATTACTGGTTTCAGCATAAATGGGTCGGCTCGCCCGGGGTAGTACCACCCTCTCGCAGAAAACCGACGTGAAGTAAACTCCTCTCCCCTCTCCTCTCTCCACTCCCTCTCCCACGCCTAACCCTTCCCCCAAAGGGTGGAACCGCACTTGCGACTCCTCTGGTGTTGTTAGCATCCATGGACGGTGGTGATCACTTAAAATCAGGCTCTGAAATACTAATATGCGATCTTTTTTGTGCCGGAAAGTGGTGGGAGTAAACACTGTGTTGGGTAGAGCTTTAAAAACACCGGTTTTCATCCAATCACCGAAGTTATGCAACGTCGGGCGCGGTTAGTACTTGGATGCGTTACCACCTGGGAACTGCGTGATATTGACGTTTTCTGTTTTTTTTAACTGTAGTACTGCAAAGTGACTGCCCTGCGCCTGATGGTGAGCACAGTACAATCCAAAAACAATGGCGACTACCGAGAGATGCGTATCCCTCGCCGGTCGCCGCTGTCATGCTGGCCTGAGTAAATGTCTCTTCACGTTACGCTTAAAGGATCCAATGTATAGTAAGGCGGGAACACACTGGCCGGGAGATTGTTTCACAACTTCACTGTACGGCATAGATAAGAATTTGCGAACTTTTTAGTTCGTGCCCAGATAGGATTTACTAAATGTTTCACTTCTATCGTATGACTTTACGACATACCGTTTTTTTTCTTTTCGTTGACGAAATTAAATTAAATAGGAATTCATTCTCCAAAGCCTATAAAACTTACAATATGTCTGTAATAAATCAGTAGTTCTAAACTAACTGGCCGGTAGCCAAGAGTTGCAAACTTTTAACGTCAGTTAATCTAACGCACGGAAACGTTGGCGGTCACTCAAGTTATTCTTTTTTTTCAAAATTTGGCACAGGAACGAAATAAAATGGAAAACGTTAATTGATGTGACCCGAATTCGTTCGTCTCCCTTTGCACCGGGTACGGCTTGCTAATTAAAAAATTAAAAGGATTAAAGCGCTCGTCTTCTAATTTTGAATTCAACTGAATGTAAGATTCCTTTTGTGGGTTTATCGGATAGAACGGAAAAGTAGATTTGAGTATATGTATTTTTAACCGATTTCAAAAAAGGTGGAGGTTCTCATTTCGACTGTTTTTTTTATGTTTGTTACCTCATAACTTTGGACTGTGTGAACCGATTTTGATTATTCTTTTTTTATTTGAAAGCTGGTACTTCCCGTGTGGTCTAATTTGGTCCAGTTCCGACAACGGCATCCAGTGCAAAACCGTATAAGTTTTAAATTTGCATTAAGTATGCACACGACAAATAGACGAATAACTCAATATCACGCTAACCGGTTTCGATGATTCATTTTTTATTGGAGAGGATGTACTTCAAGGGTAGATTGATGAGAGTTTGGTTAGGTTCTGATTATGGGATCAGTGACAAAGTAAGAAAACTTTCAAGAAACGAGCCTACTCCTTTCTTAAGGGCCGGCAACGCATCTGTGTTTCCTCTCGTGTCACAGGTGTCCATGGGCGGCGGTGATCACTTACCATCATGTTCCAAGTAGAAATGTATTACAGAGACGCGAGAGTGGACTTAAACTTTGTACCTATGTAGATAATATGATTTTCGGTTACTGCTGTCTGTTTGTTCGTGATAAACTTAAAAACTACTGCACGGATTTTCATGGTGTTTTCTTCAGTCGATAAAGTTATTCATGAGGAAGGTTTAGGTATATAATGTGCCAAGGTTTTGTGTAAACTGTTTGAAGTATAACGATAATTGTTGAAAATGTCGGAAGAACTCAAGGTTTAGATTCATAATTGGACCGGATAGGTTGCCCTGCGGTCTGATTATAAGTTTTTTTTAATTATTAGGGTAGAACAACGTCTGCCGGGCCCGCTAGTAAATGAATATATAAATAAGTTACATGGTGATAGGGCTTTCTGTCTTCTCTTGGTGTGTTCCAGCAGTTGCACTTGAGACTAGTTCTTCTCCAGGTCTAGCGTGTTTACCATCTTAGACCATGCCATCACTTAACATCAGATGAGATTTAGGTCAAACCCTAAAATCTATAAAATATAAAAAAAAGTGACTCAATGTCTAAATATTAAATATTACGTGTTTCTCCTATCCCATTTTCAGATTCGAGGCAAATTTTATGCAAGACTGTTCGATCGCTCTGCAGGTTTAATCACAAAATAATGTCAATTACAAATCGCAGTTTAGATTTCTAACTACTAGCTTCTGCCTACGACTTCGTCCGCGTGATAGCTACTTCTGGCTAACACTAACACTGAGCGGAAGCTCAAAAAGAAAAGATTTTGAAACGTTTTTCATTCGTGCTCCGCTCTTATTGGTCTTACCGTAATGATATATAACCTATAGCTTTCCTCGATAAATAAGCTAACTAACACTGCTTACTTTTTTCAAACCGGACCAGTAGTTCCTGAGATTAGCGCGTTCAACCAAACAAACAAACAAACTAGCTTTATAATATTAGTAAAGATTATTGCAAAAATAATCGTTAAAAATTTGCCTTACATAAGTCAGATATGAGAAATCTATAGTCAGCATTACACCTTATATTTTATTTAGCGTAAGTAGATTCCCTGTAAAAAGTAAATTTCAATTCCCTGAAGCTAACAAATACCAATTATTCACAAAGTTAACCTTCCATAGATATTTACAGTACGTGATTTTTTTCCCAACCGCACCCTCCAATTTCCCTTGAGGCTTAACAATACTACACTTTTCCTTATATTGATATATACATTTATTTATACATAGATAAAAAGTTAATTGATGTTACACATGATATTAAAGATATAGATAGCATAATTATATCGAAGTCGAACTAAATAAAAGCGTTAATATGTTTCAATTTACAGTTTAAAGTTATTCCAATTTTCAATTAAAACGAGACAATGTAATAGTGAATTTATATTTATACGATTTTTTTTTTCGAACTGACTACGCTTTTGACCACGCAAGGACTTAACAGCTTCACCGGACTACTAAGGCGAGCGGCCGATTTTATTTTGATAACTAGCTCAAGGGTGCGCGGCACACCTCGGCTTTGGCTGTTGCCTGATACGTATATCGCTACCTATGTGAGCTTTTTTTTTTAACGTGTGGAAATCCCTTATGGATACGCCACCCTCCTGGGGGAGACGGTGGATTATGTCCGACTCGCACAGACTAAAACCCCACGGCCAGACCGTTTTGTGGGGGCGACAAGGGATCGTTCAAGCTAATCACCCTTGTAGAGCCCCCACGGTCCGCCCGGCGGAAGGTGACCGCCAGGCTACTACCTATAGAGGGACAGACCGGGTACACACCGGCTGGCCCCCCTCGTCCACCGGACCTGTGCAATGAGGAGATGGGCCCCCAGTCCATCCCCTCAGGTCCGGCTACGGTCAGACAGAGTGTGCTGCGTGATATCTTCGTCAGCGCCGCATTCGTGGCAGGCGGCGGTCGACTCCCTGCGTGCGATCCGGTGCAGGTACCACCCAAAACAACCGTGTCTGGTGAGTACCTGCACCAGTCGGAACGTCAGGGAGCCCCACTCCCTCTCTATCCACTCCCGCAGGACCGGGCGGACGGCGTCTACGGTAAACCGCCCGAACAGCTCGTCCGCCAGGTCCTGCTGCCACCTTTCGACGGCGTCTCGACCTATGTGAGCTAACCTGAGCTAAGCTAACTATTCATACATTAGTGAGTTGTTGAAACATATATGTGTGTGTACCAAGCATACATAACTCAATAACTCTTATATATATAATATTCTAAACTATTTCAGTTTGATAAGGGAAAAAAGAAACAAACCCTTCCGCTTGCATGTGTAAGCGTGTATGCGTGCACGTGTGTGGAGGTGATATGTGTAATGTTGTCGTAGTGATGTAAGATTTTGTGTCACAACATCGCGCGAGCAGCGTACTCAAGGGCTCCACGCCGAGGGAACGGACCTATTTAAACGATATTTATACTTACAATTGTATTAATGTACGCGATATTTGATTTGGCACGTCGGGGAGAAGAGTGAAACGTACGGCTAAGATCGGCTTGCTTTGGTTTTGTAAAGCGCTCTCTCTTGCACAATGCAATGACTACGGCAGACAAAGATAACGCTATACAAAATCAACCTGTCTTTGACACAGCGACGTGCCAAATCAAAAGCCGGGTACTGTATATTATTCGTTTATTGTTTATATACTATTTCCATGTATATACCGCGTAATTGATAGTATGCATAAAGTAACAGGTGATGTTTTTTCTTCGGCTATTTTTTTTTCTTTTTTCTGTCCCCTCCTGAAGTTTTGTTGGATATATCGACAAAAAAATTACAGCCTTTTGAAGTTTGAAAGCTACAGCCCTCAATATTAATAATTTTAAATACTGTATAACAGTCGCTTTTTGCGCTTCATCGAGTCGTACATTTTCGCCGCAATGGGCATTCTTGTATATTGCTTTGTTTGGAGTAAATTGCAACTAACAACTACTATAGAGTATTAGGTATTTTAGCATGAATGGGTCGGCTCGCTCGGGGTAGTACCAACCTCTTACAGAAAACCGACGTGAAGTAATAATGCTTGCATTGTTGCGTTTTGTTCGGTCAGTGAGAGCGCCGGATGCACGCTACCCCTCTCTTCTCTCCCTCCCCTCCCCACTCCTTTCCCTCTCTCCTAAGACACTGCGACTCTCCTGGTGTCCTCCTAGTGTCTATGGATGTTAGCGATCACTTAACATCAGGTGACCCGCCTGTTCGTTTGCTTATGAATTAAAGAAAAAGAACAATGTGACTCATAAATAGATGGAAAATAAATATCCAAAAATATTTAAGATGGGAGCTGAGAAAAACAAAATAACTAAAAATAACGTCCTAATATAGGTATGAGGTTAATATAGGCACTAAGATGACTTTATAGATTATCTTCATTTATAATTGATTAAATTTCCTGAACAATTCTATAAAATATTCTGAATGTATGTGAAACACGACGGGTACTCCGCAATATCAATTATGCACACACGGCCGCACAAATCTTAACAATGTGAACGCTTTTCTTCGACTCACGCCTGTGATTTCTCCTGGGAGGGTAGTATGGTCCGACTGTGGTTTATGTTAAATTGGTAACGAGAAAAAAAGTAAACCTAAAACATACAATATTCCAGCTAGTACACTCAATAAGCGTTAAGATTTAAATTGTTTGATAGAGGAATGCATTGCTATTTTGCGAAATTTTACCTAAATATTTATGCATTATTATACTAACATATAATATATTATACATATGATAAGACATGAAAAAGAGAAATGGACTAAACTAATAACAGAATGGTACCCCAGAGAGAGTAAAAGAAGCCGATGTAGACAGATCAAAAGATGGGAGGATGATATAAAAGAAGTAGCTGGTCCAGCATGGATCCAAATAGCAAGAAACAGGGAGATGTGGAAATCTTTAGAGGAGGCCTTTGTCGCATGACAAGCTGTAACAGAAAAAAAAAACCGGATTGCCGATAACTGAAATACTTTGTGTTCATATATTAATGTAGTTTTACAGCAATAAAGGCTTATTTTATTTTTATTTATTTTATTTATATACTAATTCCATTTGAAACTGACTACACAGCTACTATTCGTTTTTATAATATACAGTTTATATGTACTTGTAGGAGTTTCGGGTCACTACTAGAAGATTCTAGACTAACACGGACAGCGTACTAATAATACTCGGAGAGCGTAAAATAGACTGTTTATTAGAACTAGTGGGCACCCAGTGGTCGACATTCGACCATAGTTAATTGATTTTTTAAAGTTTGGACTTTATTAGGGTTCTTTTGTCAACTTACTTCTATAATCAATGGTTTTTATATGTCAATTTACTACTTTTTTTTTTAAATTACATAAACATGAAACAAAAAACAGACGGTTACATAAAGTGGTAAAACTCCCAAATTTTAAGTAAATATAACTTTACGAATATAACTCACTCAACTCATGATACAATTCTCAATTAATATTACATGACACCATGAGTTTCTGAGTGATATTGATTTAAATGAAGTCTGTACATTATGAGGAATAGTTATATTCCCAGTAACATCGCTTGGAAAAGTAATGCATACACAATAGAATCAAATGATGAATCTTAAACAAAGATATTTTATTACTACCAATAACTTTTGAAAAGAATTCATTTTTGTTCAAAATTCATCATCAACTGTACCAAATATAATTGCTGCATCAGGTTGAACTGAATGGATTACTTTCATGAGCAAACAAATTTTGTTATTTTGAATTTACAAAGTATTTTTTGGCTCTACTGAATCATCATTTAAAGTGAGTTCACCATAAAAATACTAAATATTAAAATATTGACATTGACTTTGGTAATATTGCTTTACTCTTATGACAACATGAAGCAAAATGGAAGCAGTCCTGTCACCTAAAAAATTTGACATTCAATAACACCAAAGAGAATAATAATTATTTCAGTGGTTCCATAAATTATGTATCAATTAATTATTAATGTATGTTATGAATTTACATATTTATATTATCATACAATTAACCTACAATTTGACCAGTTGATTTCAAAGGGCATGCAACGTCAGTCACGTTAAAAATATTGAAAAAGGTAATTGGAACATAAGAGTAAAATGACGGATGATTTTGTCAAAATTTACATGTGTGTATATGTTGTGTAAAATTCAAGCAGTAGTGTGAGTAATGTATATTTTAATTAATTTAATATACTTCTAATGCATTTTATAAAAAAATAAATAGCTTTCTGCACTTCTCCTCCATATAAACTTTAACTATGCCAAATTTCACGTTCATCCGTTCACGCAATTCTCTTAAAAAGGGATACAAAGTTTGGGCTTCACGTATTAATATATAAGATGATCATAATAGGTATATATAGAGACACGCGACATTTCATTTATTTGTTCAATTGTTTGAACGACATTCTATTTACAATATTTACAAAAGTTTCAGCCTGCCAAAGAGGATGACATTCTCGGTAGCTACATACTCATGATGTTTAAACTTGAAACTAATAAGTAAATGCGAAACGTTACTTGCTGAAACGACAAAAACTTAAAAGATACAGGCGAATCTGTGAATCCAATAGTTGTTGTATATATATATAGATATTGTATTATCATCATTACATAGTATAAAATAAAGTCCCCTGCCGCGTCTGTCTGTCTGTCTGTTCGCGATAAACTCAAAAACTACTGAACAGGTTTTCACCAGCGGATAAAGTGATTCATGAAGAACGTTTTGGTATATAATTTGTCAATGATATATTTTTTATCAGGGCGGGACAACGTCTGCCGCGCCCACTAATTATTTATAAAAAAGATTTATCTACAAAACATTATCTTAGTTTTTGAAAAGTCGCTACGTTAAGGCCATTCAATGATTACGTAAGTACTGATGGGGGGTATCCGGGTAGTGATTATGTCAGAAATATTTCCCTATTAAACCGAGTCAGATTCAGATAAATGTTTACGTAAGCATGGGGGGGTTTAAAAGCTTTGCTTACCAGGGGAAAGGGGCGGTCAGAAATTACAAAATATCTTCTTACGTAATACTTGAACGGCCCCTTATTTGTATTCCCTTCACTGTTCAACCGGATCTCAAGGAATGCTTAGTATTATTGTTAAAATTATAATTATATGAACGCTAGTACCTGGTGTAGTCAACAAATGTAATGTAAAGAATTTGTATATTAATAAACGAAGAGTTCTGTAGTTTCTTCTAATCCGTTTTTCAAGCAAGTTATTTGATTGTTGAAGGCGTTACTTTGCGGAAACCCATCATTATCATTATAATGGACGTCATTTTGCACTTACACCTGGAATCGGTAGGCCGCTATCACGTCTTACTTTACGTTTATTTGTTGCAGTGGTACCCTCCGATCTATTCCAGATGGAAGTGCAAAGTAACGCCCACGATAATATTATCAAGCATATGTCTTATTTTTTTTTAAAGATACAATTAACGGGCTTTAGTGTTACCAATAAAAATATTTTGGGAAAGCTTTTTTGTTTAATTTGGAAACGTACATATTTCAATGTTGTATTCAATTATGTCAAAAATACTTACAATTGACAATCCATTGATTGAAATTGTTAGTAAAATTGCATTAACACTTCAAGTTTCCGTTTTTTTAATTGCTTAATCATTAGGTACATTCATTTACTTTAAGACAATTTTTAATAATGATTATTGTCGCATTCCGACCACTGGATGAGTATTATACATAACTTATAATAAAGAAACAATACCCTTTCTGTTGAGAAGTATAACGACCAAAACCGTATATTTAAGGAGTGTAAGGGTTTTGAATAACATCATAAGACTTGAGACACCCAAGCTAACCTCACCTGCACGTGGTGCACCCTGCTGAATAACGAACGAGGCAATGGCGAAAGTGGGGTGGTACGGTTTTACAACCTGACTGGGTCACAACCACCATGTATATGGCTAAAAAGCCCGTCATAGTGATTCGTTTCTGCGGGTCGCGTTTCGAGATCAGCCTGTGCATATCCAGCCTTTCGCAGGCCGGCATGACAGCGGTGACCGGCGATGGATATGTCACTCGGTGGTCGCCATTGTTTTTGGATTGTACTGGGCTTACACCATCACGCATAGAGCAGTCATTTTGCCGTGCTACAATAAAAAAAAATTGATTTAATAGATATGCTAATGGAAAGGCAAACTCTATACTTTCAACTGTCTTACGTGCACTACGATATTTGTATAATACTTTTTGCTACAATATGACTGGTCAACTTAAATTACTATTAGTTATCTACTCGGACTCATTAATGATGGAAGACGAGACAATAACACTATGTTTTTGGTGATATGGTTTGATAAACTTTTTGGTTTAAAAAATTATACATGAGCTATATTTTTTTCCATAGACACTAGCAACACCAGGGCAGTAAGTGCGTTGCCAGCCTGTGTTATGAAGGGAAGAGGGAAAGGGGAGGTGGTCCTCTGGCCCTCTCACTGACTGAGCGAAACGCAACGAACACAACGAAAAGCACTGTTACTTCACGTCGTTGATAGATCTTCATTGGTCAACAGAAGTCACCATAAAGAACACAAGTTATTTGTTGTTTCAAGTAAGCTGTTCTTCCTTTGCTAAAGTTTGTTATGGTACCTTGTATCCATTAACTGCGATAGGCCAATTCTGACAACAATTTAACAAAGTTCTGTGCCAATAAACATTCGTTTTTCTTTTTATCTACATTGTGAGATTACTTTGTTGCTTGTAACAAAATTATTAACTGTAAACTTTGACGACTTTCTTTAGTATTCTGTTTGGCTATTTACTGTTCTCATAATAAAAAGGTAAATTTTGAATCAACTGATTTTTCAGTTTGAACATTATGTTGACTAAATATTTACAATACATTAATAACGATTGATTGGGCTAATTCATCGATGTATTCTTAAACACCAATCACAGGTAATGGTCTTCTCACTACCAATCAGTGTGCATAAATAATAAGCACTGTGCTGCCACAATCATAGCCACATGCCACATCTTCTTTGCCCTTTTATTGATGAGAGAGGATCCAGCCGTGTAATGCCCGATGCCACCGGTAGTTTGCTGCCTACCCCACTAGGCCATAGTATAGCCGTAATAGCGGTCGAAGTAATCAATATTTTCGAAAACCCTACCACAATGATCTTATCAGTTTGGCTTTTCACCAAAACGACCTGTTCTTAATTATTCATAGTACATACGTGAATTTTGTGCGACCACTTAACGGATACACTTACGTGGTTACTCAGCGGTACAATTTATATCTGGTGTAACTGTAGATGATATTACAAATGCTATGATTATCATTTAAGTTACTTTAATTTGACCAGTCATCTTTTAGGAAGATCAGCGCTGGGGCCATTTGTAAAGGTGGCAACCAGCACATGCTGAATTGTGCGCCTTTGCAGTTAAACCGTGGTATAATTTAAATATGTTTCAACGTACATTCTTTTTTTCTTTTTATATTATATACATCTTTGTAACTCTTGTTTGTCTATTTTTCTACTATTGTGTTATCCATGTGTTTGCTGCAATAAACATATTTTCTTTCTTTCTTTCTTATAAATAATTTTATAACCATTTTTGGTTTTATTTCTTCAACTCGTGACTCAGAAGTATTTGTCAATGAATTGTCTTAAAGGAGTGTTAATTCATTAATAACTATCTAGTGTTCCTGATTATATTAAATTATGGGAATAACTTGTTTTATTACAAGCTGTTCTTGTTTATAATACAAGTCTCTACTAAAATGCATTTATCGAAATTAATTTACCTTTGATAAACATCAATTTCTACACAGTTCTTATAGAAAAAACATAATGGTAGCTTAATATACATTAAACAGTACTTTAAAGAGGCTCACATTTACCAGTAAAAGTCTCCATAAAATCGATTCAGATGTAACGCAGATTAGCCTTAACAAACTATAAAACTTAAGCCTTTTTATGTCATTATCATCCTCAGCCTGTAAGAGACACACTGCAGGGCTATAGGCCTTGTTCATAGTGCTTTCCATCAGTTCGTCAGAAAAGACCAAGGTCTTCCCTCTTCAGACCACAATCCAGGGCCCTGATGAGGGGTCAACACCTGCCAGGCCAGTTAAAAACACAACAGAGGCTATTTCTGTCCGGCTAAATGGTGCAAGAAGAACGCCGAGGGGGCAAGTCAGTAGAAATATAGCATTCCCACCTATACTGCCCGGCTAGGTAGATGTGCAAGAGGATTACCTCACGAAAAAAAAATTGCTATAGGCCTCTTCCCGTAGGAAGGTATGGGTATTTTTTTATTATTATTTTTTACGTCATTGGTGGCAAACGCACAAGTGGATCACCTGATGTTCAGTGATTACCACCATCCATGGACACTAACAACACCAGAGAAGTCGCAAGGGAGAGGGAGAGGAGAGGAGGGAGGGGAGGCGAGATGGGCCTTCGGCGCTCTCACTGGCCGAACGAAACGCAACAATGGCAAGCACTGTTACTTCACGTCGGTTTTCTATGAGAGGGTGGTACTACCCCGGAAGAGCCGACCCATTCATGCTGAAACCAGTAATAGTTTCAGCGTGGCTCCACCACCATTAAAGGGTATACGCACTACGCCAGCATACGACGTATTTGCGATTTCAAACTCCGTGAAATTCACAGTTCTATCTTTTTTCCACATTTTTTCCCAAGTACTACAAGTACTTTTCTCAGGTTCAGGTTTACTTACGATGTTTTCTTTACTGTCAACTGATAGTATTACCAATTTAAATAGATAAATGTACGCAAATTATAGAAAATTCATTGGTACATATCAGGGTTCGAGCCTAGGGACATCAGATTGATATTCCAACGGACAAACAACTAGACCGCGAGGCCCATTTTTTAAGTACACAAATTAATTTACATAACTTGTATCGAATAAATTTTACAGTAAATGCTTTAGATACTAATCATTCTGGATTTATAGAGCCAGGGCTATACATATGGTTACAATGTATTTACAGTAGAATATTATGAGGTAGAATAAATCCTTCAAATCTCGTTCCATAAAAAATACGGTCCAAAAGCCTACTGGCAATCTCTAGTATCAATCGCTGTTACCTTACAATTTGTAACAACACCCTTCATCTCCATAACATGCGTACCAAATAGTTAAAGAGCATGTTCGTTACAATTTAATGAGCGGATGCGAGTTAATACAGTGTAGTGAGGATGTCACGTTTGTTTGGGTCCTTGCATTAAAATTACACAAGGCAATTAGTATCTGGGGTATATATAGACATGAATATAGATGTAGATTTAAGGTAATATCAACATTTGTTAACAGCAGAATTAATTTTTGTCACAAATAGACGTTACCAACATAACCTTAATAGTATTTTTGGAAAAGTGGAGAAGATAGGCAATGCTAATTAGTACAGAAGTAAGAGTTACTAATATTTAGACTAGCTTCTGCCTGCAACTTCGTTTGCGTGGAATAGTTATTTTGGGGTAACGCTTACAAGCAGCGGAAGCTTTCAAGAGGAAAAGAAAACACCGATTTTGAAACATTCTTCATTGGTGCTCCGCTCTTAAATATTGGTCCTATTGGTCTATAGCTTCCGTCGATAAGTATAGCTCATGTAACAATTAAATAATTTTTCGAATCGTACCAGTAGTTCCTGAGATTAGCGCGTTCAACCAACCAAACAAACAAACCACATTGGTATAGATAAATTTAAAGTATTAAAATTTGTAAGATTTACGCATGTAGTAAGATGGAGTAGTAATGCGAGGAAAGTATTATTTGGGTGTCATACATTATTTATAATATTTATTGTAACATATTATGGATATGTTAACCTGTATATAACCTGATACAATTCTTAATGGCCATATCTTATAAATTAATTGTTATCATTAGTAAAAAATATAACCAGAAAAATAAAACCAATTTTTGTTACAGATTAAAAAAATATATATTTGTTGTTATCATATAAAAACCCAAGACACACATTGTCGAATAAAAGTAGCGATCATAACCGGCTGCAAAAACTCCCCAATATACTCGTACATACGGGGTTATAGTTATGCCATAAACTTATTATTTTGAAAATTCAACATTACCTGAATAATTTAAAGTTGTTTTTACAAGTACTCAAGCGATGGTAGACTATTAGAAATGACTGCATAATCCAAAATTATGAAGTCAATTTTGTGTGCCGTCTGTGAGACGTTAAGTGTGCTTGTTGGGTTTTTCTATATAAATGGTTGTTATGTTTTTTTATTTAAACACTTATAGCTATTATAAAAGGCCACATAATTTTACTATTAAAAAAGTTTTATTACATCCGAAGATTATTTTGTATAATTTCCATTTATTTGTTTGTTACGCTCAGGTCTTTACAACTAAACCGATATTCATGAAATTTAGCTTGTCAGGGGTATATAATAGTAGCATAACTTATGTATTTTTCTAGAATGTGAAAAAATTTACTGTTCCCAAGGAATAAATCAAATCCGTATTAACGTAAGTGAACAAAAGTCAATGCTGTTATTAAAAACCGTAGTAAAGAGTATTAAAAAATAGAATAATTCTTTCATATAATCTTAATATTAGTTATGAACGTTGCAGCGATATTCAGCTCCATTACGCATGCAGGCTGAGCGAGACAATTTGATGTCACAAAGGATTCACTTCTCACGGAATTGCCTTACTTTGCGAATGTCCTACAAAAAAGATGGTGTAAAGATCGGAGAAGGCATTTATCGTTTTAAATGATATAGCTTTTATTTAATAATCACTAATTTTGTTTGCTTTTTTTTATGTTATTGGTGGCAAACGAACAGATGGGTCATCTGCTGTTAAGTGATCACCGCCGTCCATGGACACTAACAACACCCGAGGAGTCGCAAGTGCGTTGCCACCCTTTGGGGGAAGGGTTAGGGGAGGGAGAGGAGAGAGGAGAGGAGGTGGACCTCTGGCGCTCTCACTGACCGAACGAAACGCAACAATGCAAGCAATGTTACCACACGTCGGTTTTCTATGAGAGGGTGGTACTACCCCGGCGAGCCGACCCATTCATGTTGAAACCATTAATAGTTTCAGCCTAGCTCTACCACCATTAATTGCTTGCTTGATGGTTTGGCAGGCTTCACCAGGCTTGGTGTGAAACTCAAAAGGCACTCAGCCCGAAGGATGACCAGCTCGAAGGTGCCAAAGTGATCGAATTTCGGCTCGGGTTATTTTGGGGTGTAAGAGGTGTCGAATAACATCTAAGACTTGAGACATCCAAGCCAACCTCACCTGCACGTGGTGCACCCTGCTAAATAACGAACGAGGCAATGGCGAAAGGGTGTAGGGTGGTAGGGTTTTACAGCCTGACTGGGTCGCAACCACCATGTATATGGCGAAAAACCCCGTCATAGTGATGCGCTTCTGCGGGTCGCGTTTCGGGATCAGCCTGTGCATATCCAACTTCTCGCAGGCCGGCATGACAGTGGCGACCGGCGATGGATAGTGTATCATTCGGTGGTCGCCATTGTTTTTGGATTGTACTGTGCTTACCATCAAGCACAGTGCAGTAATTTTGCCGTGTACAATAAAAAAATAAAAAAAGTTTGAAATCGCCAATATGTCGTGCGCTGACGTGGTGATTACGCCCATACCTTCCTTCGGGAAGAGGCTTATGGCCCTGCAGTGGGTCTCTTACAGGCTGATGATTATGATGTATTTACGTTATAAGAAGCTTACAATATGTCACAACTATACTCAATGTTAGGTGGCAATGAGTCATTGAACTGTGAGATGTTAAAAATAGACTGCAAATTGATTAAATAAAATATTATTATCATAAAATGGATTGAAGCTAAATAACGCAATTAAGTTAACTATAGACAAGCTGGCGTGGGTTGAACTTAGTTCTTATTAAGTGAAATCTTATATAATAGAAGCAAATTAATAAAGATAAGGAATTTTAGAGTGTTCTTAAGCGCTACTTTTGTTTATGAAACAATATAAAATCAAAGGCAATTATAGTACTTATTCATCGTAGATTTTGGAAAATATGTTCTATAGTTAGTTAAATAATTCCTGCTTGATTCGATGGTCAACATCAAATACATTGATGGTGGGAAAAATCGCATTTTTTAATGTTTAACTAGTTTAGACTTGACCTCCATTATGCCCAATAAATGTCAAAATGTTTTTAGTTTTTGTAATTATTTGTAAGAAGATTGCACAGTTTTCTAATTAGTGTTATCTGCACCATGCTAGGTGGACCCAAAATTGGCATTGTGTTAATATTCTTGTTTGCAAAAAAATATGAAATGTTTCATATATTACTATCATATTTTTACTAAAGATGGGCCAAAATTACATGATTTTTCTCATTTTTACTCGATCTAAGTATCTTAGACAGTACTATTGTTTTCTCTCAGGCTAATTATGTATAGGTTGGGGGAATAATAATAATAATCTCGATTACGTATTTACCAAAATCAGTTATTAAAATACTGCCTTCTCCAATATGAATATTCCTCCATGGGATAAAACATCCGGCGCTATGCACTCTCTTTAGCTCTGTGCATTACTGTTTCACAGGCAAATCTGCATATTTCTTTGTGTATAAACTTATTGAAGTTTACAGAGCCGCGCCTCTATTGTGAGCGTTTAGTGCACAATTTTATTTAAATAGACCTACTTTAAAAGGAGTAGGAATGTACTTGTTGCTAAAACAGGATGATATAATAATTAGAACTCGGAAATAAATGCAAGGATAGTGTCAGAGATATTAAAGAGAAGAAAAGATAAAGTAAGAAGGAAATTATATTGCCAGTTCAATTAAATAAATCTATATATGTTTGTATGTTAATAGAATGTTAAAAGTATGCCATAGTCACTCAAAAACTACAGAATAGATTTTAATCAGATTGATCATTTTGAAAAAATAACTATCTCGAAACTATATGTAATGTAAAATTGTTAAAGTTTTAAGAAACTAAGACTTTCATAAGCACGTGAAAATAAAAATGGTTCCATATGTCCAATAAAGATTTTAATGGATAATTTTACATTTATTGAGATCGCCAAATAGTTAAAGTTGCTATGGAACTAGAAACCTTACTACTTTTGTCATATGAACGTGAAAGTTCAGATAGCACTTAATAAGTTTTCCTATTTAATGAAACACCTTACTTCGTCTATTGTGAAAAATTAGAAAATATGCGTCAAATATTGTTGAATGTCTCTGGAACAAATCAGAGAGGAATGGTCTTGTGGGACGCCTCGATCTTAATCGGGCGTGGAATCAGGATACCTTCCATGTTTTATTGAAAAAAATTACTAATGCCCTTTTGGCGTACAACTTGGTAGCTGGTATGAATATGATTATTCTGTCTGTGTATATGTGACTGGACTTCTCCTAAACGGCTGGACAGGTTTCGATGATTTTTTTGTGTGTGTTCAGGTGGATTCATGAATAGTTAAGAATTTAGATTTACAATTGGCCCCTTTAAGTGACGCTGCGGTTGATTTTTTTGTTATTATCAAGGCCCGTACAGCGTCCGCCTGGCCCACTAATAAAACTATATAATCAAAATAGGCTTCCTTTAAAGTTGGATTACGTCAAAACTACTTATCGTATCAGCATAAGACTATGGCCATTCGATGCGAAATTTTTATTTTATTGGATTCCATTTTTTATTGTAGCACTACAAAATGGCTGTACTGTGCCTGATGGTAAGTACAGTACAATCCAAAAACAATGGCGATCACCGAGAGACATACTATCTTTCGCCGGTCGACGCTGTCATGCCGGCCCGCGTAAGTATCTCTTCACGTTGCGCTTGAAGTACCCCATGTATCCTTTGCCTTCCGAAAGGGGTGGTTATCAGTTAGTCCTGAATAAAATTAAGCAAACAAACCGAACTAACCAAAAAGCTTGGAAGCCAAAATACCCAGCAAACAAGGAATATATACGATACGCTTTTAAATTAACTAGATTATATCTCATTAAAGTAGTTTATTACCGTCTCCAATGGAAATACAGGAGATGAAACGGTTAAATAGAATCCGCGACCGCAGTAATAGAAGGCCGTGAATAAACAAAAAATTTTATGACGTTATCAAAAACCTTATTAAGCTATTTATATTTTGGGGTTCATTTCCTCAGCTTTTACAAGGGTAAATTTAATTTTTGACGCATTTACTATTTATGCGATACCTACTGTGAACATTTTGAATACCAGATTTATGAGCATCTGGTACCTCACCTCATTTGAAATGATAATTTGGTCTACACGCTAAAACTAGAGGAAGGGACTGGCTCTTGAGGGACTGGCTTTTGAGGGACTGGCTCTTAAGTACGACTGCTAAAACACACCTATGAATACCTGGCGACATATTTGAGATAATGTTTTCCAATACCTAAATTTGCGACCATAGACAAAAAAGCAATTACATGTAGGTATGGAAGAAGCTTTTTTTTAGGTGAGTTACCTCATGTTAATGATCACCACCGTCCATGGGACACCACCAAGATCACCACTAACAACACCAAGGGAGTCGCAAGTGCATTGCCAGCCTGTGTTTGGAGTAACAATGCGGTTCAAAATTCCCTCATTTGTGTGTCTGTTGAGCAGTGCAAGGCACGTCTCGGCGCGTACTTCGCGCTGGCGATCATTGAGTTCATGGGGCACCCATTTGTCAAGCTTATTTACCTTGCCAATTTGACGCAAATGGACCAGTATTGCTTTGACCCTAACGTCGAATGCTGCTGCTAATTCAACCGTAGTGTATCATCAGCTTCCACAATCGCCTTTAATTCGTCATTGTCGACCATAGTCTTCGGACGACCATGAGGTTCATTTTTCGGGTCGAAATTCGAAAAAATGGAAGCGAGCAAACCAATAACAGGTAGTGCGTTGCTTTGTAGTGTTAGCTTCGTAAACGACGTTGATGCTGCGTGCCGCTTGTGCCTTTCTGTCACGATGGTATTCGTATTCCATAATTACTCGAATTTTTAACGTATCTATGATGACAAAAAAGATTGAAATGTGATGAAAATGTAACACTAATCAATAAACAGATGACTACATTTGAAAAAAGAATTCCATGTTTTTAAAATTAAATTAATTTGAAATTAGAATTCTTAGCCAAACAAAAATTATTTTGATTTGAAATGGCTAGTATTGCAGAAGAGCAATTTTATAGGTAAAGACCTATTATAAATAAAATAGATATTCGGAACAAAAAAAAACAGTTCTAAATAAATTGCTTTCACTCAAATCATTATTCCAAGCTCATTAAACAATACGAGTGAATCGTTAGTATCAACATTACAAAGGAACGTAATAGAAACAGACGAGACGTGAAGAAAAAAACTTAGTAATATTATTTGACGAAACACTTTGCTAAACTTTGCACTCCGCGAAATTTCGAGATTGTCTGAGGGTTCGCTCCGTCCAAGTTACCGTATGTTGACAATTTGTTACATAGATTATTCTACTTCCAATAGGAAAGTTCTTTTTTTTTGTTAAATTAGATGTAATGAGTAACTTTCCACTCAACATGAATGTTAGTCGTATATCAAATCAAGAATACTTTATGTAATTTAGGGCCTAAGAAGACGCTTATGAATAACAAAACAATCAAGCAATCAATTAGAGGTGTAAGGGGTGTCGAATAACATCAAAACTTAAGACACTCAAGCCAACCTCACCTGCACGTGGTGCACCCTGACGAATAAAAATTAAAATAAAAACAGCATCCGCTATTTTGGGATATCGATCTTAATTCGGAACCCAAGGGATTAATGCCCGGTTCCTGATATACTTAGTTAAACTACCAATAGTTATTGACTCAACAAAGTTATCCATAAGATGAACTGTCAAATGGCCCGTTGAGTTTTACTGACATTTTTCGTATGATTCTGTGTCCAGAAACGCAATTTGATTAGTTATCGAACCGATAACGCTATTGAACAGGTAAACTACAATTACAGTACAGGCAAGTAAAGTATGAAAACGCGGTGTCTTGACTCAACCACTTTTTCTTTCTTAAAGATGCATTAAAATGAATGTTTATTGAATACCATTCATCGAATGAGTTCAAAACACTCATTCCAAAACAATGTTAAACATCAATAGTCGTATTTCACCATATTTGTTAACAAAAAAAAAATGTTTGAATTAACATAAGCATTTTAAACGTTACAAAACTGACTCCCACATGTTGACATTAAAAATATTTTTAGGTGACTAATGTAAGTCGGGAGCAGTAAAGGTTGTGCATATATAAGTAAGCTACGCTTTAAAAACATGCATAGCTTTTGATTAATTAGTTCACTTATGATACAAAATACTTATATAGTCGATCTGTAGTCCGGTGAAGCTGTAAAGACCTTGCCAGGTCAATAGCATAGTCAGTTCGAAAAAAAAAAAAAAAAAATAGTCGGTCGGTCAGGGGTGCCAATTAACACTCTGTAGGTAAACTGGGACTATTTATCCGGACAGAGCTTCGCCTTACAATAACTGCAACATAGAAGTGCGAGCAGATCAATTTTTTTTTCTCGAACTGACTACGCTATTGGCCTTTTTGGAGGCCTCTACAGCTTCACCGGACTACTAAGGCGAACGCTTAAGGCACTCAGCCGATTTCACTTGGGCAACTAGCTCAAGGGTGCACGGCACACCTCGGCTTGGCTGTTGCCTGTTACATGCAATTTGCGATCTATCTTAGCTAACCTAAGTTAAGCTAACTGTTTATACAGATATGAGTTATTGAAACATACATGTGTACCAGGCATGCGTGTCTTAATAACTCTTATGTGTATTTTGTGACGGAAAATTTTCTGAACTATTACAGTTCGATACGGGTAAAAATAAGGAAAAACCCATCCACTTTTTATGTGTAAGCGTGTGAGCGTGCACGTGTGTGAGGTGATATGTGTAGTGTTGTTGCAGTGATATACTTTTGTGTCACTGTATCGCGCGAGCAGCGTACTCAAGGGCTCCACGCCAAGGAATCGGACCTAGGCTTGAGCCGCTGCCGAGGGGGTGCGTGCAGATCAAAGACATCTAGCCCTTTATATACCGAACTCCAACCAATGAAGTCTCACACCGAGGTGAATAATGAACAGATGATAACTTCAACCAATAGCGTTTGAGGTCATCAAGTAACCCGATAAAGTCATTAGCGAGGTATCGCAGGTCAACGACGGTGACGTCTGGAATTGACTCATCTCTGTGCATCCATTAAAAACGTTTGTGACATTTACTATTATATAGAATATATTATTATTCTAAATATTATATATATTTGTTAAAAAGATAAACCAGATCGAGTTTCTTGCCGGTTCTTCTCGATGACTGGGTTGTTTTCCGAACCGGTGGTCGTTTTGACGTTCACGAGTGCCTTGTTAGGGCCCAGATTGAATAAAGTGTTTTTGATTTTGATTTAGATTTTTTTAAATAGTAGCTCCATCGGGTGGCGTTGTAGTCTCGCCTCTCGGGTGTGTCGTAGCGGTACCGGACGTATCCATTAACACTAACTAATGACTAACTATTAAGTTATTAATTTAAAAGTAATTAATAAACTAAAAGTTATTAATAACTAATGATTAACTATTAAGAATGGAGGAGTCATATGTGTTTTATGTATATAAAATAAGATATAAATATAGATTTAATTTATACGATCAATATGGGTTAAGATAGCTATAAAGCGATTTAGTCTCTCAGATGAAACTGCTGGAACACACCTATAACAATTGGTTTGCTACAGACTGTCGAGTGAGGTTAGTTAAGCTGAGTGGGTATTAAACAATTTTTTATCATAATGCTTTTTTCCTATAAAATAAGGTCTTCTCTTCCACTATCGTTCTATGCTTTTATCACTATGCTTACCTTCAGTGAAAGGCCGAACACTTTGCAAGAATCAAAGACATTTTTTTTATGTCAAAAGGAGACAAACGAACATGTGGGTCACCTGATGTTAAGTGATTAACACCGTCCATAGACACTAGCAACACACTGGGAGTCGCAAGTGCGTTGTCAGCCTGTAGGGAAAGGAGAAAGGGAAAGGGGGAATGGAGATGGACCTCCGGCGCTTTCACTAACTGAACGAATCGCAACAATGCAAGCACTGTTACTTCACGTCGGTGTTTTGTGGGAGGGTGGTACTACCCCGGGTGAGCCGACCCATTCATGCTGAAACTAGTAACAGCTACAGCGTGGCTCTACCACCTTCAAAATCGCAGTGCTCGAATACACTAACCGTTATAGATTTAAAATTCATTGGATTACTTGAATGTTGTAAGATCTGTCTCAATACCTGAATTCTACTAACAGAGATTTTTACATGACGTAAATATAGTTTTTTTTAGTGTTGTCTCACATGTGTTGAATTGGTCGAAAATGTTTTCTTCATCTTTGTTGTGAAGTGCGAATCATGTTGTGAACGACCTGCCGCTTTACTGACCTTATCCCTCCTTAGAATGTTTATGTTTAACTTTTTGTAGCTAAGCTTGCGTTTGTTCGCAGCTTTGCTCGCTTTATTAGGCCTATCTCTCGGTAATAGTATCTAAGGCTTATTTCTAGGTCGAAGGGATATTATTTTCTGCATTTCTGACAACGTATATACCAAATTTCATAAATTGGTAGGTGGTAGAGCCACGTCGATGCTACTACTGGTTTCAGCATAAATGGATCGGGTCGCCCGGGGTAGTACCACCCTCTTACAGAAAATCGACGTGAAGTATCAGTACTTGTATTGTTGCGTTTCGTTCGGTCAGTAAGAACGCCAGAGGCCCACCTCCCTTTCCCTCTCTCCTCCCCTCCCCCTTCCGTTCCCTCCCCAAAATACAGGCTGGCAACGCACTTGCGACCCCTTTGGTGTTGCATCAGATGACCCATCTGTTCGTTTGATTCTTTCGCTCGTATGATATAAAAAAAAAGATCGCTTAATTATTTAAGCCGTAAAAGTAGACGAACAAATAAAGTCGCTTCGCATTTATCACTACATATTACAAAACAAAATCCTCCACGACTGTCTGTCTGTCTGTTCGGCGATAAACTCAAAAACTACTTAACGGATGATCATGCGGTTTTCACCAGTAGATAAAATGATTCATGAGGATGGTTTAGGTACATAATTTGTCAAGTTGTTTTTTATTATTAGGGCGTGACAACGTCCGCTGGGCCTGCTAGTAATATTCTATTTAAGATAGCCACTATCATATATACTTCATGATGTCTATGAATTTTGACATTCCGAAATGTTTTAAATATAATAAATTCTAGGCTGTCGCCATTTTTTATTACACTGAAGTATAATATAGGTACTACTATAAAAAATATCAACATATTATAGCATAGCTTTGTATGGTCGATACTTTATGATGACTCTTTGTATAGACGGGGCTTGAATCATGATTCATTTAAATTTCCTTTGGTGCTGCGTAAAAATATTTTTGTGAGTGAAAGTTTTTGGAAATGATAACGTCTTTATGGATACTAAACAAGCTTAATCATTTCCATCCTTTGTGTCTATTTTAAATTGTCTACTTAAAATAAATACGCACAACCAAGTGATTCACGCTTTGGCATTATGAAATAACAGACACTTGGCTGTATAGTTTAGATACCTTTGCCTTTTTCTTAGAATAGAATAAAACTGAAACCAAAACATCATAGTCGCGGCACTAGCGACACCTGTCAAATAAAATTGCTACGCTTCAAAATAACGTTGGTATGATTAAGGATAGAACAAAATTTTCTAAAATGAGTTTACTTATCAACGAAGATATACAAAGACTACGGTTAAAAATGAACCCTGAACAGGGTGTTGAATAATTGGCTATTAATGCATTCGATCATTTGTATTATATAGACATATAAGCGCTGCCAGTGAGTTCTCGCAAAAGCCGGATCGGTGTCACCAGGCCAGAGTTATTTTCTCGACCAGATGCCGGGTGAATTGTAAACGCGCTACTATTATATATATTTAAACATTTGCCAGGTTTACATTTCGGTAACAATTTTAATAACAATGATTGATGGTAGGCCAGTAGAGTCACTCTAAAGCTATTACTAGTTTCAGCATGAATGGGTCGGCTCGCTCGGGTTAGTACTACCCTCTCACAGAAAACCGACGTGAAGTAAATAGTGCTATTTTTTTAATGTCATGTTTGGCAAACGAACAGGTGGATCCCCTGATGTTAAGTGATCACCACCGTCCATGGACACTAACAACACCAGAGGAGTCGCAAGTGCGTTGCCACCCTTTGGGGGGAAGGGTTAGGGTAGGTAGGCAAGTATAAGGGATAGGTTAAGGGATAGGTGGGCATAGGGTTGTGTAGGTAGGTAGGGTAGGGTTAGGATCGAGGGATGGGGGAGGGGAGATAGGGTAGCTTAGGACGGAGTGGACCTCGGGGAGGCTATGGCGGATGAGGAGAAAACCTCGTTATAAAATCAATGGCGGTGCGGCGACTCAGGGGATTTCCTCTCTGTTGCCGGCTGAACCCAGGGGGGAAGGGGCGGGGGCCCTGACCTCCCATTGCACGGGCTCGGCGGGCTGGGAGGCAGTTTCGCATCCGGGCTGCCTCAGCCGGGAGTGGCGTGAAAGCGCCTGCCGCCGGGGGTGTCGCGGAGCTTGCTCACGCTCCCCCGCGACACTCCTATAGTGCGGCGTACGGTTTGCCGTGGAGTTTTAGTCGGTTAAAGTCGCCGAAAGGCACCGCCAGCTGCGTCCCAGCACGCAGAGTCCATGATGGATTTTCTCTCCACTTTAAAAAAAAAAAAAGGGACAGGGAGAGGAGAGAGGAGAGGGGAGGGGAGGTGGGCGTTGTTGCATTTCGTTCGGTCAGTGAGAGCGCCGGAGGCACCGCTCCCCGTACCTCTCTCTCCCCCTTCTCCCGTTTTTGCTCCCCCCAACACAGGCTGGCAACACACTTGCGACTCCCTTGGTGTTGCTAGTGTCTATGGACGGTGGTGATCACTTAACATCAGGTGACCCACCTGTTCCTTTGCCTCCTATGATAAAAAAAATGAAAACATCTTAGACCAGAGCATTATTTAACATGAGATAAAACTGTGGACAGACGCTAAACCTATGAAGTATACAAAAAGAACAGTAAATTAAGTCAACAAAATATGACCATTTCTCCAATGAGTAAAATCACAATTAATACGGTAAGAGACATTTTTTTTTATTGACTGTAACTGTTTTTTAATGGTACTCGATAAAATATCAACGCTGCAGAGCTTTCTATTAACACAATGCTAGCTCAATAAAGACTGGTATTGTATCATTTTTTGGTTACGAAAAAGCATTCAATTTTTAATATTGCCTCTATATTTACAATAATTTTTTATATAAAATGATAAAGGTCCGCCGTTGTGTGCGGTGCGTATCACGCAAAAACTATTGGAAAGATTTCGATTAAATGTTGTTAGTTTTCTTGGATATTTGGCCCTTATCTAAAAAAATGTCACTATATGTTCGCTTAAAGTTGTAAAAGATTTGAGAAACTACAATTTTGATAAGCACTACGCATTCAGCGATGTGTATTTTATGCCTTGTAGTAGTGAAGCAAAGGTTGGAAATAAAAAATCATGTGATTTTACACATTTTGCATTGCTAACTTGTTAAACTTCTGACACGTTTTCTCCCAATAACCTTAACGATTAAATATTTTGCAATATAAACCAGTGGATATTGGTTTAGGCTACAAGTACTTTATAGCATTGGTGAAAGTCAGATATCAAAATAAAAAAATTACTTTAAACAATTTAGGCCCTATGAACCTATGGCCTATGAACGTAAACTACCACCGGCTCGGACAAACAACTTGAAAAGACTGCAGCGACTTCACTGGTGTTGCTAGTGTCTATGGACGGCGGTGATAATTTAGCATCAGGGGACCCGCCTGTCCGTTTTCTCCCTATATTATAAAAGAAAACAGTCATCGAGAAGAACAGGCAACTGGTTTATCAAGGCTCAATCGTTTTTAGTGTATGCACAGAGATGAGTCAATTCCATACATCACCGTCGTTCACATATTGATTCATTCTATAATAGCCTTTTGACATCAGAACCCGCTTGACATAGCGCTTTAACTCACAATCCTGCAAATCGGTAATGTGCTTAGGGACTTTGTTGTATAACCCTAACACTATTCCCTAAAAAACTGTTACTGGTTTTAATGAGTCGGAAACTTGGACAACCAGTTTGTATTTAGATCACGCCGGTTTTTAACGAAATCCAGCTTTTCAAAATTTTTGCGGATTTTTTTTTTCGAACTGTCTACGCTATTGACCCATCAAGGTCTTAACAGCTTCACCGGACTTCTAAGGCGAGCGCTTAAGGAACTCAGCAGATTTTATTTTGACAACTAGCTCAAGGGTGCGCGGCACACCTCGGCTTTGGCTGTTGCCTGATACATGCAATTCGCGACCTATCTGAGCTAAGCTAACCATTCATACATATATGAGTTGTTGAAACATATATGTGTACCAAGCATACATACCTCACCACCCTTATATATATTTTGTATCGCATAATATTCTAAACTATTTCAGTTTGATAAGGGAAAAAATAAAACCCTTCCACTTGCATGTGTAAGCGTGTATGGAGGTGACATGAGTAATGTTGTCGCAGTGATGTAAGATTTTGTGTCACTGTATCGCGCGAGCAGCGTACTCAAGGGCTCCACGCTGAGGGAACGGACCTAGGCTTGAGCAGTTGCCGAGGGGGGCCTAGTCTGGTTATTGCGGTCCGGTGATTTTTGCGGACATACAGTAAATAACTATATTATAATCAATATAATCATTATAATCAAGAATAATAATGTGAACTTAAGTCCAATTTATGTACTTAAAGCACAATAGCCGACTTGTATGTAAAAATAAGGTTAAAATGCACAACATTATTAGTTTGCGTTTCTCATTTTACACTGTGACCATTTTAGTGCAATAATTTAATTAATAAAAATTGTACACGAATTGATCTTGAAATAAATAGATATTAACATATGTATAAAGAAACCCAAGGAATTGCTCAGTTTATTTTGAAACAGTATTAATATATTAATACGTGAAGCGAAAACTTTTTACCCTTTTTTAAGCGAATTGCGCTAACGGATGAACGTGTTATTTGGCATAGTTAAAGTTTACTAGTGGGCACCCAGTGGTCGACATTCGACCATAGTTTATTGATTTTTTAAAGTTTGAACTTTATTAGGGTTCTTTTGTCAACTCACTTCTATAATCAAAGGTTATCATAAAGGCTACTCAGTTATTTGCCACTTTTTTAAATTATATAAACATGAAAAAAATCTATGTCTAAATGAAATAATAATTGTAAATTTGAAACAAAAAACAGGCGTTTACATAAGGTGGTAAAACTCTCAAATTTTAAGTAAATATAACTTTACGAAAATAACTCACTCAAATCATGATACAATTCTCAATTAATTTTACACGACACCATGAGTGGTAGCATTTCTGAGTGATATTGAATTAAATGTAGTCTGTACATTATGAGGAATAGTTATATGCCCAGTTATATTGAAAAGTAATGGATACACAATAGAATCAAATGATGAATCTAAAACAAAAATATTTTTAATACTACCATTAACTTTTGAAAAGAATTAATTTTTGTTCAAAATTCATCATTAACTGTACCAAATATAATTGCTACACCAGGTTGAACTGCATCATTGTAACCGCGGATATCTAAGCCATGGATTACTTTCGTGAGCAAACAAATTTTGTTATTTTGAATTTACAAAGTATTTTTGGCTCTTTTTATTGAATCATCATTTAAAGTGATTTCACCATAAAAATCCTTAATATTAAAATATTGACATTGACTTAGGTAATATTGCTTTACTCTTATGATAATGAGGCAAAATGAAAGCAGTCCTGTCACCTAAAAAATTTGACATTCAATAACACCAAAGAGAATAATAATTATTTCAGTGGGTTCATAAATTATATATCAATTTAATATATATTATTATACAATTAACCTACAATTTGACCAGTTGATTTCAAAGAGCATGCAACGTCAGTCATGTTAATAATATTGAAAAAGGTAATTGGAACGTAAGAGTAAAATGACGGATGACTTTGTCAAAACGTTCTTAATTAGATGTAAACTGCAACCTTTCGATTCATCGGTAGAATCTGTCAACCGATGAGAGTTAGAAAACTCTTTAATTTTATATGGCTGAGCAAGTATTTCGTTCAGTAAATTAAAAAAAAATAGTTGAACATTGAAACGACTGATAGAGTTTTTAAAAAAATTAATAGAAAAATATGATACCAAATTAAGGTCAATGTACATTTAATTGTTGTCAAAAATAAATGATCAAACATTAGTTACAGTTAACGCTGCATGAACTCACGGACTTCGATTATATCTTGTTTCGTCTCATTCACTCAAATAGCAGTAGTAATATCATCATCTCATTCTATCGTCTTGCTAGATTGGATAGTATATGGAATATTTACACATAAATAACTTGTTGTAGTATGTATCAAACTGAATATGTAAATAACGAGTTTGTGAAATACATTTGCAAGAATAAAGATAAAATATTGTTATAAAAACTTTGACGGAAATAATATCTAGCATTTTTTTTTATATAATAGGAGGCAAACGAACAGGCGGGATACTTAATATTAAGTGATCACAACACCAGGGGAACCGCAAGTGCATTGCCAGCCTGTGTTTGGGGCAAGGAGAGGGGAGGTGGGCCTCCGGCGCTCTTAGTGACCGAACGCAAGCACTGTTACTTCACGTATATGCTGAATATATATAAGCCCATGAGTTCAAAACGGCTGCACCTATTTGGATAATTAAGTTATTGTTGTATTTGTAGCCAGGATAAGATTGGTATGAAACAAAATGTTTGAATAATCATATGGGATAAATGAACATTTTGGTGTAAAATCAACGTATAAAAAGCGATTGAGTGAGTAAAACAGAAGATATTAGGAAGATCATCAATAATATTGACAGATTGACGTTCAACTGTTCCGTTGTCATTTTAGCTTACTGAAGTGTAAAGGGAAGATTTGGAAATATTTTCATCGTTACTACATCAGTGCAATACTGTAGCGAGCTGCTATATAAATGAACTAGCTGACCCGTGCCCAATTTGATGGGCGGTAATAAGCATTATCAAGCTACAACTTTTCTCTAGAACTCAATCATATATCTCTCATCGTTAAGGCAGCGTTCGTAGGAAACATTTCATTTGACCATTTTTTCTCCGACTCCCCAAATATTAACCCCTGCAACCTTACAAACTTTACCTTTTACCTTTTTTAGGTGGTAGAGCCACGCTGAAGCTATTACTGGTTTCAGCATGAATGGGTCGGCTCGCTCGGGGTAGTACCACCCTCTCATAGAAAACCGACGTGAAGTAACAGTGCTTGCATTGTTGCGTTTCGTTCGGTCAGTGAGAGCGCCGGAGACCCAACTCCCCTCCCCTTTCCTCTCTCCCCTCCTTTTCCCTCCCCTAACCCTTCCCTCCGAAAGATGGCAACGCACTTACGACTCGTCAGGGGTTGTTAGTGTGCATGGATGGTGGTGATCACTTAACAGCAGGTGTACCTCTTTATTATATTAGTATAGATAATATAATTAGTTAATTGCTTCTGCCCGCGACTTCGTACGCGTGGAATGGTTATTTTGGGCTAAGACGCAACGGAAGCTCTGAAAAGGAAAAAATACACTGATTTTGCAACATTCTTCATTGATGCTCCGCTCCTATGTTTCTTAGCGTGATGATATATCACAGCGTCACAAACTCACAAACTTTCCCTCTTTATAATCTACACTAATATTATAAAGAGGAAACGTTGTATTTTTGTATGTTTACTAGACTATGTTACTAGTCCGATTTCGATAATTCGTTCATTATTAGAAAGCTTTTTTTTTTTTTTTTTTATCGTGGGGAAATCCCTTATGGATACGCCACCCTCCCGGGAGAG
>MU158828.1:554866-579820 GCA_015888305.1 Antheraea pernyi | reverse complement strand
TACGACTAGGGTGTCGTCCGCGTAACAGATGAGGCGTGCTCCATATGGGAGCACGCCGCGGAGCACCCAGTCGTAGCCCATGTTCCACAGGAGCGGCCCCAAGGCCGACCCCTGTGGTCATTATTAGAAAGCTACATTATCCCTGAGTAACATAGGTTACATTTTTTACTAGAAAAAAATAGGAATCCCTATTACAATTTCAATAATGTAATCCGAGGTATGAAAAATATTGCCATAAAATGACTTTCATCGCATGCGCTGCGGAAACTATGAATGACAGAACAAAAGTATGTTCTACAATATTAAAGAACATATTAATATCTATTAAAAATCTCGTGGTACCATATGCCCAGCTATTGTGATTATTTCACTATAACTACATTTGTGAAAGAAATCTTAACAAAAACCAGACCATGCCTAAAATTCCATGTTATTCATGTATTTATATTAATCCTTATCCAAATAAATTATTTATTAATTAAATGATAATTAATAAATACTGTTTCAGTACCAGTAGATAACTTTTTCAATTATTAAAATCGGCCATTGCATTCAAAAGATATTACGAGTTTAAAATTGGCAATCTAAACAAAATATGCCGCGGCGAAGAAAGGGTCACGGGAGTTTTTTTTTTACTCGAACTGACTACGCTATTGACTTTGCAAGGTCTTCACAGCTTCACGGGACTACTAAGGCGAGCGCTTAAGGCACTCAGCCGATTTTATTTAGGTAACACGTTCAAGGGCACATGGCACACCTCGGCTTAGGCTGTTAGCCGAGAAACCCGAACTGACCTAGCTAAATTGTTCTAAGCTATTCATACATATATTCGTTTGTGAATCATACAATAAAAATTGCATGATTCACAAACGCATACGTGTATATCGGAAATGGAACGAATTAAACTATTCGATTCAGTTCGATAAGGGAAAAAAACAAAATCCTTCCACCATGTGTATATATGTGCACGTGAGTGAGTACAAGTGATGTAGGTGAGTTACTGTTTCGCGATAGTAACATGTCGGGGGCTCCATCTAGGGACGACCTCGGCTCGAGATATTACTGAAAAGCTGCGATGTGTGCAGGGACGAAAGAGGGGATCTTCCTTCGCGGCGGCACGAGGGAGGGTTAACGTGCGTGGGCGCAAACACGCATATTAAAAGATCGAATTTAAAAGTGGATTGAACGGGGTCGGTGCCGAAATCCAAAAACAGAAATAATAAAATTATTCGGTCATTTTAGGGGAAGATAGACGTAAATACATGGATACATGGATTACTCTATTTTATATGAATTATTTATTTTTGAACGACAGCGCGCGCGAATCTTTGTAGGGTAGCCGCGATGGCGGGAAACCTAGCGAGAGCTGTAATGGCACCTAATTCAGGATATTTCGATGTTGCATCGAACGACGAGATCTCGGAGTATTCATGGAAAATCAGTAATTGACCCATATAATCAATACTGGACATTGAAAAGGACAGCGTGGGGTCAGCCTGTGAAGATTTAGCCGGCTGGGGACTCGGACGGGGTTGGGGCGCAGGCTTAGGAGCCCACGGAACCTGAGAGGCCCGTGCGGGGCGGGGGGACGCGCTAATGAAATTTAATGAAACTAAGTAAAATGGTTAAATGGTTAATTTAAATCAGGCTGTAGGAGTAATCTTGGAAATTATAGACCAATTTCTGTACTGCCGTCCTTAAGCAAAATTTTCGAGAAGATTATGCTTAAACAATTATTAGGATATTTTAAAGCGCAAAAGATTCTGGATGGTCGACAGTTTGGTTTCACAAAATCAAAATCAACTACTGACGCTGGTGCAACGTTACTAAGTCATATTTTTCGAGCTTGGGAGGGATCGCAGGATGCAATTGGTGTGTTTTGTGATCTGTCTAAGGCTTTTGACTGCGTTGACCATAGTACCCTTATTTTGAAATAAGTCCCAAAACATATTACCGATTTGCCTGATAGTGAGTTCAAGAACCATGTCAAGCGGGTTTTAATATCTAAAGGCTATTATAGGGTGGATCAATACGTGAACGATTGTGACGTTTGGAAATGACGCCCCTCTCTGTGCATCAACTAATAATGAATGTGAATATTTATATTACTATAGAAATATATGACATGAAAAAATAAACCAGATCGAGTTTCTTGCTGGTTCTTCTCGATGACTGGGCTGTTTTCCGAACCGGTAGTAGCTTTGACGTTCATAAGCGCCTTCTCAGGGCCTAAATTGAATAAATGGTATTTTGATTTTGATTTTATTCACGAGTGCGGACTCTGCCGGTGCACGGGATGTGCTCGGCAGACTCGGGAAGGCCTGTTGAGATATGAGAGGCGGAGATTGAGGGCGGCTGGAGACAAGACCTGCCTACGGTAGCGGGGACATCCGCAATATTTCGCGGTATGACCCACGGCGCGGCACAAAATGCAACTCGGTGGGTCGGAGGTCTTGCGTGGGGGGAGCAGCGCCGCATTCTGGTCGTTATTGGGTTCAGATTCGATTTCTATGTCGCTAGCCGATTTTACAAGTAAAATAATATATTTGCAATTTTGAAGACATTTAGTTTTTGCACTGTTTTTTCCAAGAATGACATAGAACGTTCTTCATTGTTTTAAATATAAATTTTAATCATACAAATCAAAGAGGATATTTACAGTCGTCGAGGCACTTACGCACCTGGGTCGCAGGCGACAGTTTTGTGCGGAGTGCCCGTACACCTGGCAGTTGTGACACTGCAAGGGTACGGACGTTTTGCGCGGCGGCTTGATGATAACGCCGGAGAGGCCGCACAGGGTCGTGATATTGAATATTGCTTTCCCTTGACGGGTGCGATCAAGAATGAATAATACCATGTCGTATGGGGCCTTGGTGTGCGGAGAGCGCATGCGATGTACCTCGCGAACAGGGAGCTTCTGTTCTTTGAGGTCGTAGGAGTTGTGGGTCACGGGAAAGGGGCGCGCACATCTATATCGTAGGTAACCGCGCGACTTATTCGCGCAATAGAATTTTAGCTCATAGTAATAGGTCGGCATTCAGTTACAATCCACAAATTGATTATGTTCATGTTATGTTCATCAGAACAAAATCCAAATTGGGAATCAATAAGATTTGTACCAAATGTCACCAGTGTTTAGCTTAACTGTGAGTTAATTTGCCAGATACAGTAAAGTGTAGCTCCCGCTAAGCTATCATGAACCAAAACAGTTGAATTCACCGGGTAGTTTTTTTCATCTTATCATTTTGTTAGGTTTGCACAATCATCTACCCTCGAACAAAAGACATTTCTTTCTGTAAGATTTTCGATTCTGGGTTGGATTCTGGGTACAAGATTTTCAAGACTATGATCTCTTTTAACCAATCCACACAAAATAAAATAAAAACGATTGTGTAGCAAGACTTACTATACGTAAGAATTACTTAACGCATTTACTATAACCACTCCCCGGATTGGCCATAAAACCAGAACACTATATTTCACGTAACACAAGAACTGAACCTCTTAAAATTACTTAAGATTCTTCTTAAAACTATATGATTTATTAAATTAAGCCATAGATGATCTGTACTGATAAAATCGATCTAAGATAATAAATGTAAATTCTTAACAACTTTCATTAAAAAAAAGTGTGTGTGTACTCATGTACACGCGTTACAAGTTATACTTCTTTGGCGTAACAAGATAAAAATCTTTTCAAAAATTTCATCTTTCGCCTTATTCTACGTTTGTAGACAAAACGACACTAACAATAGAAAAAGTTGACTACTTATAGCTAACTTCAGGGTGTCGGTTTTTCGTGACGGTGTGCGCGCGCATCGTAAATCACTTTTCTCTAACTCTCATCACTTTTCCCTAACGCACCAAAAGGAGTATAACTTCAAAAACTTACGCTATTTTTTGGTTATCACGGGAAAGGGGCGCGCACATCTATATCGTAGGTAACCGCGCGACTTATTCGCGCAATAGAATTTTAGCTCATAGTAATAGGTCGGCATTCAGTTACAATCCACAAATTGATTATGTTCATGTTATGTTCATCAGAACAAAATCCAAATTGGGAATCAATAAGATTTGTACCAAATGTCACCAGTGTTTAGCTTAACTGTGAGTTAATTTGCCAGATACAGTAAAGTGTAGCTCCCGCTAAGCTATCATGAACCAAAACAGTTGAATTCACCGGGTAGTTTTTTTCATCTTATCATTTTGTTAGGTTTGCACAATCATCTACCCTCGAACAAAAGACATTTCTTTCTGTAAGATTTTCGATTCTGGGTTGGATTCTGGGTACAAGATTTTCAAGACTATGATCTCTTTTAACCAATCCACATATGTTTAACCCAAATGTTTAAAACAATTGTTCACCCGTGCAAAGCCGGGACGGGCCGCTAGTATTAAGTATATAAGTATAGATAATGTATTAAATTAATAGTGACAACTGAAAAAAAAAACAAACAAACAATGCAAAATTGTAACATATGTATTATCATGACATTATGTTATGTTGCTATTAAAGTTATACTTGTAACGTGGTGTTTCAGACTCAGTAAAACCAGTAACAGTTATTTAGGTAATAGTGTTAGGTTATACAACGAAGTTTCATAGCACGTTATCGATTTGCCGGATTATAAGTTTAAGCGCCATATCAAACGGGTTTTAATGTCAAAAGGTTATTATATAGTGCATCAATATGTGAACCATGGTGATGTCTGGAATTGACCCCTCTCTGTGCATCCACATTGCATTACACTTGCGATGTCTTCGAAACATACTGGGCATAACGTGGTAAAATCGCGTGACAAACGAGTCCGTTCTGAGTGAGGCACAGCTTCCTAGCATTACCGCTGTTCTCAAAAAGAGATGACTGTGTTAGTTAGGGCACGTGCTTCGAATGGAACGAACTCGTTTGCCAAGATAAATTCTGCTTAGAGAGGTTGCACATGCACAGAGGTCTGTTGGCCATCATATGCTTCGTTTTAACGATTGCACTAAGCGTGACATGGCTACATTCAATATCCCAAGCAGCCAGTGGAAGGAGCTAGCCTTGGACCGTCTAATTCACAAAGGCCAATCAAAGCACGACACGAGCTGATTTCGGTAATTGGAAGAAAAACGCTTGAGGCGTCACGAGCAGGCCTGCTATGATATTTTGCGTAATTTACTTTGTTTATTTATTGTACACAAATGAAGTGGATGGGAAATAATACCACGGAACATGAGATGCCACGAAAACTCCAAAAAACTTCATGCAAAGTTCTAACAACGGAGCCATAATCTTGTTAATTCATTGAAATGGCGTTAAGAAACTTATAATATCATTCATTACCTAATAATTTAAAAGGTTGATTATCAAAAATAAAATAATAAATAGATAATACATTTTAAAAGAAGATGCTATTTTACCTCCGCAAATAATCAAAGCTGATAATTGCAATAATAAACGATTTATAAACATTGTGTGTGCGTGTATGTGAACGTGCATTTAAAAACAACAGCGAGAACGATCTACAGCAGCCAGGTTAGTGGTCTACCTTATGTGGGGCGTATGGAAATACCGAACTGAGGGACAAATCAGGCCATCCCGGGTAATTGGCGGCAAAAATACTACCGGACAACAATTTGCCTCCTTATATGTTAGACCTGAGAGAACAGGTAAACCTTTGATTACAGTTTCGGCGGCGGTTTTGAAGAATCCTACGACTTATTTAGCTGCGAGATTAGGTATTTCGGTTAAAAACCTCATCATTTCAGATGACGGCTGTCGTAATAATCCTCGGATAGATATCATTTTTGGTAGTGATATTCTTGGTGAAATTTTACGTCATAGGGTTGAGTTAGGATCAAACGGATTTTATGCGCCGCCGACGCGCGGGACGTCGTAGGCGCGGTGGTGGTGACTTCCACCAGAGGCCACCCTGAGGGAACCTCCCAGGTAGGCCACGTAGGGATAGGGGGGAGTAGGCTAGGAGACCTCTGGCTTGCCTACTTACCGAGTAAGTAGACAAAACCAGAGGTTAGGTGGGCTTAGGGACTGTGTAGGCAGGTAGGATCGGTAGGGTTAGGGATGGTAGGGTGGGGGTAGGGGGTGAGCAGATTCGGTAACCTCTGGCTTGCCTACCTACATAGTGGGTAGGCAAGTCTAGGGAATAGGGGGGCTTAGGGCTTGAGACAGGTAGGGTAAGGTTAGTATCAAGGGATGGGGAGGGGGATGTTTAGGTTAGCGTAGGCCGGAGGGGACGTCGGGGTGGCTGAGGCGGAGGAGGAGTAAACCTCGATAAAAAATCATTGGCGGGGTGACGGCGAAGGGGTTTACCTCTCTTCTGCCGGCCGAACCCAGGGGGGAAGGGGCGGGGGCCCTGACCTCTCATTGCACGGGTTTGACGGGCTGGGAGGCAGTCTCGCAACCAGACTGCCTCAGCCGGGTGCATGGTGTTTTTAAGAAATCTGGTGACACTGACAAGATACGAGTTGTGTTTGACGGTAGTGTACAGACGAGTGGCGGTGTTTCTCTCAATGATTGTTTATATTCTGGAGAACGATTACAAAACGATATAACAAATATAATTTTAAACTTTCGATGGCCATATATAGTTTTCACGACAGATATAAAGATGATGTTTCGGCAAACTTGGGTTCATCCTGAAGACAGGCGATACCAGCTTATCTTCTGGCGACCGAAACCAACAGAACCATTACTTATTTATGAACTAACAACAAACACTTACGGATTGAAGGCCAGTCCATTTGTTGCGATACGTTGTCTACATCAATTAGCTCAAGAAGAAATGAATAACTACCCTCGGGCGGCACGGATTCTTCTTCATAATTCGTATGTAGATGATTTAAATGGTGGTGCTGACACTCTTACTGAAGCCCGCGAACTAAAGGCAGAATTAACCTCACTCATGAGTACGGCCGGCTATGAATTACGGAAGTGGTCATCTAATGATCCTGCACTGCTAGATGATTTACCAATAAATTACTTGGAGACACCTCGCACCTTTGACGAGACAGAGGGAAATAGTTTCATTAAGGTACTAGGTATTGAATGGGATCCGAAGTCCGACTGTTTCACCTACCGAATAAGATTACCTTTGATAACCGAAACGGTAACCCGACGGCATATTTTATCAATGGTCGCAAGGATATATGACCCCTTAGGTTGGATTAGTCCGGTTGTATTTAAGATAAAATTATTACTACAGCTGCTCCTTAGTAGCGTAGGCAGCAAGAAAATCGATTGGGATTCACCAGCACCAGCTGATATCCTTCGGAAATGGGAGAACATCCTCGTAGATCTACCTAATTTACAAAGGCTATTCTTATCTAGATGCTTGAAACCAAAAAAAGGTGGTAGTTATACGTTACATGGATTTTGTGATGGGTCATCTTTAGGGTACGCTGCTGCGATCTATCTTCGCTCAGAGGATGAGGACGGTTTAGCGAACGTACAACTCTTAATGGCTAAGTCTAAAATAGCTCCTTTGAAAACAAAACAAACTATACCGAAGTTAGAATTAAACGGGGCAAATCTGTTAACGACGCTCATTAATCACGTTGTGTCTTCGATGAGACACAATGTTGAATTCGAAGAAGTTGTGGCATGGTGTGACAGCACTATTGTACTAGCTTGGATTCACACACCACCTTATAGGTTGCAAGTGTTTGAGGGTAATCGAGTATCGCAGATTAACTCGTCCACGGTTCCGATTCGTTGGAGGCATATTCCCAGCGATATGAATTGTGCAGATGTAGCATCACGGGGAACATCGGCGGCTGAATTATTAGATCATCAGTTATGGTGGAGACCACAGTGGCTGTGTCAGTCTTCAGAACATTGGCCCAAGGATTATTTACATTTCCCAGCAGATCTTCTACCCGGTCTTCGAACAAAGGTTATAAATGTTAATGTCTTACAACAGGAATTTGACTTGTTTCAACGTTATAGTTCATATGATAAACTTATTAATGTCACGGCTTATATTTTGCGCTTTGTACATAATTGTAAAAATAAACCTCGTATTACCGGTGTCATTTCGGTTCTAGAACGAAGAAATGCTCTTAAATACCTAATTCGATTTGTCCAGCAAGACTGTTTTTCAGAAGAAATATTATCACTGAAATTGGGTAAGCCTATTAAAACTATTATGCGACGACTAAGCCTGTTTATAGATAAAGATAATCTACTGCGAGTCGGTGGTCGAATAGACGCATCCAAACTGTGCTATGAAGCCAAGCATCAGATTTTGCTTCCCGGGAAAGGTCGGTTTACAGAAATATTAGTCAGCTATTATCATCAGGCACATTGCCATGTCGGAGCCTACGCTCTTGCTGCTATTTTATCACAGAGGTATTGGATAGTTTCAGTTCGACGTATCACAAGACAGGTTACCTTCCGTTGTATTCAATGTTATCGGTCTCGTGCACATCCAATGCAACCGTTTATGGCTGATTTACCACCTGATCGTGTCAACGGGGTACGGCCTTTTCTCAGTGTTGGTACTGATTTTGCCGGTCCATTCTTCATTAAATCAAGTACATTAAGAAATGCGAAGATTCAAAAGTGCTATTTGTGTATATTTGTTTGTTTATCTACAAAGGCTGTACACTTTGAGATTGTAACAGATTTGTCGGTCGAGGCATTTATTGCGGCCTTTACTCGGTTTATTTCACGGCGTGGACTTCCATCATTAGTTAGATCAGACTGTGGTACAAACTATGCCGGTTCTGACAAATACTTGAGAGAATTATATTGTTTCTTGAAAACTAATCACTCCGACATAGAACGTGATTTAGCGAAGCAACATATAACGTGGTCGTTTAATCCACCAGCGAGCCCTAATTTTGGAGGGCTCTTTGAAGCAGCAGTTAAATCTGCTAAGACGCACTGCAAACGAGTATTAGGTGAAACACGGCTCACTTTCGAGGAATTAACCACCTTTTTCACTAAGGTGGAAGCAGTACTAAACTCACGCCCTTTGTGTCCTCTAAGTACGGATCCTTCAGACTTCGAAGTCCTAACCCCAGGACATTTTTTGATTGGTCAACCTCTAGTGGCTTTACCGGAATATCCGATTACGGAAATCAAAATGCATCGCTTGTCCCGTTATCAGCAGATTCAAAAGATGTCTCAACATTTTTGGTCTCGGTGGAAAAATGAATATCTTCATACCCTTCAACAACGTTTTAAGTGGACCTCACAAATTGAACCTCCCCGATTAGATGATTTAGTTTTAATAAAGGAAGACAACATGCCTCCAACACAGTGGAGACGCGGTCGGCTAGTAAAACTATTACCCGGTAAGGACGGTATCGTGAGGGTTGCTGAAGTCAAAACGCAGCATGGTCTTCTTTTAAGACCTATATCAAAATTATGTCGTTTACCTATTACTTAATAACCAAGGCTGGCCTTGGTTAGGCGGGGGGATGTTCGGGCATTTTTCATATTCTCGATATGTGGGTAGATCGCGATACCGGGTTTGCGCGATCGCGACGCCTACAACGGACAGTTGGGCTCCTTAACCTGTAATGTGAACTTTGCGTTGCGGGATTTTATTTGTTTATGTGTGGTTTTTGGTCTTTAATTGCAATAATAAACGATTTATAAACATTGTGTGTGCGTGTATGTGAACGTGCATTTAAAAACAACAGCGAGAACGATCTACAGCAGCCAGGTTAGTGGTCTACCTTATGTGGGGCGTATGGAAATACCGAACTGAGGGACAAATCAGGCCATCCCGGGTAAACTTTAGATTTTTGCAAAAACACAGTAAAAATCCTATCAATACATGAGAAAAAACAACCTAATCATCGAGAAGAACCGGTGAGAATCTCGATCTGGTTTATCTTTTTAACATATGTATATATCATCATAGGCCTGTGTTTTTGTGTTAAAAAGATAAACCAGATCGAGATTCTCACCGGTTCTTCTCGATGATTAGGTTGTTTTTTCTCATGTATTGATAGGATTTTTAACACATAACAGTAATAAAAAAAATGCTTTCATATTTTTTATAAATTTCCTTGCCGTCATTTATAGAACTGGAAATTTCAAACAACTACTTTCGATATCGTACGAATAAGTTGATTTATCTTTAATTTTCTAATATACACCTAAATGTCATCTACGTGCAAGCAAAGGAAGTCATACTGTGATGAGATGTTTTGTTTTTTCTCACCTGTCCAATGAATTTCTTTACGCTTTTTTTTAAAATATTATTGTTCAATACGCGCTTCACTTAGTACGAGGGGACAATGGCGGGCCGCCTAATATAAAAAAAAGTTATGCGTATAAGTTTGAAGCCATACTTATTTATCTAATTGAATGTGCCTTATATAGAAATATGTATTTGGATAATTCTTTTGTCTTTGTATTTATAATTGTCAGGACAAGGTTTGTATGAATCTGAAGATTTATAGGCAGGCGCAGTGTAGTCACTTTGTTATATCATCTTATATATAAACTAGCAGGCACGGCGGACTTTGTCCCGCCCTGATAATAATAAAATCCTAGGCTCAGACTTCAGCGCCACGTACCGGGTTCAATTGAGAATCTAAATCATGCTCGAATCCACTGGAACATACACAAAAAATAATCAAAATCGGTCCAACCACTTAGGTCTTCGGTTCAGTCACATACAAACGGACAGAAAAAGATAAAAATAAGAATGAAATTGTTAACGTAATTAACGTATTTAAGTTGATTAGTATTAATAATGTATCCGTCTAAATAGCTTTCGAATTGTAGTTCATCATTTTTTTAGAAGATATAATGAATATAATGGGCTACCCTTTAATATATACTGTCAGAGAGTTCTTTGTAGATCTATAAAGGAGGAGTAAGTACCCCACCATGCATTATATTGTTATATTTCAAAGGGATTAGGCAGAGTTTTCAATGAAAACTCCCAGGCGGCTTAACTTTTTCCTACATTTCTAACAATTGTCGTAATATTTCAACCAATTTACACAAAACCTGGACAAATTATATACCTACAACTTTCTCGTGAATCATATATCTCTATATATCTATTGGTGAAACATGCTTTAAATTAATTGCAAGTAGAAAGTAAGTAAGTTTTTTCTATATATACACAAACAGTCGAAAGAAATAAATAAAAAACGAATTAAATTATTAAAGTTTAAAAGAATTTCGAATTTTGTTCAGTGATGTGTATTTTTTTGCCGTGTAGAAGTGAGACAGGCACTGGGCAAAGCAAACAAAGTCGCGGGCACCTGCTAGTTATACAATAAAGTCTATATTCATGCTCAAGTCGGCTGGAAATTAATACATCCGCGGAAATTAAGCTGACAATGTCCCTCAGGAAAACAGCGTCAGTCGGTTCGAAAACAAAAAGTGTACACGCGTTAGAAGTTATATTTCTTTGGCGTAACAAGATAAAAATCTTTTAATTTTTTTATCTTTCACCTTATTCTACATTTGTAGAAAAAACGACACTAACAATAGAAAAAAGGTATTTAATACATTGAAAGTTTTAATACAAAGAAATACAAAATGTTGACTATAGCTTTTAGGGTGTCGGTTTTTCGTGACGTTTACTCTCATCATTTTCCCCTAACGCGCCAAAAGAAGTATAACTTCAAAAATACAATTTGACTTTATACACATTCGCCGATCTAGAAACTCGTAACAACAATTCGAACCACTACGTCAAGTTTTTGACCTCATGTAGGGTGGTTGAAATACAGTCAAACATGAGTGCAGACATAATCACAACTTCAAATTTTCATCGATCATCGATGTAATAATTCGGTACTGTAATTTTTTTTTATTGTAGCACAGCAATGTGAGTGCACTGTGCCTGATGGTAAGCACAGTACAATCCAAAAACAACGGCGACCACCGAGTGACACACTATCCATCGCCTTAATAAATTCAGATAATGTTCTCCACGCGTCAAGAGTTGCGGTCACAGCTAATAATGTTCCTGAAAGCTCATTTTTTTTTATTGTTGATAATATTAGGTCTTTACCTATGAAATAGCCGTTTTGTATAAAAAAAATTAAACGAATTTTTTTCATGTATTTTTTATTTGTATTAATCGAAATAATCGCTCATGCAATCAAAGCGTTTTTGCCAACGCAGTGGCAGTTTATTGAAGCCCTTCTTAAAGAAATCAGCTGGACGGGAGGCAACAAATTCTTCAAAGGCATTTTGTACTGCCTCTCGGGTATTACATTTTTATCCCACCAAGGAGTTATCCAAATTCTGGAAAAAGTAGTAGTCTGTAGGCGCAAGGTCTGGTGAGTAAGGCGGATGACGGAGAACTTCCAACCCCAGTTCTTGCAACTTGGAGAGCATCTGCTGTGCAGTATGAGATCGCGCACCGTCGTGCAGGAGCAGCGGCGACGAGCTGGTTCGAGATGTGCCAGCTTCTCCATCATTGTGTTCAGTTCTTCGCAGTATATATCTGCAGTAATGTTCACCCCGTTTGCTAAGAAGCTGTGATGAATCACACCGGCGCTAGACCACCAAACAGTGACCATCACTTTTCTAGGGGTAAGTTTTCATTTAGGGCATTGTTTAGGTGCTGAACCAGAGTCCATCCAACTTGCTGAGCGCTTGCGGTTATCAAACAGAATCAATTTTTCATCGCAGGTAACAATGCGGTTCAAAATTCCTTAATTTGTGTGTCTGTTGAGCAGTGCAAGGCACGTCTCGACGCGTACTTCCCGCTGGCGATCATTGAGTTCGTGAGGCACCCATTTGCCAAGCTTTTTTACCTTGCCAATTTGACGCAAATAGACCAATATTGTTTTGACGCTAACGTCCAAAGCTGCTACTAATTCAGCCTTAGATTGTGTATCATCAGCTTTCACAATCGCCTTTAATTCGTCGTTGTCGACCACAGTCTTCGGACCACCGCGAGGTTCATTTTTCAGGTCGAAATTCCCAGAACGGAAGCGAGCAAACCAATAACAGGCGGTGCGTTGGTTTGTAGTGTTAGCTCCGTGAACGTCGTTGATGTTGCGTGCCGCTTGTGCCGCGTTGTTGCCACGGTACTCATATTCCATAATTACTCGAATTTTTAACGTATCCATGATGCCAAAAGAGATTTAAATGCGATGAAAATGTAACACTAATCAATAAACAAATGACTACTGTTGAAAAAAGAATTCCATGTTTTTAAAATAAAATTAATTTGAAATTAGAATTCTTAGCCAAATAAAATTATTTTGATTTGAAATGGCCAGTACAGCAGAACCGCAATTTCATATGTAAAGTCCTATTATTTTAATCTTTTTAGAAAATGTCTGTCTGTATCTGTATGAACTCGCATCACTGCTAAAGTACAGGGTTGACAATAAAACTTCATATCAGAAAATCATAAAACATATCCTTAGGAGTAACTTAAATTTTGTTTCATTAAAATCGGTCTAGTCTATTAAAAGTTATTGTAATTTTAATGGCGCCGCGACTTAAGTATGAGAGAGAAGTAGATAAGCAAATATACTGAATACGTTCAGATGACTTTATTAGTCATTGTTTTATACATCAGTTCCACGTGGACGAAGTCGCGGGCACAGCTAGTAGAAAATAAAATTAGAAAAAAAAGTGAATTAAATTAATAAGTTAAATTAATATTATTAATAAATTAATAAGTTTGGACGCAATAATATTTACACGTCTAAACAGTCGTTTATGAAATGTCTATTAAAGTCAAATAACAGGCAAATGGACTAAGAGATATATGTACATAGTTACATTTAATAACCATGTAAAATACATTATACGAAATCCAATTCGCCATTTACTATTTTCCCAAAGGCGGCATAGAAGAAAATTACTACATTTCCACAGAAAAAGTACTGCATCAGCTTGTACATTTCGTACAAACAGCAGCAAAAGCGCGGAATAGCCAAATTAATTGTAAAATACATATTGGTTTATAGTCTGCTTAAGCGGATAATACTAATGTATGATTTACGTAATTATAATTATTTGTTGTAAAGCAGGTATTTTATTGACTAATAGAAAGTAGCGATGTTCCTTTTTTCCAAGGCATTAGTTAGAAATTTTAGACAGGTTTAAATGGAGCCGCTATTAGTGCGTTTTATTTATATCTCTCTTCGGTTAAACATTTCAGTCAATGCTGCACTTATTGCATATATGATGTTCACAAGTTAGGGGTGTCGAATAACATCTAAGACTTGAGACATCCAAGCCACCTGCACGTGGTGCACCCTGCTGTATAACGGACGAGCCAATGGCGAAAGTGGGGTGGTAGGGTTTTACAGCCTGATTGGGTCGCAACCACCAAGTACATGGCAAAAAAGCCCGTCATAGTGATTCGCTTCTGCGGGTCGCGTGTCGGGATCAGCCTGTGCATATCCAGCTTTTCGCAGGCCGGTATGACAGCGGTGACCGGCGACGGATAGTGTGTCACTCGATGGTCGCCATTGTTTTTGGATTGTACTGTGCTTACCATCAGGACGGGGAGGAAGGGAAGAAGGAAGAGGAGGGTAGGGTATATGGGTCTCCGATGCTCTCACTGAGCGAACGAAACGCAACAATGCAAGCACTGTTACTTCACGTCGGTTTTCTCTGAAAGGGTGGTACTACCTCGGTCGAGCCGACCCATTCATGCTGATATCAGTAATAGCTTCAGCTTGGGTCTATCACCTACAAAAATAATGGCTATCGTAAGGTTTCAGGATGAATGGGTCGACTCGCCCGGGGTACTACCACCCGACCCACAGAAACACCCACGTGAAGTAACAGTGCGGCACAGGCTGGAAACACACTTGCGACTCCTCTGGCGTTGGTGGTGTCTATAGACGGTGGTAATCACTTAACATCAGGTGAACCACCTATTCGTTTGCTTCCTATGAAAATAAAAAAAATCTAGGATTTTGTTGTTGTTAGTTTATGAAGACGAAATAAAATTATTTGCTTATATATATCATTATTTCCAACCCATTAAGTTTCAATTTATTGGTGTTAGTTACGGTCAAGCTGTTCTTATTTTACTGTAGTATACGATAAAATAGCTAGGTAGCCATTTGTATTTCTCAAATTCTTATTTAAATATAAGCCAGAAAATAATGAAATCTCATTTCTTGGCGAAAAGAAATTGTATTTGGAATTGTTGCTCATGTCTGTAAAATTACTTTAAGAAAACAGTGCCAGTATGTGTAATTTATAAAGGAATGTGTTAAAAATATGACGTAATTGTTTAATAGTAAATAATTAAAAATTACAGATATATTACATAACAACTTTGTGGTATGTAAACCATAGATTTATTGGCAGGGCTTTGTATTGCCCTCAAGGTAAACTACCACCCTTAATTCTATAGCCAAGCATATGTTAGTGCATTCCAGTAGCTGCAATTAAGATACAAGGCTCTTCTAGGTTAACAACATTACCTTTTAGACCACATCGTAATTTGGTTTCATATTAGATAATAGTCCAACGCTAAAATAGAACGAAGAAGAAACTATATTTCTTGTAGCAAATACATGGACAATACAACATTTTTTTTTATTGAATTGAATATGAAAACGAATTGTATTAAGTATTAGCTTCTGCTCGCGACTTCGTCAGCGTGGAAGTTACTTTAGCTTAACGCTAACACGCAGCGAAAGCTCTCAAAAAGAAAACCCTAATTTTGAAACATTCTTCACTGGTGCTCCGCCCCTATTGGTCTTAGCGTGATGATATGCCTATATAGCCACCCTCGATAAATCAGCCATCTACCACTGAAATAATTTTTCAAATCGGACCGGTAGTTCCTTGGATTGGCGCGTTAAACCAAACAAAGAAACCATCCATCTCTATAATATTAGTATAGACTAGCTGTATCCCGCGGCTCCGCACGCGTTTTTTTAAAATGTATTAAAGAAATGTAATATTGTAAGTAGGTATATACATTACAGAAATACTTTTTCAAAAATAAAAATAAATTTTTAAAAATAACTACGTTACGCACGCCATCTACTGTAACATGTAACGCGTAGATTAAATATGTAAATACTAATAGTATATCGAATGGGATGGGATTTATAATCAGCAACATACCTGGAACTTTAACTTACTATATACCACATTCAGTGCTCACTAACACTATATAAGAAAGTAATGAAAATTTTAAGCTATACATTATCGAACAATATGTGTTAAATCTTTTGTTATATAGATATATTATGCCTATATTGTCGATATAATTGTGTTATTCTTATATGTTGCTTTAAACACTGAGTTGTGTAGACGCAAACGCAGTAAATAAAACAAAATAGTCGCCAAATTGACCAAAAAGATAATATTTACAGTAAACAACATATTTTTGATTAATTTCACAACGGACCAATTCACAGGTCATCCCTACTACGAAATCTTGGCTAACAAAATAAAATAGTCTAAGTTACTTCTTATATTGAGTTATCTGTAAGTGAAAGTCCCGTGAAAATCAGTTCAGGGATTGCGGATATTCCACTTCGGCCGAAGGAGAATAACAAACCTAAATTACTATTTGTGAGGTCTGCTATCTACCAGTGGGCACCCCGTGAAAATCGGTCCAACCATTTTGGAAAGAGCAATGCGGACGAATCCGCGAACAAATAAAATAGAATATGTTAACCGCTATAATTTCGGATATCTGCCAGTAAAGTTCCTGTTAAAATAGGTCCAGCCGTATTGGACATTACCCGGAACAAACAAACAAACAAACAGAGAAAATATAATAATATAAAAATACCGACGGGATATAAAGATTTTTTTTTGTTATTTGTAGCCACATCCATTCACCAAAAAGTTGTTATTTTAATTTCACATATACACACTTTATTTTTATAATACGTAATAGATTACAAATAAAAAATTTGAAACAAAACAAACATAGAATAAACATTTTGAACGGAAATACAAAATAAACTTAAAATATTTGCGATAGAAAGTTACCACGTTACAATGGCAACGTACATAATACTAGCGTTAATACGTAGCTAAAAGGAAAAAAACAGCCCGATTTTGAAACATTATCCATTTGTGCTCCGCTCCTATTGGTGTTAACGTGATGATATATAACCTATAGCCTTGCCCGATAAATGAGCTATATAATACCGAAAGAATTTTTCAAATCGAACCTGTAGTTCCTGAGATCATCGCGTTCAACCAAACAAACAAACTCTTCAGCTTTATATATTAGTATAGATATAAGATTAATTTTAACTAGTGGGCACCCAGTGATCGACATTCGAATTTTTTAAAGTTTGTACTGTATTAGGCTTCTTTTGTCAAAGGGTATACTTCTATAATCAAAGGTTTTCATCGTGGCTTCACAGTTATTTGCCACTCTTTTTTTTAAATTATATAAACATTTAAAAAGATCTATGCCAAAATGACAATTGAAATTAATTATAAATTTGAAACTAAAAAACAGGCGGTTATATAAGGTGGTAAGGCTCTCAAATTCTAAGTAAATATAACTTAACAAAAATAAAGAAATTGATCGCAATAGGATCAAATGATGAATCCAAAACAAAGATGTTTTTAATACTACTACTATTAATCGTTTGAAGTTAGTTCACGATAAAAATAAAATTATACTTATGACAACGTGAAGCAAAGTGACATGAAGTGAAAGCAGTCCTGTTACCTAAAAATTTTGACTTTCAATAAGACCAAAGAGAATAATGATTATTTCAGTGGTCCCATAAATTTACTGAAGTTAAACTATTTATCAATTAATTATTAATGTATATTTTGAATTTATATATTATTATAAAATTAACCTACAATTTGACCAGTTGATTTCAAAGGGCATGTAAGGCATTCAACGTCAGTCATGTTAAAAATATTAAAGGGGTAATTGGAACGTAAGAGTAAAAGGAAGAATGTCACAACGTCTTTTTCTTTTGCATGTGTGTATATGTTGTATAAAATGCATGCAGTAGCATGTATATTTTAATTAATTTAACATACTTCTAATGCATTTTATATAAAAAAAATAGCTTTATGCACTTCTCCTCCATTTAAACTTTAACTATGCTAAATTTCAAGTTCTTCCGTTCGCGCAATTCGCTTAAAAAAGGGTACAAAGTTTTAGCTTCACGTATTAATACATAAGGTAAGACTTATTTCAATGGCTTTATAAATGTATTAAATCATATATATTTAGTTATCTATATTTATTAATTATGATTATTTACTACATGAATTATTTATGTACTAATGTATGGTATGGATTTAAATATTATTATATATAATATTTAAAATAATAATTATATTATTGTAAAATTAACCTGTAATTTGTCCAGTTAAATTCAAAGAGTATATATGGTATGATTAGTTATATGTTATAATATCATTATTGAATGTAGAATGAAAACATGGTAATTGGAACGTAAGAGTTAAAAAAATACATACAGTCGAGCATAGCAACCTCCTTCGCAACCTTTTTTGAAGTCCTTTATTGACGGATGTCAAAATGTCTTTTTTGTTTACATGTGTATATATGTTGTGTAAAATTGAAGCAGTAGTGTGAGTAATGCATATTTTAATTAATTTAATGTACTTCTAATCCATTTTATATAAAATAAATAGCTTTTTGCACTTCTCCTCCATATAAACTTTAACTATGCCAAATTTCACGTTCATCTGTTCGCCCAATTCCGATAAAAAGGGGTACAAAGTTTAGGCTTCACGTATTAATATATATGATGATAATAACATATTGGTTTTCCTTGTGGAATAAAAAATATCCTTTCAAGATAATTGTTATTCAACATATCACTATAGAAAATATCACAACCGGATGAACTCATTCAAATAATGGAGAATATGATACAGAAAACTGTCAACCTTCGAAATAAACCGAAAACGTAATAAGATTATCTCTATACATAATAATGACCTGATTTTTTCTCGAATACTCTTTCGGTATATGAGTTAATACGAAACTTTGGATGTGGTATTTATTACAAAAAAGTTTTCTACTAAGTTTTAATCTTCTTTTCGGAGAAATGATATAAAGAAAAAAAATCACTTGACAAGTAATCATAGACGTCAAGTAGATGGAACTCGACTATAATTGATTTTTGATGTGAAACATCTATAGACGCGGGTACACCTGATTTTGGCTTGACGCGACGTGGCGACTCAAAACACGAACGTATTAACGAAAGACTCGAAAACTTTACAACCCTATCTATGTATATAAAAATAAGATTCAAATTGTTTTGTCGTCGACTCGTTATACTAGTGTTACACGGCACCAACGACCTAGCGCCCTTTGATAAATGCCGCCAAACACACCGCGCCTGCGCTTAGTTGAATTTTTGTATTTTGTATTTAAACAAATGAATATTTATGTAATAAAATAAATAAACAGTCATTATTTTATGGAAAAACTTGTAATGCTTTATCTTTTCATTATGCCATAGCTGATTCCTGTCATAATCTGTCATTTTAGGCGTATAACTTATACAAAACAATTTCCATGTTTCACATCTGCCAGGCGTCCTGTGATGGCTCAATTTTATATAATTTTAACCCGTGGTCTAGGATGGTAAACACGCGAAACCTAGACGGGACTGGGTCTCAAATGCAGCTGACGGAACAAACTAACAGGTGCTTGGTGATAGATTTTCAACTTGACGGTGGTAGCCAGCCTGGTGGACTTAGAAAAAGCCCTACCAACTATGCTATGGTTTCATCCCGATGTTTACCTTTACAATCATCTAAATTAATAAAATATTAGAGATCTAGCTAAAACTACTAACTCAATTTTAATCAATTTTAGTTCAACTTCTTAGACACTTAGACGTTATCAGAAAGAAATTATGACGATAGCTTCGTTAAATATATAGTTATTATGAAAGAAACCATAATTTTTATAATCACTACGCGTTAAGCGATGTTTATTTTTTGCTGCGGAGAAGTGGGGCAAGTGGTGTTGTGTGCATGCGCCGGGAGAGGGGAAGTAACTTTGTTTGCAACGGTACTGTATAAACAAAGTATATTTTTGATGATATTTTTTTGATATTATATTTATGTGTACATAGACTATATGCTAAATTAAAAAACAGCGCAGACTAAGTCGCGGGTATTAACTAATTGTATATATCTTTTTTATTCTATAACGTCATTTGCAAGCGTGTACAAATGCGTCATTCCTTAGTTATTTTTTTATTTCTTTATTATAATATATATAAGCAGAAATAGAAATTGTATCTTCTTTAAGTATATTCTACACGCAGCGTCAGTGAAATTTATTTTATTTATATATATAATATATATGTATATATATCTTGGGAAAATCTTTATTATGCAATTCACTACGAGATTAGTTACAACAGAGAATTCTTATTATCATAAAGCTTATAATTAGCGGATTCCACTCGCGTTTAATCCATACCAATATAAAAAAATGTAAGTTTGTTTGTCAGGGGTACAAAATACGGTATACGGTACATACGGGAAAACGGTACTTTTCATTGAGAAATAAGTACTCTTCCCGATGGGTAGGTCAAACCTAAAATACGGCTAACGAAATCGCGAGCAAAAGCTAGACTGTAATATCTAGAATTACTATCAACGCAGTTAGTTAAGCCTATCAAGTTCTATATGACGCAGTACTTCTGCAGTAGTTGACGCTAAGGAACTTCAACGCAAAAGCTGTTAACACACTAAACACAAAGGGGCTGTTACTGAAGTGCAGACGCCGGATTTTTTTATTTTTTTTTCGAACTGACTATGCTATTGACCAAGTAAGGTCTTAACAGCTTCACCGGACTACTAAGGCGAGCGCTTAAGGCACTCAGCCGATTTTATTTTGGCAACTAGCTCAAGGGCGCGGCACACCTCGGCTTTGGCTGTTACCTGATACATGCAATTCGCGACCTATCCTTTTTTTTTTTTTATCGTGGGGAAATCCCTTATGGATACGCCACCCTCCCAGGGGAGAGGATAGGTTATGTCCGAGTCGCACGGACTAAAACCCCACGGTGTACCGACAGACCGTTTTGTGGGGGCGGCAAGGGATCGTTCAAGCTAATCAACCTTGTAGAGCCGCCCCCACGGTCCGCCCGGCGGAAGGTGACCGCCGGGCTCCTACCTATAGAGGGACAGACCGGGTACACACCGGCTGCCCCCCAATGAAAAAACAAACATTTTTCGAAGCAATACACGCTATACGGAACCCCGCAACCGGACGTTATTAACACGTCCGAACCAAAGAAGTGCGAACCAATAGATAAGCTATCGGCCATTTGTCGTTGCTAATAATACCCCGTTTAAGACGTTGATCGATGAAGCGGACAGCTCTCGCCAGATGTCAGTGTATTTACCCGGTATTAACGTTTCCATCTTCACGTTTTATATATGTCTATACTAATATTATAAAGCGGGGGTTTGTTTGTTTGGTTGAACGCGCTAATCTCAGGAACTACTGATCCGATTTGGAAAATTATTTCAGTGTTAGATAGCTCATTTATCGAGGAAGGTTATATACTTTGTTTTATACTATGTAATGATAGTCTCTCTTTCACATCTCTTGGCACTCCGAATAATAGTTATATAGTTTTTATACAGTTTATTAATTCATTGAACATGTGATGGGCTACAGAATTTCTATACAAAATATCAATATTAAATATACACAGGTTGCTATACTAGCACCGCTAGTTTGACTCAAGCCATGCAAACGCCACCGATATATCAGGTTCGAGGTCTCCTCCTCCCAAGCCGGAATTGGCACCCGCCGCCGGAGGGGCGCGAAGTTCCCCTGCTGGGCGATGAGCCGCCTCAACCGAGAATTAGCGGAAGAGGCGGCCATCGTCCAGGCGTGGGCCATGCCCCCCCCCACAGGAGCTGATGTCGACGCGTCCGCAGCCCGCCTCCGTAGAGCCCTCACGGAGGTCTGCGACGCGTCGATGCCGCGTAGCGTACACTGCCCAGAAAAACGGGCGGTGTACTGGTGGTCGCCGGAGATTGCTGATCTCCGGGCGGCCTGCTCCGCCATCAGCTCCTGTGGGGGGGGGCATGGCCCACGCCTGGACGATGGCCGCCTCTTCCGCTAATTCTCGGTTGAGGCGGCTCATCGCCCAGCAGGGGAACTTCGCGCCCCTCCGGCGGCGGGTGCCAATTCCGGCTTGGGAGGAGGAGACCTCGAACCTGATATATCGGTGGCGTTTGCATGGCTTGAGTCAAACTAGCGGTGCTAGTATAGCAACCTGTGTATATTTAATATTGATATTTTGTATAGAAATTCTGTAGCCCATCACATGTTCAATGAATTAATAAACTGTATAAAAACTATATAACTATTATTCGGAGTGCCAAGAGATGTGAAAGAGAGACTATCATTACATAGTATAAAACAAAGTATATAACCTTCCTCGATAAATGAGCTATCTAACACTGAAATAATTTTCCAAATCGGATCAGTAGTTCCTGAGATTAGCGCGTTCAACCAAACAAACAAACCCCCGCTTTATAATATTAGTATAGACATATATAAAACGTGAAGATGGAAACGTTAATACCGGGTAAATACACTGACATCTGGCGAGAGCTGTCCGCTTCATCGATCAACGTCTTAAACGGGGTATTATTAGCAACGACAAATGGCCGATAGCTTATCTATTGGTTCGCACTTCTTTGGTTCGGACGTGTTAATAACGTCCGGTTGCGGGGTTCCGTATAGCGTGTATTGCTTCGAAAAATGTTTGTTTTTTCATTATGGAATATTGTTATAATATTGGTATTTACTAAATGGGTTCTAATGTCTAAAGGCTATTATAGGATGGATCGATGTGAACGATGGTGACGTCTGCAAATGACGCCCCTCTCTGTGTGTCCGCCAAAATGCATGATTGTAAAATTATGTGTCACTAGCCGCTTCCCGTGACTTCACCCGCGTGGAATAGTTACTATGAGCCAACGCTAACACGCAGTGGAAGCTCTAAAAAGGAAAAAAAAATAGATTTTGAAACATTCTGCATGATTGTAAAATTATGTGTCACTAGCCGCTTCCCGTGACTTCACCCGCGTGGAATAGTTACTATGAGCCAACGCTAACACGCAGTGGAAGCTCTAAAAAGGAAAAAAAAATAGATTTTGAAACATTCTTCATTGCTGCTCCGCTCCTATGTGTCTTAGCGTGATGATATATAGCCTAACCTTCCCTGATAAATGAGCTATATAACACTTAAATTATTTTTCAAATCGAACCCGTAGTTCCTGAGATTACCCCCTACAACGTCACAAGCTCACAACATCACAAACACACAAACTTGACCTCTTTATAATATTATTATATATGTATATATATATATATATATATATATATACATATATAATAATATTATAAAGAGGTCAAGTTTGTGTGTTTGTGATGTTGTGAGCTTGTGACGTTGTAGGGGGTAATCTCAGGAACTACGGGTTCGATTTGAAAAATAATTTAAGTGTTATATAGCTCATTTATCAGGGAAGGTTAGGCTATATATCATCACGCTAAGACACATAGGAGCGGAGCAGCAATGAAGAATGTTTCAAAATCTATTTTTTTTTCCTTTTTAGAGCTTCCACTGCGTGTTAGCGTTGGCTCATAGTAACTATTCCACGCGGGTGAAGTCACGGGAAGCGGCTAGTGACACATAATTTTACAATCATGCATTTTGGCGGACACACAGAGAGGGGCGTCATTTGCAGACGTCACCATCGTTCACATCGATCCATCCTATAATAGCCTTTAGACATTAGAACCCATTTAGTAAATACCAATATTATAACAATATTCCATAATGAAAAAACAAACATTTTTCGAAGCAATACACGCTATACGGAACCCCGCAACCGGACGTTATTAACACGTCCGAACCAAAGAAGTGCGAACCAATAGATAAGCTATCGGCCATTTGTCGTTGCTAATAATACCCCGTTTAAGACGTTGATCGATGAAGCGGACAGCTCTCGCCAGATGTCAGTGTATTTACCCGGTATTAACGTTTCCATCTTCACGTTTTATATATGTCTATACTAATATTATAAAGCGGGGGTTTGTTTGTTTGGTTGAACGCGCTAATCTCAGGAACTACTGATCCGATTTGGAAAATTATTTCAGTGTTAGATAGCTCATTTATCGAGGAAGGTTATATACTTTGTTTTATACTATGTAATGATAGTCTCTCTTTCACATCTCTTGGCACTCCGAATAATAGTTATATAGTTTTTATACAGTTTATTAATTCATTGAACATGTGATGGGCTACAGAATTTCTATACAAAATATCAATATTAAATATACACAGGTTGCTATACTAGCACCGCTAGTTTGACTCAAGCCATGCAAACGCCACCGATATATCAGGTTCGAGGTCTCCTCCTCCCAAGCCGGAATTGGCACCCGCCGCCGGAGGGGCGCGAAGTTCCCCTGCTGGGCGATGAGCCGCCTCAACCGAGAATTAGCGGAAGAGGCGGCCATCGTCCAGGCGTGGGCCATGCCCCCCCCCACAGGAGCTGATGTCGACGCGTCCGCAGCCCGCCTCCGTAGAGCCCTCACGGAGGTCTGCGACGCGTCGATGCCGCGTAGCGTACACTGCCCAGAAAAACGGGCGGTGTACTGGTGGTCGCCGGAGATTGCTGATCTCCGGGCGGCCTGCTCCGCGGCCCGACGGCTGTTCGGGCGCAGCCGCCGACGCCGGCACCGGGACCCGGAGGCGGAGGCCCGACTGTATGGCAGCTACAGGGAGTGCAGGAAGACCCTGCAGGCTGCCATCAACCGGGCGAAAGAAGCAGCATGGGAGGAGCTGCTCCAGACGCTGGAGGGGGATCCATGGGGGCGCCCGTACAGGATCGTGCGCAAGAAGCTGCGATCCTGGGCGCCCCCAGCGACGGAGACCCTCCGGCCGGAGGTGGTAGCGAGGGTCGTGGGATAATTATTCCCCGACCCTCCGATGCTACCGGCTCCTCCCATGCCTCCGCCTCGGGAG